>JAQHUG010000472.1:272893-355673 GCA_028555095.1 Dicrostonyx torquatus | reverse complement strand
TGTGTGTGTGTGTGTGTGTGTCCAGCCCTGTACAGGACTCCCAGCTGATCCCAAACAAGCCAATGCCTGCCTTGCTCACCTCTCTCCAGAAAATAAAGAGGGTCCCTCCTATGATGACAGCAGCTGACATGAGGACCTTCAGGATCAAGGCTCTGTTCAGGATGCTGTCCCCGATGCTCCTTGGAGGCCTCCGCAGGGCATCTCTGTCCACAGGCTCCACTCCCAGGCTGTGCAGGACAAGGCAAGTGATGTTTTGGAATAACTGAAAGCCTGGGCTAGGTGGCACACACCTGCAATACCAGCTTTCCGGAGGCTGAGGCAGGAGACTCTCTGAGTTCAAGGTCAGCCTGGGTTATAAAGTGAATCCCTAAGCCCGCCTGAACGAAAGAGGGAGAGTCTGCCTCAAAAAATGAAAAAAATTAAAAAGGGACACCTGAGACCCGTGCCTCAGCCTTGCCGATTGTCACCTGTGAGTGGGGCTGTTCTTGTCCCCCAAGCAACTATCCTAGTGTTAGCCATAGCTCTCTACCCATCTGTCTCCAAGTATCTAGAAGCAGAGAAGCCAGAGCGCCTAGCAAGGGCCAACACTGGGCTTTGGCCTTCCCCATGCCATGGCCTTCTAACCCCCATGCAGTTCCCACTACCATGAGGGGTCCTAAGTGGGGCCTGGAGAAACAGGACCCAACTCTGCCCTCCAGGCTCTACTGTGTCAGATGCCCATGGGGTGGAGACCTGGGAGCCACCTCCCCTGCTCTCTTTCTCTCACACACACAGGGAGGCTTGTGGAAGCGGCAGCCCTCACTAGGCTCTGGGCTTCCCTCTCTGGGGACCACAGCAGGTGATCACAACGATGCTAACAGGAACATCAGCCGCATTTGGAATGATACCTCCCTGTCAAGCAACCAAGGCTGCTGGGCACACAGCCTGTGCCACCGATGCGTTCATGAGCATCTATGGCATGCAAGCACCATCCTAAGGGTCAAGGGGCATCAAGTCCATAATAACCAACTACAGTGAGGATGGATCTAATCAATCAAAACGAAGGTACTTTCCCCTTTAGGGAAAAGCATGGGCAGATGACTGTGCTCTGGCCCCAATTCTTGACCCACAAACTTCTCCCCACCTCCCCCAGGCATCTCCTCCTACCGCCATACTCTCTCTGGCCTCTGACAGCACCAGGCTCTCCTCTTCTCCCTCCCTCCCTCCCTCCCTCCCTCCCTCCCTCTCTCTCTCTCTGTGTGTGTGTGTGTCTACCTTGGAGAGAGGTAGTCCGGCTACCTCTCTGACCATTGTTAGGTCTTCTTGGAGGTGGTAACCTGACTATAGAATGGGACAGAGTCACGGACTCCAGGAGTTCACTAAACTGAGGGAGCACAAATCTCCATCTCTGCATCCCAGTTTGCCCTTCTGGAAGCGGCTTACACGCAGCCCGGAGATTCCTTTCCCAGAGGAAGCTCACGTGGTCCTGCCTTCAGCCTGCTGCCTCACCTCTGTGCTGGCGGTCCATCCATGATGATGTTCACCCACAGGATCTGCATGGCGTTGAGGGGGCTGGGCAGGTTGCACACGGTGGACAGGGTGATGAGGCTCAGGGCTGCAATGCTCCTGCAGGGCAAAGGCAACAGGCAGCCCATCAGTGCGCGCACCGGATGCGCACCGGATGCGGTGCCCGCTCACTACGGAGGACCGGCTGCCTGGGCTTACGTGCTCAGCTGGAAGCGGACGAAGTTCTTGATGTTGTAGAAGATGCCCTTGCCTTCCTCCACCGCGCTCCTGAAAGGGAAGCAAGAGTGTAGGTGGCCAGGAAAGTCCTGGTGGGGGTGGGGGCTTAGCCACATGATGTGGCCAGCCTACGTGCCACAGTGCCGGGAACCCTTGCTGGCACACCAGGGACACACTGATGGGGGGTATTGGCAGCTCCTTTTGTATGAGTCCTGTGTGTGACCCTTTCCAACTGGAGCCCGGGGCCCCACCAGTGCTCAGAAAGCTGAGAGTACAATCTACCTGTGGTTCAGCACAACGAAGTGGAAAAAACCCAAGCTCCACACATCGGGGGCAGAACAAGAAAGGATCTAAGAGGTTCAGAGACGTCACTGTCCATCTGTCTTGTGTGTGTTCCTGTGTAGTTTATGTGTTGGAACATGCGTGTGGAGGCCGTAAAGACACGCTGGATGTCCGGCTACCTCTCTGACTTCCTCCTTGGAGTCAGTATTTCAGAGTCTGGAGCAAAGCTGGCAGCCAGCAAGCCCCAGGGATCCTCTTATCTCTGCCCCTCACAGTGCCAGGGTTATAGGCATGCTCCTAGGGCTGTGTCCGTGGGACAGGCACACATGCGCACACTGAATCATTCTCGGAAGTCTTTTTAGTGGCAAAGAGATGTTGCTACGCTGGTGCCTCTATTAAGAACACGCTTCCAAATGTTCTTCTGTCCACTAAATACTGTGATTTACTTAAGATTAGTCTTAAGTATAACTTAAGATTAAATCCAGAGAAAGGCAATTTTAATCCTCCCGTCTCAGCCTCCTGAATTCAGAAATCACGGGTACATGCCTCCTTGTTGGGCCTCTAACTGGGACTTTTATGCAGGTGTGCACACATGTGGGGGCCAGAGGACAACCTGGTGTCATCCCCAGGAAGGCTGTCCTCCTTTGACACAAGATCTCTCGCTGGCCTGGAGCTCACCCACTGGGTGAAGTTGGCTAGCTAGCAGGCCCTGGGTCGGCCTGTCTCCTCCACAGCTGTAGGATCAATAGCCTGTACCACCCTGCCTGCGTTTTCATGTGAACTCGGTGTCAAACTCGACTCCCTATGCTTGCAGGCCAAGCACTTTGCTGACCGAGCCATCCCTCCAGCCCCCAAACATGATTTTTAACAGCTGTCTCTTGTGACTAGCTGGTCAAGTGACTCTAGGCTTTCTTAATATCCCACAGTAACGAATGACAGGATGGCCCAGGGCCCTGTTTTGAGAAGGCCCATACATTTGGAGTGGATTTATGATGAGCTTGGGATACAGCTCTCTCCAGGGAGTTCCCTGAACCTCAAGAAAGCCCCGCTATATCTACTACGGTACATCCTGGGGATGCTGATGATAGCAGCTCACATAATGGTTGAGAAGTCGTCGTCCACCAGAATCATGTTGGCGGCCTCTTTGCTGACGTCCGTCCCCGTTTGGCCCATGGCAATCCCGATGTCCGCGGACTTGAGGGCAACTGAATCATTCACGCCATCCCCCGTCATGGCCACAATTGCCCCTGACTCCTGCAGTGCCTTTGGGAAGAGCAAGTGATGGAGGCTGCAGCCCGAGGACTCTCTTAGACTGTCTCGATGCCCTGCCTGGTGTACCATGGGGGCCCCATCCCCTGGACTCTGGGGTCAACTGGCCTAGTCACAGTAGCTCTACCGCAGTTGTCATGAGGGTGGGCGTGGCCCCGAATGCTCAACCTTAGTTTCTCCATCTGCAACGCACGTGGCATCCACCATCCTGGCCTCACCGGCTGTTGTGACGCCCTGGCTAGGGTAGCAGATGTGAGTTGTAAAAGTTGCAAATTTCTGGGCTGGCAAGATGTCCCAACAGGTAAAGGAGCTTGCCACCAGTCTTGATGACCTGACTCATACAGTCACACGGTTAATAGAGAACTGATTCCCACAGGTTGTCACCTGACCTCCATACATGCATTGTGGCCTGTAGGCACCCATATTCATATATACAAAATTTGTTCATTTGTTCTTGTCTTTTTGTGTAGCTCAGGCTGTCCTGGAACTCATGAGCCTCCTGCCTCAGCCTTGTGAGTACTGGAATGACAGTTGTGAGCCAGCATATGTGGTGGCATTTATTCTTCATCACTAAAAACTAAATACCCCAGAACCCCCTCAAATTGCCCCCAAAGAACAAAACATGGCTACCAAAGAGCTCAGCAAACTGCCAGGTACGGATGTAGGGAAAGCTCTGGAACTCACCCGTTTCTGGTTGTCAAAAAGGAGCCACGGCAGCTCCGTGTTGACACCTGAATATTTTCTCTTTATGTTATCTAATTCCCAGGCTGTCCCAGTGTCTGTGGTTAGTGGTCCCCAACTTCCCCACAACCCCATAAGAGGACCCACCCCATTTCAACTAGAGATGGCATTTCCCAGCATCCTTTGCAGTCAAACATGTGATAGCATTCTGGGATGTATGCAGCTGGCTAGAACCTAGAGAAGAAAGCTTTGCTTTTTTTTTTTTTTTTTTTTTTTGGCCAAGGCCAGCTTAGCAGCCTACCCCTTTGGAGCATCCCGGTCACTTGGCCAGCTGAGAGCCTGCCACCCTGAATGGCCCCACTCTGAACGGCCCCTGTCATTTGGTCCCATTACCTTTATGATTTTAACCTTGTGCTTCGGGCTGGTCCTGAAGAATATAGACACCTGGCACAGGGAGTCAAAGAGTCATCAGCAGACATAGGAGCTGGAGGACCTCTCCATTCCTGTCCCGTCTGCCCCCCCAGAAGAACCCACCTGCCTCACTCTGGCAGCCAGTGCGTCCTGCTCCATGCCCTCCACCTCCTCCCCAGACATGGCTTTCAGCTCCTCATTGCATAGGCCGATGTTTCTTCCTTTGGGGGAGGAGTTAGGGCTGAGGAACACCCGCAGGACCCCAACTGTGGTCCTGTCCCACCCAGCGTGCGTGCGACAAGCCTGACTTTAGCCCATCTCCAGTCAGTGTCTGGTAACCATGGTGAACCTATATTTGCCCATGATAACAAAACTACCCAAAAATTGGCCTCCCTGAGGCCACCCTGCTGGGGAGTATCACTGGCACCTCTGGGACTCTGGGACCTCCCAGAACTGGGCTGACTTGGGCAAAGCCAACATGACAGCTCTTGATGGGAATGATTAGAGGAGGCAGAAGAGGCCTGCTGGCCCACCGCTGATGAACAGACTTGAGCAGAGTACCTCCATGCCTTGTCAAAGATACCCAGCCAGTGGAGGAGGCCAGACTGGACCTACAGGGTGTGGGATGCCACCTGTGCGATGAGATTACACTTGAAAAGCTCCTAAACACACAGTAGGCCCTCAGTTTACATGTAGATTTTCCCCTATTTTGGACACGAGCTGAAGCAGGGAGCCCAGGTCTCGACAGCTCAGAGCCCTTTCAGTTGGGCATGAGGCCCCTCCACTCCTGGCCCTCACCCCAGTTACCTATGGCCCAGGCTGTCTCTAGGGCGTCTCCTGTCACCATCTTCACTGACACACCAGACTCGGAGAGGACCTGGACCGCTTCCTTCACACCAGCCCTTGGTGGGTCGATGATGCCCACAAGACCCAGGAACGTCAGTCTCCCCAGCTCAGGCCCAGATGCCAGGGCCAGCACTGTAAGAGACACAAGGACAGGTTTCTGGGGACTGGTCCTAGAAAGCCCTGCTGTGACCCTCAGGGGAGCATAGGTGCACTGGATAGGGAGGGAGGGGTATGGGAAATATCTCAAGTGACACAAGGCTGATGGTCCAGCTGAAGCCCCTGGGAGATGGGAGACAGGCATCTGGGACAGCCTCGCCTGCCACGGGCTCAGTGCACAGTCTCCAGAGTCGGGAGGTTGACGTCATGGATAGGATAAGCCCGGCACTTGTCCCAGCCCCGCCTCCATGGAATGCAAGTGTTCCAGAGTGTTTTGAGGCATTTTCTCCAACAAGTGACCGGGTGACAAATGGCACGAGGGTTTTAACATCAGCCTGATGGGGAAGACCCTGACTCTGCCCCTGAGAAAGCTGCAGATGCCCAAAATGAAGTGTCTCCCTTCCTCTGAGAGTTCTGGGTTTTCGTGGCAGAAGGCACGGGATGAAATCGTGCCTGAAATCAGTGCGCACAGCACAAACCTCACATGCCCTAGAGAATCTGGCAAGCAGCACCTCCTCCATACACGAGCCACCCCTAGATTAGCGGGTGTCATGGGTGGCTAGGGGTGACTAGGCACTTCGACTGTGAAGTTTCACGTTGGGAGTTGCTTGTCGGTCCACCCCTGCCTACTTTTTTGGCCGGTGGCAGATTCACCCAGGACCCTGCTCCCATGCATCCCAGGGACACTACAGGCCAACGCAAGGCCCCAGTGGACAAGGGAGGAGGCCATGGTACCAACCCCGCAGGCCAAGCGAGCCCATCTTCTTCTCTTCCTGCAGCCAGCAGGACTTCTGTTGGGGCGTCAGAGGCAGGGGGATGCCCCCATTGTTGTACATGCTACAGTGATGGATCACTTCCTCAAAGGCCCCCTTCATGAAGTAAATGTCTTCCCGATCCTTGGAAAAGAAAAGGAAAAAAAAAAAAAAACCCCACTGCCATTGGGTGCTTCCTGCTGCATAGACAATGGCCTCACACGTGAGCCCATACCAGAATCTCCACAACACACGGGTCCACACCTGGACTTTCCAATGCAGGTTGGTAGGAGCCTGAGACTAGGCATTGCTAATCCCCAGGGACACAGGTGCAGCTAGGTCAGGACCCCCACTATGAGCACCAGGGGTTGGAATGCCAGATTCATGGCTGTCACCTCACTGGAAGCTCTCAGAAGGTGCTGGGCATGCCATCCTCTCCCCCCAAGGCGTTTGTGCCTTATTTTGGTAAGGGACGAAGGAGTGCTTCGCCATCCCAGCTCTCAGTGCTGAGGTAGGAGGCTTCCAGGCCAGCTTGGGCACCACAGTGAGCCTGTCTTAACAACAGCCAAGCTCACCTCATTCTTCGGGCTGCACCTCACGGCCATCCACTTTTGCTCTGAGCTGAAGGGAATCTCCTTTCTCCGTGTGTAGGAATCTTTGGAGCCACCTAAGTTCATCTGGGGTATAAGAGGGGATGTTTTCAGGGAGTCACCCCAAGCCAGGCTGTGAGCCAGTGGTTCCCAGCCTTCCTAATGCTGCAACCCTTCCATTAGGTTCCTCCTGTTGTGGTGACCCCCAACCATAAACTTCTTTTCCTTGCTAATTCCTAACTGTGATTTTGCTACTGTTATAAATTGGAAATATGTGTTTTCTGATGGTCTCAGGTGACTCCTGTGAAAAGGTCATTGGTGCCCCTACCCCTGAAGGGTTGTGACCCACAGGTTGAGAACCACTGCAGTAAGCTAAACTCTGTATAAACCAGCATCCAAACTACAGAACCCCAAGTAGTAGCTACAGGAAGGCTGTCTGTTTCTAAGGTCTTACCCAGGAACCTTTCTTTTCTCTTGACCCAGAACCAAGCCTTTGCCTCATCGCCTTTGGAAACTTCTAAGGAACAAGGACATTTGGGGAGGTGCAGCCTGGGGCCCACAGGACCAGCGCCTGTGTGGTCTTTGTTGACTTTGGGGCCTATTGCTCACTAAACTAAAACTCAGGGCAAACCAATGTTAGCCAGGTATCTCGTGCATTAGAGACAGTGTTTGGGAGAGAAAGGAATCCCAGAACTCTGGTGAACATGGGACTTGGAGGACCCTGCTCCCCCATTGAGACAGGGTCTCGCTTTGTAACCCTGCCTGGCCTGGGATTTGCTATGTAGATCAGGCTGGCCTTGTCCTTACAGAGATCTGCCTAGCTCTGCTTCCCCAGTGCTGGGATTAAAGGCGTGTGCCACCATGCCTGGAAAGAGTCCCCCCACTTCCTCTCAAAGCACAGAGAGGCCAGCAGCCCCCCCCCCCCAGTGGCCAACGGTGGCTGTGCTGTGGAAGGCTGTCCTCTGAGAAGGGCAGCCATCAGCATCCGTCTGAGAAGCTGTGACTCATCCCAGGAGACCCTCAGAGGGAGGAGTAGGGAGGGCATCAGACCCTCACCTCCTCAACCCTTCCTCAGCTGCAGCAGTGGACCTGCTAGAGTATGCAGAAGGCAGAGTTCCCCTGCAGGGGGCACACCAGATCAGGGCTGGGCTCCGTAGGGATGTGGCCGTTTGGGGTCACCATACTCTTTTGAAGCAAACCCAATAAAGTCATTCACCCACCAAGCTGGGCTTGGGTGGAATTGATGCTTTTGGGGGTGCCCTATCTGGGTGAATAGATATTTGTGTCACCCCAGGAGGAGATGACAAAACATGGAGATGTAATGGCCAGTAGAGTGCCTGTGATCATAGCTACTCAGAGGCTGAGGCAGGATTGTGAGTTCAAGGCCAATCTGGGCCACACAGCAAGGGCATTTCTCAAAGTAAAAAGGGCTGGAGTTTGGCTCAGGCAGCCACGGTGCCCTGGATTCCGTTCTCACTCCCGAAAGCTAATAAAATTGTGAGAGTGATGTAAAGGAGGGGTAGGCAGATCACAAGGATCATGTCTAGGGCTGGGGAGATGGCTCAGCAGGGAAGAGGGCTTGCTGTGCAAACATGAGGACCTGAGTTCAAATCCCCAGAACTGTGTGGACTAGTCAAGGCTCTCTAAAGGAACAGAGCTGATAGAATCAATATAATTACATGGAAAAAAAAGAAAGAAAATATGAATGTCTGTTTAATATGTGTGTATATATGTGCACAAACACATTCTTAAAAAAAGTGACAGAACATTCAATTATAATCCTTGTTTTATATATTTGTTATAGATTTATTATTTATTATAATTATTTATTATTTATATTATTTAATTATAATTAAATATATTTACGTTATTTATAATTATTTATTATAATTACAGATGTATTATATATTACAGATTTATTGTGATCTGTAATTGGTCACATGGCCTTAACTGCGTTTGTAACTATTTTTCTGTGTTTTCTTTACCCTCAGCAAGCACCTCCACAGGGCTTTCCCTGGAGGAGTTACCCACACCTTCATTCCTGATGGGTCTGTACCCTCTATCATCCTGCCTGAATTACACTGTAGTTTTTCCATTGACTTTAATCACACGACATGGTGGCATCAAGAGATGCCCTATAGGATCCCCTGCACGCCAGATGTAGTCGTTCTCACCTCCACTGTGGGGAAGCAATCCAATTTCCTCTTGGTAATCAGGATACTGTTACCACTGCTGTTCCCTTAGCCTGTCTGCTTCAGGGCACCAGAAACCCAAAGCGGCCAGGGGGAAGTCTGAGTTTCCAGTTCCATGGAATGTCTGCTGTGTCTCCTGGCAGGAAGATTCTTCCTTTTGGAACCAAAACTTCCAGGCCAGCAAGTGGTTATGTGTGCCTGTCCCCTCAGTGCTGCTGGGGGACAGGGTGAGTGCTGGCTGCCAGCCTGGCTTAGGTTCAGGGAGAGACCCTGTCTCGAGGGAACAAGTCGAGAGACAGAGGACACGGATGTCCTCTTCTGACCCTGTTGGGGACTGCAGACCATCAGACTCTGAATTTTCTATGACCCTTTGCCTGCAGGGGAACAGCTGCTTTTCCTGTGCTCGCAGCTGCTCTGAGCACGAGACCCTGATGGCAGGGGCGTGGTTTCTGGTGGCTTGCAGCTGAAGGATCCTGAGAGCGAGGGCGTGGCCATTGGTGTGTGGGGGGGAAGGCACTATATAAGCTGCCATCAATACAATGCCAGCGATAAAGTTGGCGTTCTTGGTGTTCTCGTTTCAAGGATGACCAGTGTCTCTGTGTGTATGTGTGTGGTTCAATCTCCAGGTCCTTGCCTGGCTCATGAACCAATCCTTTATAGGCATGGTACCGTAGTGCACATAGTACAGGTTCTACACAGGACCGTAATACATGTAGTAGTATGGACACTACATGACCTCTTACCTTCATGGCCAGCACCATCAAGGCCCCTTCTGTGGGCTGTCCCATCACAGTGTTCTTCCTGATGACAGCATTGTTGGCAATGCAGCCTGCCTGAAGGGGGGTTGGAATATCTGCAGTCAGTACTAGGAACCAGCCCCTGGGCCTTGGGCTCACCCACACTATGGAAGGGTTGGTTGGGCACTGCAGGTGTGGCCTTAGAGCTGGGCCAGATAGCAACAGTTTCCTTCTAATAAATGGGTCTCTTAGAAACACACAAATGTGTCACCCCCTCCCCCACCCCATGTTCAGGCATTGAACCAGGCCTCTCACATGCTAGGCAAGCCCTCTACCACGGAACTGCATAGCCCAGGGTTGATTTTCATTTTGAGATAGGGCTTGCTAAGTTGCCCAGGCTGGCCTTGAACTTGTACTCCTGCCTTGGTCTCCTGAGTAGCTGGGATGCTAGACCTGTCCCAGCAGGCCGGGAAATGGCTTAGGAGGAGTGTTGGTTCTCAGAAGTGGTCAGGGGAGCACTAAGTGCAGATGGGCTAGGGTCTGAGGTGGGGTGGTGGGGTGGTAGGGACAGCAAGTGGATTTCCATTTAGGGTGACACTGTGCTCTAAGGCTGGAGAGTGGCACTGGCTGCATGGGAGGATAAGCAGGCACCAGGCTTTATGGAAGTGTGCTGCAGTACACAGCTGGTTTGGGGAAACATCTAGAAGCCTGACAGAGCGTGGGCGACTGTGGCTTCCCCGTCACCCTGGCAGAGCGTGAGCGGCTGCCGCTTCCCCGCCACACTGGAGCTGACCTCAGTCCTCCAGGGGCTTCTCTGAGTTTGTTTCTGAGGGGGCTGAGGGGAGGGAAGGCAGTAGAGCAGGGGCCCCCTGGAGGAGGGACTATTTGGGAGCAGGCTCTGACTTCCAGGAGGACGCTCGCCATGCAGGAAGGGCAGATGGCTTACGAGGAGGAGAAACCACA
Source organism: Dicrostonyx torquatus (assembly GCA_028555095.1). NCBI lineage: Eukaryota > Metazoa > Chordata > Mammalia > Rodentia > Cricetidae > Dicrostonyx > Dicrostonyx torquatus. The sequence goes on along the minus strand of JAQHUG010000472.1, from coordinate 345,072 downwards.
CCTGGCAATGCCAACAGTGACAGTGGGAAGATCCGCACCCACCAGCCCAGTCAGGCTCTGCCTTCCCTTCGCCCTCCTCCCTCCCATCCAGCTGGGGCGCTGGTCAGGCACCTCCATCCCAGGCAGCCCGCACACTGACCCACAATGGCGACCCAACACTCACCTCCACCAGCTTCCCCACCGAAACGTTGCTGAATCCCTTGATCACTTCCTTGGATGGGAGGAGACACACGGCTCCTTCGCCACTGTACCCGACTCCACTGACCTGGAAGGATGCGGCAGACTGAGGGTGTTATTGAGAGCTGACCCCTGAACCCTGAACCCTGGGGCGTTCCTGTACCCTCTCCTACAGTCCATCCTATTAGCATAAATGTTAGGATGACCCTGCAGACTGCCTGCCGCCCAGGACCCTGACAGTAGAGGCTGCATGCATCATGACCAGCTGCTGCCAGCACTCCTGGTGGAAGCCTTGCTGCACAAGCTGAGGAGCCAATGGAGACAGCTTGGGAGAAGCCACACCTAAGCCAAGAGGAAATATCTGGCCTCTGCAGCTCATAAACCTGTCAATTAAGATAGTGCAGCCTGGGGCTGAAAAGCAACCAGCCATAGAATGTTTATAGACGGGCATGACAATGTGCCAAGAAAATGGTATCTAGGGGCCAGAAAGGAGGCTCTGTGGCTAATAGGAGTGCTTGCTTACTGGTCTTGTAAGGGACCCAAGTTCAGTTCCCAGCACCACCACTAGATGGCTCCAAACTGCTTGTAGTGCCAGCTTCAGGGGCTCCAACGCCCTCTTCTGGCCTCTACAGGCACTGTACCTATGTGCCTATAGTACCAGCACACAGGCATATAGACAACCATACATATAAACAAATATCTCAAAAAAATCTTTAAAAATAAACGTTATTGACAAGAGAAGGCCATGACCCGTGGGCCCCTATTTGCTCACCCTTTGCTCTGGAAAGGTCTGTGGAAAAACACCCAGACTCAAAATTGCTGGTTAAGGGAGCATGCCACTGTGCGATGTGAGAGACAGAGAGGCACAGACAGTGACTCAGGGTCAGTTTGTCATGGGTGGTGACAGATACTTCTGTAGCTTTTAATTTTTTTTTTAATGAGATGGACATGGTGACTCACATCTGGAAATCCCAGTATATGGGAAGCTGAGACAAGAAGACTGACCGCCATCTCCAGGACAGCTTAGACTATATGATGAGTTCCAGTCCAGCCCAGGCTACAGAGTGAGCCTGTTTCAAAAAGCCCAAATGCAGCAGGGCCTAAAGGTCCAAGCCTGTGATCCTAGTTTAGTGGGGAGGCCGAGGCAGGCAGATCTCAAGTTCAAAGTCAGCCTGGATAAAGAGTAAGGCCTTGTCTCCAGATGAAAGGGAAGAGTGAGCTCAGTGGTAAAGGGTTTACCCGGCATGCCACGCAATCCCCAGAACCACAAAAGCGGGGTGGGCTGTTAATGAGGGGCTGGGAGTGTGGTTCAGTAGTATAGTGCCTGTCTAGCATGGAGGAGACCCTTGGCTTCATCCTGCAAAACTATAAAAAAATACATTTGATAATTAAGAATCAAAGAGGACATCTTAAATTAAAGGTCACAATTCTCTCTCAGACAGACCTCCAAGGTGTTTCTTTCTTTCTTGCTGTTCTACGAGAATCTGTGTGATCTCCCTGGGTAGGAGAAGGGCTATCAGGGTATACCTTGGTCTCCTACCCTGTGAGCTCACCTCAGCATGGAACCCATCAGAAGTGACGAGCTGGGTCGCTGTCATTTCATTGGCTGTCAGAGTGCCCGTCTTGTCAGAGCAGATGACATTACAGCAGCCTGGCACCATGGGAACAGGTTTATAGAGATGAGTTATCACCCCCAAGTCTGGGGCTCGTGCAAGACTCTTGAGTGTGAGCAATCCCAGCCCCACACCTCCACCTGACTCAGATTGCACTGGAGTGGGAAAGCCTCACCGAGAGTCTCCACGATGGGCAGCTTCTTCACAATGACCCGCTTCTTGGCCATCCGCAGCACCCCCAGGACCAGTGTCACCATGACAACAATGGGCAGCCCCTCTGGGATGGCCGCCACAGCCAAGCTGAGTCGAAAAGTCGAACCAGAGTTAATACATCAAAGGGTGATGTCCATCTCAACTGGCATCGGTGACGATGCTTTCTTCTTAGTGAATCTTGTCTTTGTCCCTGGCGGACAGTCTATTCAATTTCTAATTCCACAATGCACCTGCCTCCATCACTCTTCCCCTTCCACCTCTCCCCTGGTAAACTACCTCCCCAGCCTGGACCTCTCCAGTCGGTCAGGCGGTCACATCTTCAGGTGAACTGGTGTCGGTTAAGTCCCAGTACGTGGCAAACATTCTCATTTATTAGGGACAGAGTTTCCAGGGAAGCACGTGGCAATTTCAGAGAGTCAGGGAACTAGAAGAAGGGGAAACTGTGGTCCAGATGTAATACAGGAGAGGAAAGAAAGAAAGAAAGGAAAGAAAGAAAGAAAGAAAGAAAGAAAGAAAGAAAGAAAGAAAGAAAGAAAGAAAAGAAAGAAAGGAAAGGAAGTGGCAGGTTCTGGCATACAGACTCATCTCTAGGTCCTTTGAATTTTAGCTGTCACCTTCTAATGGTATAGCTATTAGTCCTGTGAATACCAAAGAAACCAAAGCGGTGCGACCCCCCACCTTCCCTACACCTTTGTGATAGAGTACACCTGGTATCTGCTCATTTCATCACCACCCCCTCCAGCGCTGCCATCTTGGGAGAAACTGGCCACACCCACCATCCCAGCCCCCTCCTTTGGCCCTGGAGTGAAGGTGGGGATGTGAGACCTGTAAACACAGTAAACTCTCAAGTATTTTCACTTAGAGGGAACCACCCACAGTAATTTCTAGAAAGGGACTACTTGGGGTGTGGAAGTGACAGGGCGAGCTCTGCTACCTGAGAAGCCACCCAGGAGATAAGGAGAGGGGACAGTCCAAGCCACGCTGAGCATGTGATCGCCAGGGCAGGCCTGCCCAAAGCAAGCGGTCATCCAGAGGTCTGGGGCAAGAGTATTGCTAGACCAGCTATCCTTCCCAAGAAACTGGAGGCCAGCTACTATTTTAATAGAGTGACTTTGTCTTTACAAGACACAGTCTCCCGTAGCTCAGGCTGACCTTGAACTCACTTCCTCCACCTCACAAGTGCTGGAGTGAGATGTGCAAGCAGCCACACCTGGCTTCTGTGGCACTGGAGTGGAACTCAGGGCTGCCTGCATGCTAGGCAAGTGCTTGACCATGAGCCGAGTGTCCAGCCTCACAAGGACCTAATTTTAAAGCATTGGTAACAAAAAAAGTAAATATAACAGAGTTCAGATTAAAAGCCCTTTCTGGCTACATTGAGGCAGAAATGTAGCTTTTTGCCTTCTGTGCTCCCTCAGGCTGAGTGCTAAAGGGGCAGATGTGAACTCATCACGAGGACCTGACTCTTGCTGGTGCAGAGGGAATGCTTAGCTCAGGCTAGTGAAAAGTCAGAAAACTTGGCGGGGGGCTCACAGGATGCTCATCACCCAGGGGACCCCACTGCGTTAAATGGTGAAGGCTGTCACTATTTGGTGTCCCGCTGAGAAAGGAAAAGAGAGGTTGGCGAAATGGTTTAGGTGATAAAGGACATCTGCCACCAAGATCTGATGGATTGAGTGCCATCCCTGGGAACCACGCGGTGGAAGGAGGGAATTGATTCCTGCGGTTTGTCCCCTGACCACCACCTCCAAAGAAATAAATGTTAAAAAAAAAAAAACACACAAAAACAAAACACGAGTGCTATGTGTGTCAGCACAGGGTTTCTAATCACACCGGAGTAAATTGCCTCCTGGATTAGCATGGTGGCTCACACCTGCAATCCCCGCACTCAGGAGGTCGAGCCAGGGGATCACCACTAGTGTGAGGCCAGCCTGAGTGACACTGACTGACCCTGGTCTTTAAAAACACAAAACATAGCAGAAAAGGAGAGAGAGAGGATATAAATAGTGACCTTTCACTTGGAGACAATGGGCCATTCAGAGACAAGTTATATAAAACAAGATTACTGAATTTGGTCAAGGAGCTTGGGGTGAGGGGTGGGGGCGTTTCCATGGTGACAGTGAAACCAGCTTCCTTGGTTTTATGGCCTGGGCTGGCCAGACCAGCTAAGCAAACATTTACATTAGATTATGAGGGGGACACCCCCATATGTCAAGGGATGGGCGCAGTGTGCACACCGGGACATGTGCATAGCAATAAAAAATTAATCCGCAAACTAATAAGATTAGGAGTGGTCAGGAATAGCGAGTTCCTTGAATCATCTTAAATAACACTCCAGCCACCAGGGTCTAAGGTGAGCTTTTAGAGTAACGCTCTACTTTTATTTATTTTGGAAAGTTTTCTCGTTGGCTTGTCTGCCATTTCTGCCTTCTGATTTGGTGGTTTGGGGTGACTAATCCTGAAGGTTTTTGCCTATCCAATGTCCCAGGGAAAGGAGTGGGTTCTTGCCCAGGTGCGCCATGAGCCACATGGGGAAGGATCAATGGGGACACTGGGGTTTTGTTCTTTACCTGTCAAGCATGATGTCTTTTTAGGTTCCTGCAACTTTTGATGGCTTATAAGATGAAGAAAGTACAGAATAGTAATTGTTTGTGTTTAGGGTGTGGAGGGGATGAGGTCCAGTGCCTTGTACACACCAGGCAAGTTCCATACCCCCACGCTCTGTATGGCCAGGCTGCACTCTTCTGTGGAGGGTGACGTTTCAGCATCTTGACCCCCGAGGGCTCTGCTGTCTTCAGCAGCCCCTCAAGGATCCTCCTCCTCTGCCTCTCTCCATGGCTTCAACATCAGAGCACTGTTGGGGGTTGAGACCTGCACCTCTGGTTCTGCTAGTGCAGGGGCCTGGCTGGGGGAGGTTCTAATCCCAGTGACAGTTACGGAGTATGTCCTGGGACAGGCACCTTGGTACTTCTGAGAGCTTGTTAGAGACCGCATCAGGTGTCAATGGTGTCCTCCTAGTGGCGCAGGTCTGCTATGCACTATCCTACCCCAGGGCCTTTATACCTGTTTGCTGCTCCCTTCCTGCTCTTCTCTTAACTGGCCTTTCTCTACTCCCTGCTTTCAAAATCACATAGAAAATATCCTTGACTCCCTTCCCAGTTCCACACCCCTCCCTGTTCCCTCTCAGTTTCTCTCACAGCCAACATTTCTCATGGGGTATCAGCACCGCACAGATGCTAAGCTGTAATTGCATTGTTAACCCACGCTTAAATTGCTCACAATCACTTTCTCTACCAGCCTGAAAGCCCCATGAGGGCCCAGACCTGTGGCTCAATCAGTGCTTTGATGATGTAACAAATAGTCCAGCAATGCTCAGTCAATATTTGTGGCCCGACGGCTGCCAGCTGCCAAGGGTGTGAACAGAATCTTAGCAAGTGAAGGATCCTATCCCACCTAGAGCCAGCGTGAGGAGTGGTTCAGGGTCTATCCTTCACTCCTGGATTCTGAAGCCATGGGCAATGGTGGAACCTGAATCTCAGTTTCCCCACGTATAAGGTGGAACATGTGTGACCCTGTGGAACTGAGCAAGAACCAGCAAGGAGTTCCTGTTTCTTATCCCAGCATCAAGAGATCCAGACTCCCACTCCTGGGACTCTAAAACCCAAAACCCTGGGTTCAATTCCCAGCAAGGCTTAAACCAGCTACGTATAGGGTGATCAGAACTTCAAGGCCATCCTTGGCTACATAAGAGGTTTAAAAGCCAGCCTGGGCTACATGAGATCCCGTCTTAGAGACGGGGAGATGGATGGTTCATCCAGGTCCTTGCAGATGTAATCAAGTCAAGGTGAAGCGCTGTACTATCTTCCGCAGAGCAGGGATGGAACCCAGGCCTTTGCGCATGCCAGGTACCTGCTTTATCACCAACCTACTCCCTGGTCCCAGTCAGAGTGGTCTGGACTGTCCACTTGATTGGATAGAGAAACTATCAAGAGATTGGCATGTCATGCCTCTGGCCATGTGTGTGGGCGGTGTCATCCCAAAGGGAGCAGATGGAATGAAGGGGAGAGGAGGGAACCAGGAGCACCACATGTCTCCCCGCTTTCTGCTGCCATCCTGTCTTGCTCACCGCAGGAGCCAGGTGACCTTGGGAAGAACCCTCTGAAACCTTGAACCAAAATACATTGTTGCTCCCTTACTTCCTTTCCTCAGGCATTTTGCCACAATATAACAAGGTCGCACCCTGCCTGTATTTGAGGCACAGTGGAGGCCCAGGCCCTCAGCTTGATAGATCCAAACCCACAGTGATGAGGGATGAAAAGCAGACCCTATATTCTATACAGTGCATCCCTCCCACATGCTACTGGGGTCAAGAAGTGCCTCCCTCTCCCTGCCTGCCCTGCAGTCTGCCACCCGCTCTGCTGGGGGAGGGGCTTGGGAGCCTTGACAACGAACCTGACCCCGATAGTGAACATGCTGAGAAGGGGCTTGCCTTGCATCCAACCGACCAGCATCAGGAGACCTGCAAGAGACGGGACTGCGTCAGCCTGGCACATTGTGTACACCCCAGTGCCTCACCATATACTTCCTGAGGGGCCCTCTGGGACTTCAAACGCTGGAAATAAGTAGCAGCCTCAGAAGCTTAAGGTTTCTGGGCTGGAGAGGAAGGATGGCCTAGCACGCATGAAGCTGTAGGTTTAATTTCCAGAATCAGGGGAAGGTGGGAGTCGTTCAAAGGGAATTAACCTGCGTATGTAGGCATGGTGGCTTCTACGTATAACCTCAGCACTCAGGAGGCTGAGACAGGAGGATGGCAAGAGTTTGAGGTCAGCGTGGACCTTGTTTCAAAGGAACCAAAGCAAAGAAATGAAAAGAACCCGCAATCACTTTTTTTTTTTAATAAAGAAAACACATTCTACTGGAGGCAAAAGAAAAAAATCCTGTTTTATTCTTTCAGAAAAGATTCCTGTCAAGCTTAGGTTGAAGACTTTGACCACCAGTTCACCCTGGGCCATTCTTATCTCTAATCTGTGTTTCTCTTGCCGGGGTGGGTAAGCCTCTGATTCTCTCTCTCTCTCTCTCTCTCTCTCTCTCTCTCTCTCTCTCTCTCTCTCTGTCCCTCCCTCTCTCTCTTTTTCACTGCTAGGGATGGAACCCAGAGTCTTACGCACACCAGTAAACTCTCTACCACCGAGCCACACCCCAACCCCTGGACCGCTGTTTCTTAAATATGTTTTATGTCCTGATTAAATTTCCTCTTCCTCCTTTGCCAATCAGTCACCAAAGGTTTACTAAATACCAGGCACTGTGCTGGGCCCTGGAGGCATGGGGACAGAAGTGGCCTGAGCCACCACTGGGACCCATGAACAAGTTCCCAAGATGTTCCAGCGATGCAGAAAAGGACTGGGGTAGCCAGATGTAGCCTCAGTTTCTATGTCTGTAATTGGGAGCATGACCACACCTCCCTGTCCTTGAATTGACATAAAGAACAGTGAGAAGAACGGAGAGGTAGCTTATTGATTGCTCTTTGAAGACTTTCCAAAACATGCCAGCTTTGCTCTGTAGGACACAGGAAACGGGATGGCCTACACTGGTGTGAGTGTGTGCATGTTTGTGTATGTGTGGGGTGGGGAGTACACAGGACGTGACTGGCCGTGGAATTCAGTCCTCTACTAAAAACTTTGCTGGGACCCAGATGAATTAAGATGAAATGAATTAGGGGGCTCTGTTAGAAAAGGGGGCTGGACAGGAAGCCCAGAGCCCTCTCTAGAAGCTTTATCTGCCACTGCAGCCAGAAGATGCTCGTGCTGGCTGGCAAGGCTTTGAGAGGGGTGGCCCTGCGCATCTGTCCCACGGCCACCTTCAGTGTCCTGCCATGGATAGCTTGAAGTTGGCCGTGCCAAGAGGATCTAACCAAGGGAATTGGCAGACACCATCATCTCCTAGAGAGCCTCTGCCAGCTTCCCCACAGCTCCTGTGGACCTCCGGGAGTCCCAGGAACTCAGCTGACACCCCTAGTTACTGGAGGTGAGGGCTCTTCAAAGGAGAATCCCCCAGTGAGCATGCCTTGTCATGGGCATGCCATGAGATTAAGGTCACCTTGGACATCTGTGTGCATGTGCACAGGTGTTAATGTGGGCCCAGAGGACACTCAGCCTAGTTCTTCAGGGGTTATCTATCTTGGTTTTTGAGATGCCATCTCTCATGCGGACTTAAGACTTTTTGGTTTGACTCATCTGGCTGGCTGGAGAGCTATAAGAACCTATTTGTTGGCCAGGCAGTGGTGGCACACGCCTTTAATCTCAGCACTAGGGAGGGAGAGGCACCTGGATCTCTGTGAGTTCGAGGCCAGCCTGATCTACAGAGCTAGTGCCAGGATAGGCTCCAAAAGCTATACAGAGAAACCCTGTCTCGAAAAACAAAAAACAAAACAAAACAAAAACCCAAGAAACATTTGTCTTCAGGCAGTGGTGGCGCACGCCTTTAATCCCAGCACTCGGGAGGCAGAGGCAGGCAGATCTCTGAGTTTGAGGACATCCTTATCTACGTAGTGAGTTCCAGGACAGCTAAGGCTACACAAAGAAACCCTGTCTTGAAAAACAAACAAAGAAACAAACAAACAAAAAAAATCTATCTGTCTCTGCCTCCTCAGCACTGGGATTATAAACACAGACCACCATACCCAGATTTTGTTTTGAACATTCCTTTAAAAGTTTTTAAATTACAAATATCTTTGTGTGTGCATGTGTGTGCTTGTGTATGTGCATGTGTGGGTGCACATGCCATGCCACACGTGTGGCGGTCAGAGGACAACCTGCCGGAGTCAATTCTCTTTCTACCTTGTGGGTTCCAGGAGCTGAGCTGGAATCACCATTGTGCTTGGGGGCAGGTATCTTTACTGACCCAGCTCAATGGCCCACACCTGGCTTCTTAAATGAGTTCTGGGATTGAACTCAGGTCCTCATGCTTACAAGGCAAGTGCTTCATGAACCAGCCAACTCCCAGGCCCAACATTATGTATTTGTTAATCCAGCTTCTCACAGTGTAGCCCTGGCTGGCTTGGAACTCACTGTGTCAACCAGGCTGTCCCCAAACCCACAGAGATCTGCCTGCCTCTGCCTCTGAGCAGTGATGGGATTAAAGATGAATGTCGACATGCCTGGTCTCCGTCATCTTTTTTTTTTCTTTTTTAGAAGTTTCATCTTGTTGACAAGTCTGCTTCTGTCATCTCCTCGACAAGACTCTGCAAGCATGAAGATCTGAGTTCGAACCCTGAGCACCCATCCCACAGAAAAAGTTGGGTATGGCTGCCTGTGCTTTTAATTCCGGCACTGTGGGGCAGAGAAAGGCAGACCTCTAGAGCTGTTAGGCCAGTTAGAAGGACTAGAAACCTCTCCCTGTCAGGGTTGCAGGTAACAACACAGAGGGGGCTCTGTGTAAATGCCCTATGGCGGGTAGGAACTATGGAAGGAGGCAGGGCTTGAGTCTAGGCCCTGTTGTTTCTCTCCCAACCAATCCATTCTCCGCCATTCCTTTCTCTTCCTGAATAAAACATTCTATTTCCCTCACCACCCACCAGCCTCTGGTCCAGTTCTTTGTTCCAGTACCCAGGAACCTGGCGCTTTCAGCAGGTGCCTTCCCTAACCTGGGTCACACCACTAACAGTGCAGTTATGGGAGCTGGAAAGGCCATTGAGGATGGCCCACTTCCTAATGGCTCTACCTTTTCCTGATCTACCCCAAAGCTGAGAACACCACAGGCCATTGTCGTCTGTATTCCATCTCTCCCCACCCCAAGAGGTAGTCTGTCAGGGTCTATCAATCACAAGCTAGAGACCACCCTCAGGGAGGCTGATTTACCTTAAGTCATTCTAAGGAGGTAGGAGGAATAATTATCGCCTTAAAGACACAATGTACTTTTCCCCCTGGAAAACCTGCCCTATCCTTCCAGAGCCTTACCAAGCAACTCCAAGATAGCTACATTTCTGAGTCCTAACTTTTTATTCTTTTCTATCTCTTTTGGTGGGGGGCAGGGGTACTGGCCAAAGCCGAAACATTTTCTCTGGTGCTTTGGGTTTCTTGTTCTTTCTCTGAAGCCACCCCTGACCAGTTTGCCTGCTGACCTACAGGGCAGAACATTCGGTCTAACTCTAGAACATTCGGTCTAACTCTAGAAAGGCATCTATTTCTGTCTTCCTTTCCCTCAATGTCTTTCCCCTGGAAGATGCCCTATTATTTTCTTTCAAACTCTAATAAAAATGTCCCCAAGCTCCCTCCCAAGTTCATTTAAAAATTATTTTTTTTATTAATTTTTATTAATTAATTTATTAATGAGACTGAGAACCCAAAGAAGGGGCCCCAGTTTCCGCAGTAACGAATGTATGGTACTCAACATGGAGTCCCTGAAATTTCGCCAGCACAGCCTCCTCTCCAGAACCCAGCAGGAAATGACGTCACTCACCAATGATGCCAAAGGAAAAGATTGTCAGTTGCTTGCCCAACTTGTCCATGCTCTTCTGCAGTGGAGTTTTAGGTGTCTGTAGGGTAGGGGCAGGGCGCAGAAGGACAATGGTGTGTTAGGACCCATGACTCTTTTGACTGTTCTGAGTGAGGGCTATGTGGGGTACACATGCATACATATTTGATAAAATGGTAAGTTTTGGGGTTTTTTTGGGAGGGTCACACATGGAGTTTTGAGGACAACTTTTGGGAGCTGTTCTATCTTTCTCACGCATGGGTTCCTGGGATCAATCTCAAGTCATCAGGCTTGGCAGCAAGTGCCCTACCCTTGAGCTACTGGCACACATGCTGAAGTCTTCAAATTAAAAACACAAAGCCTGATCCTATTTCCTGTGGCCTCCAACTTTCCGGAGGTGAGCAGGGCTGACCCTGGCTTAGAACAACCCTGATGGAAACAGTGGCCACCCCCGGCCCCGCTGCCCTCACCTCTTCTGCCTGCATCATCTTGAACACTTCTCCAAACTGAGACTGTTCCCCGGTTCCGATCACAACTCCCTGTGTGGAAGAGAGAGAGAGAAGTAACACAGGGCCTGGAGCTGCAGGGCCAGCACCCCGGGCTCTGCTTACCTGACCCTTCCCACACTGCACCAGCGTCCCCATGAAGACCACGTTGCTCAGGGTGCTGAGATCCCCACTGGCCACCAATGGGCTGTCTGTTTTGCTGCATGGCTCCACTTCTCCTGTGAAACTGGATTCGTCCACCAGGAGGTCTGTGACCTGGGGGACAAAGGTGAGACTCTGAGATCCCCTCTTGCCCTTCAGAAGTCTTGAAGCTTGCAACAGTACCAAAAGCCCTGTAAGATGTCAAGGAGGAAGGAGCCTTGGAAACCCAGATTCAGAAACACAGAACCAAAACAGGTTAGAACTCCAGGCCCCTCCAGGAAGACTTGCAAGTCTCACGCCTTGTTTAATGCTATTTGCAACATGAGAATCACCAGAAAACATGACTTAGCTGCTCCTCGGAATGCATCTTTGCCTCTCCAAGCACCTGGACCCGCTTCCCATACAGCACCTTCCACAACTGTGGGAGCCATAGGGCGTGGTATAAGGTTCTACTCTATATGGAGTGAGCATCTCCAGGAGTCTATGTGCTATTCAATTCCCTCTGGGTGGTGTTAATAGGGTGGAACAGGGCCAGGGAGATGGCTCAGCAGGTGAAGATACAGGGCAGAGAGGAAAGCCCTAAGAGGAGGCTGGGAGGATGGACAGTCTTGAACGGAGATCTCAGGATGGGAAGGCCAAGTCAATGAGGGCCAGTATACAGGGACACAGGGATACAGACCTAGCAGCAGACAGGGAGACAACAGTGGTCTCCCTGGTGTGGAGGTAAGGCCTGGGTTGTAGCTTGGGCCTTTTCTGCCCCAAACAGCTAATTCCTATTCATTTGACCTCAAGGTTAGCCCCAAAGTGGTTGTTTCCAGAGAGCCCTTCCTGCCTTCCGCAGGCAGGCCTGGTCTCTGGGATCACCAGGACTTTCCATCATATTTTCCTCACCATCATTGAACAGCTACCTGCAAGGACAGACTCAGACCTGTTGCTCTGGGCGCTAAACCCAAGCTCAGCATCAGGTCTGTTCTCTGTAGTATCCTTGGCACCCAGCACAGAGCCCTGTGCGTAGACACCTTAGATCAGGTTGGCCTGGCACCAAGCACAGAGCCCTGTGCGTAGACACCTTAGATCAGCTTGGCCTGGCACCAAGCACAGAGTCCTGTGTGTAGAAACCTTAGATCACCTGGGCCTGGCGGTGCCAGTCAATCATTCAGAACTTGGGAGGCTGAGGCAGGAGGACCAAAAGTTCAAAGCTAGCCTGAACAACTTAGTGAAACCTGTCTCAAAATAAAAGCAAAACAAAAGCAGTGGTACATGCGGACTTAGCATGCACGAGGCCTTGGGTCCCTGTCTCGGTGCCAGAGGTGTAAGGGAGAGGCCCAGGGATGGAAAGAAGAGCTCAAAGAAGGGTCTTGGGCGTGAACCCTCCCAAGGCATTCATATCCCCATCTTCAGAACATGCAGGTACAGCACTCTGTTTAGCAGAGAAACTTGGCAGGTGTAACAGGCAACTCTTACTGATGCTCCTGAGAGAGTGGGGGAAATGGTACCTAAGATCCTTGGGGAAGACAAATGATCAGAGAGGAGGTACGGGTTGGCAGGAGCCATGGACTGGCACCTCCCATCGCTGGAAAGTTGCTGGTCTCTTGAACTGGGAGAGAGCATGGTCTGCCTGGACTTGGACCTGGCCTTTGTTAAAGAACTTGCTGGCATCTGACAGGCAGGAGGGACCTAGAAGTACAACTGTAGAAGAGGGGTTAAGGACAGCAGATCAGTGCCTCACAGCCTGGGTAGAAAGCTACCCTGAGTGCCCCCTCAGGAGACTGTAGAGCCCTATAGGCTACCAGGGGGTGACAAGAGGACTCCCACTGTGTCAGTTCCTTAAGTACAAACTTAGTCACGTGTGTTAACGCTGGGGAAACACTCCGACAAAATGTGCCTTTATGCAACTTCAGTTTGAGCCAGCATCACAGAATATGCTGGCCAAGCCAAGATGGCTGTAGTGTTACTGGGGGGGGGGGGGGCAAGACTAGCGGACCACTACTGTGCACATGGCTCTGGTGACCTAGAATGCAGTTTGCAGCGTGTGACCATAAACAGTGGTTGCTTCCCAGGAGCCCTGGACAGAGTGTCTGAATGAGGAGGAGCAGGTAGTTGTGGGGGGGGAGGGCACAATCTCACAGGGATGAGCATAGCCCCAGCATAACAAAGGTGGCTGAGCTGATGGATGAGGTCCACGGAGGCTCCCTCCCTTACCAGGCCACAGGTGTGCTCCTGTTCCCAGTGCTAGGATCCCTTGGCAAAGCTTGCTTGGAGTTCTGACAACTCTGTTCAATTGTCTTCACTTTAGTCTCCACAGGGGAAAGAACAGCCAAGAACTTTTGCCTTTGTTCCCAGTCAGGGGAACAGAAGGTAAGGCTTCGTGACCGCATGCAGCCATGCGCGGACTATTGTGAGGCCTGTCCTCAGGCTTGTGAGCCTCCTGTGCCTGGAACTCGGGAGTAGGGGTTGGCCACTCCTGAGTCTCCAAGCTTAACTGTTGATAAAGGTATTTTGCTGTGAGTAAACAAAGCTATTGATTGACCCAGGGAGTTGAAAAATGCCCACAGGGAGATGTGTGGGGCATGATGGTGTTACTCTCGCACTGTTGATATGCCCAGAATGTTACTAAAATCAATATGAGGCCTCGAGAGCCAGCAGCAGTAGTTAGGGAGAGGCTTCAACTGATCTAGGGGCCTATGGTCTACTCAGGGCTACAGAAATGTAAATCACCTGCCAGTGTCTGGGCCGTTACAGGTTGTGGATTGCCTGACTACACAATAACTCTGGGCAGTCTGGACAAACGCCAGTCATAGCATGAGACACAGGGCTAGGATTGAAAGCCCAAGGTTCTCTTGTCCCATATGCCCACTGAGTTTCTTATGATCCAGTGTTTCTACAGTTCTGCATGTATGAAGCTATTTAAGGCTTCTAACTGCCCCAGACTGCTATCACCTCCTGGTTACGTATAAGGCAACTGAAGCACAAAGAGGGTAAGCAAAGAGCTCCTGGTTACCCAGGTAGAATTTCAGGTGCTGAGTTCAAAACCAGGCTCACGTGCAGCTCCTCTCATGGCTCTGCCTCTTTGCCTCCCAAGAACGCTCGCAGCAGACGCCACTCCTGACCGGCTGCATGGCGTCCTCAGGACTCCCTCAGTCACCTGCTTACTGAGAGTCCAAACAGTACTCTCCTGTTCTTGGAAGAATGTGTCACTCAGGTGACCCTGTCACCCAGTCCCTTCTCTGGAATGTACTAGCATCATCGCTCACAGCCCCAGGTGTGGTAGCTACTAGATTGTAACTCTGAACCCTTAAGCTGTGGGAGGAGCCAGCCCCATCGGAGTTGCCAAACCAGATCTCAAGGCTGCACTTTACCGTCCTCTGCCTCAGTTTCCCTCCTTGCCGTGAAGTCTCCCCCAGTCTTGCCCTGGATGATTTTGCCACTGTGATCTGCTCTATAAACCATGTAACCAGGGCTGGGAGATAGTTCAGTTGATAAAGTACTGAGCCCCAGACCCGTTCAGGGAGAAGAAAAAAGAGAAGATGAGGAGGAGGAAGAAGAGGAAGAGGAGGGGGAAGTGGTGACCGCAGCAGCAGGGTGTGGTAGTAAACCCAGAGCTAGGGAGATGGAGACAGGTCCCAGGGCTAACTGGTTCAGCCAGTTGAAGCTACTTGGCAAGCCCTGGGCCAGTGACAGACTGTCTCAAAAACCAAGATAGACAGTACCTGAGAGATGACACCCAAGGTGGGTCTCAGACTCCACACTCACACGCGTGAGACTGAACACATATGCACAAAGCTCCTTTTTTTTTTCTTTTCTTTTCTTTTTTTTTTTTTCGAGACAGGGTTTCTCTGTAGCTTTGGAGCCTGCACTGGAACTAGCTCTTGTAGACCAGGCTGGTCTCAAACTCACAGAGATCCGCCTGCCTCTGTCTCCCGAGTGCTGGGATTAAAGGCATGTGCCACCACCGCCCGGCCACAAAGCTCCTCCTAACCAAGATGTGTTAGACCTTTGCTGGTGGTCCCCCTCAGCCATGGGGTCATGTTCCCAGGTCCCCAGAGGGTGTCTAACTGTAAGACTTGGTTATGATAAATGTTCTCTCTGTATCTCTGTCTCTATTTCTCTCTGTCTCTTTCATTCTCTCTCAAGAGTGAAAAAAAAATTACTACTATTTTTGGGCTACAGTTGACCATGGGTAACAGACTGTGGAAATGGAAGCCACACAGCCTGGGCACCCCTGTTCTTAGAAGGTAAGCCACTTGGGAACAGTGACTTTGGGGGGGTCTTGTGCTCATCCTCCACCTGCCTGCTCATCAGGACCAGCTGTCAAATGTTGCTCACCTCTGTGAGTCGGATGTCGGCAGGGATCCGGTCTCCGATGGACAGGAACACGATGTCTCCTGGAACCAGGTCTCGGGCGAGCATGTGTTGGAGCTTGCCATCCCTCAGGCTGTGTGGGAGAAGCAGCAGAACGGTGAGCCCCACCACACTCACTCCCTTTAATAACTGGATTTAGAGGTCAACTTGAGATTTAGAGGTCTCTATTATAGGCAAACTCTTGGGAGTTTACAGTTCTGCTTTTAAAACTCATATCTCAAGATACTTGGGAAGGCAGATGGCTCCTGAGAGACTCTGGGTCTCACCTGAGAAATGAGGCTACTGCCTCCAGAAGCCTCTACTGGTGGAGGCCAGCTGCTTTATGGCTTCTGAATGGCACCTGGGAAAACACACTTGGACGCTGAGAGAACATATCACCCTGGCTTGGAAGTCAGGAAGGAAAGACATCATTGGGGACAGCGGCATTGCCTGGGAAGCCTGGCCCTCCTTCAGGCACAGCCACCTGCCCTGGGATGATCGACACATCCCAGGCTGGGATGTCTGGGCACAGGTTCCTACTGCAGTGCCTCCTCTTGTAGTCCCTCTGGTCTCCTGTTCAACTGGCCAGCAGCCAGGGAGAGCTAAACCAGCTCCCTCGTTCCCCGAAACGCTCCAGCAGCTTCTCTTGGCTTTGGAGGCAACCCCACAAAAATCTGCCACCTGACTGGCTACTCCTGGTTCCATTCAGGTCTTGCACACACCCCTTTTGTGATCTTAAGAGTCTTTATAGACCTCGAGAGTTAAGGTAGGTATCCCCATTAACCTGGCAGGGAACATGATTCTGCTTAGGTCTTCACCCTTCAACACAGCCACTTGTTTAATTAGCTAGTAAGTGACCCCTAGGTATTATCATCAGAGCGGTTCCATCCTTGCCTGTGGCAGGCTTAGACATGAATGTGTCACAGAGCTCCAGCTTATGAGACGTGAGATGTTGCCTGGAACTTGCGAGAAAGGTTTCCTTGCCCTGTACACACAGTCTCTTCAGTGGGACCCATCCAGTTTTGTGTCTGTGATGCCTGGAGCTGTGGCAGCCATCTTGGCACCACAAGGAAAGCCAAGCAGAGTGAAATGCCAACAACCTGATGATGACAGAGAAAGAAGGCAAGAGCCAGCCTATGACACCCTGTCAATCAACCCTCACTCTGATCTCTTGCTGTGACACAATGCTATTTCCTTGTATCCTACGTAATTAAGTTTTCCATTTTTTGGAGCCAAGAGCACCAGGCACACCCCGCTGCTCCATGGCTCTTCCTCCAGTGCCATCTCTTCCTCCTGTGTCACATCAAGGCTGTCTGATGGGCTGTTTGGAGCTGTCCTTGTCCCTCCTCCATCACTGCAATTCCCCTGTGGCTATTGTTGGTTGATGGGTGTGTTTGGGGACAGTGGTCACCTGGGGGGGCACTAGTGCTTGCCAGTTACCTGGTCTCTCAGCTCACTATCCCACCCCTTCTCACCAAAGGACCCTGAGCTCTCTGTGGCCTGCAGCCTTCCACTCCTCCCACAGGGACTATCTGATTGCTATGCACTTCACTGTGTCCCTGCTTCCAAAAGATAACTGTCTCTGGAGTGGCCTCTGGGGACATGGGTAACATGCCCCATTACTGAAAGGCCAAGACTCAGTGTTTGAACTTGAAGTCCAGGTACCATCATAGATGGTTCACGCTTCTGCTGCTCAGCTGTTGATGTCACCTGTCTGGGTTTGTGACAACCTCGTTCTCCAATCAGTGAGCCCAGATATAGTCACAGTTCCCTGCATATTCTAGAATGTCCCTATTGCCTATGGGTGTGTGTCTCCCACTCCATCTGACTGTGTCCCTCTTCCTCCATCTCTCCGTCTGTCTCTCTCACCCCCATAACTTCTGGCACCTTGGGAGGCCAGCCAGATCCATGACCCATGACTTTCTTCCCACCTACAGCCCCTGCTCATGTCATGGGGTGTCCCTGTAAACTTCACGCAGGGTCCAGAGCTGAACCGAGTAGCTGTGCCTTCCAACGTGTCTCAGGCCACGTGGGGACTCTAGCCCTCATTTTAAGTGGCACAGGTACTGAGGGGACTATACAACATTCGGGCCCTCAGCTGGGTTGGTGGGTGGGGGAAGGGCAGGCTTTCCTGTGCCTCTTCACAGACCAGAGGTGGCTTGTGAATTCTGCACGATATTCTTAAAAGCTGGCCCCAGACCCAGACGGGAGATGGCTCGGCAGGGTCAAACCTGACCACGTGCATTTGACCCCTAGAAGTCACATGGCAGGAAAGAACTGATGCCCCGAAGTTGTCTTCTGACCTTGTACACACCGTGGCACACAAATATATACAGATAAGTAAATCTAAAAAAAAAAGTTTTGAAGTTGGCCCCTTATGCACTTGGAGTCCTTTCTGTCCAAGCATCCCCTCTTGCCTACACACTCACTTTAATAAACCCAAAGAAAATGACATAAAATGAGGACTCCATCTCCCCCACTCAGTCACATTTGGAGTCTTGTAGGTACCCATGGCTAGTGACCCCACTCTGTGCGGGGTGGGTGAGAGGACACTTCTGGAAGTTTCTATGGCTGCATGTTGCACTAGGTTGAAACACTGTCAAGGACAGGTGGATGCTTTGGTTATTTTCCTTTTTAAACACCATTGATGAAAGCTGGAAAGCTACAGGGCAAAGGTTGGCAAGAGGTTGTCGCCTGTGCAGAGCTGCTGAGCCAATCAGAGAGCACCCTTGTGGTAGTTTGAATGAGAATGGCCCCTATAGTCTTAATATGTTTGAACGTTTAGTCCCAGTTTACAGATCTGTTTGGGAAGGCTTAGGAGGTGTGGTCTTGTTGGAGGAGGTGTGGTCTTGTTGGAGGAGGTGTGGTCTTGTTGGAGGAGGTGTGGTCTGGTTGGAGGAGGTGTGGTCTTGTTGGAGGAGGTGTGGTCTGGTTGGAGGAGGTGTGTCATTGGGGAGTTCCACAAGCCCATGCCATCCCACTTGGCTCTTTCTTTTTCTGCCTCGTGGTTGTTGTCTCAACAGGCAAGCTCTCAGCTAACTGCTCCGCGCCATGCCTGCTTGCTGCCAATCTCCCTGCCGTGATGATTACAGACTCACCCTCTGAAACTGCACACTCCAAATAAACTTTCTAAGTTGCCTTGGCCATGTTGTCTCTTCACAGCAATAGAACAGTAACTAAGCTATCCCTCCACGTTCAACCCTGCCTCAACCACGCCCTGCTCTGTTGTGGGCCTGTTACTACCCCAGGCTTAACTTCATTTTGAGAGCACAGGACTCTGGCCCCTCTCTTTAGGCAAAACTCCGGCTTCTGCTTTATTTCACAGGCCCTTCCCTTTCACCTGCAGCCCTAGGTCACACACTCCAAGTTAGACCCTGCTGCCAGAGCAGAGACTGGGAGAGATGGCACCTCCTGTCTATGATCACACAGCAAGCCACCACCAGGGCAGACACGAGATCTTGTCACCCATGGTGAGACTGAGACAGCCCTCCCCATGTCACACCATGAAGGGGACAGCGCCAGCCAAGCAGTGGTCAAGTTCATTAGTGCGTCCATCAGCTCTTTCCATGGACCACAGGCTCATGGAAGCCCCGACTTACCAGTTGCACTCTGGAGGCACCAACTTGGTCAGCTCTTCCAGAGATTTCTCCGACCTGTATTCCTGGCAGGAAGCACATCAGATGTGCTGTTCAAAGGGGGGATCCCCGACAAGACAAGTGCCTATCGTGTCCCTGGTTACCCCACCCAGATGGGATCTCGGGATGTACACACCTGGATGAAGCCAACAGTCACCACGATCAGCACGGCCTGGAAGAGAGGGTTCCGGGAAGGGAGGACGTAAGCACGACTTCCAGGTAAGAGTGAGGCCAGAGCCAACTACCGGAGCACAGGGGCTCTGAACGTACACTGCCCTCCAAGGCCTGTCAGCCAAGCTGCTCAGGAGACTGGGGCAGAAGGCCTGCCTGGGCAACTTAGGAAGACTACGTCTCAACCTATAAAAAGAGGGCTGTGCATGTGTGTGTGTGTGTGTGTGTGTGTGTGGTAGGGCCCTGCCTAGGATCACCCAGTGAATGCTGGAGATGTGGCTCAGGGGCAGAGCACTTGCCCTGCATGTGTGAGGTGCTGTGTTCGATCCCCAGCACCACCAAGAGGACACATTGCTAGTTCTCTTTGCAAAACATCCACTCTGTAAAGAAACTCAGCAAGCAGCCAAGTGTCCCCGGTCCAACATCAGAAAAGCCATCAAATCCCAACTCCCCAGGGCTTGCGCACTGGGGAACCCTTCTAGATTTTTCTGCAGACACACTTTCATCATGGCGACAAAAGACGTGTTCACTTCGAGCCTGCCGTGTTCACCTGTCAGCTCTACAGGCCTGTCCTACACTGGCAGGTGTGACTCTGCCCCAGGCATTCACACCACAGGTGGGATGGGCCACGCCTATGAAGAGGTGGGGAGAAAGAGCAGGGAGAGCTGTCCAAATCATCTGCAGGGTCAGACAGAGGTTCAACCTAGAGAGATGTGAGGGGCAGAGGCCATCAGGGCTGCACAGGGGTGGGGGTGAGAGAGGTGGGATGGGGTGGGGATGCAAAATGACTGTCAATGGCACTAGGTTTCTTTTAAGGGCAATGAGAGTGTTTTTGAACTGGTCGGAGGTGATCAAACGAGTGTGCAAAATCCCATGGAATTCTTCGGTATAAAACCATCAATCTTTGGTTTTGAGCAGACTCTCTCTATGTAGCCCTGGCTGTCCTGGAACTTGCTGGGTAGACCAGGTTAACTTCAGACTCACAGAGATCCACCAGCCTCTACCTTGAGTGCTGATATTAAAGGCGTACACTGTCACACAGGAGTAAAACCATCATCAGCTTTAACGTCTATCTCCCTTAAGTGAGTAAAGCTTTTTCTTTTAAAGATTTATTTATTATGTATACAATGTTCTGCCTGCATATGTTCCTACAGGCCAGAAGATGACACCAGATTTTATTACAGGTGGTTGTGAGCCACCATGTGAACTCAGGACCTCTGGAAGAACAATCAGTGCTCTTAACCACTGAGCCATCTCTCCAGCCCCGTGAGTAAAGCTTAAAAGGTGAAGTAACCTCTAGGGTATCGTGGCTTGGATGAGTCCCCCACCTCTCACAGGCTCATGGGCTTAGTCCCCAGATAGTGGTGCTGTTCTGCAAAGCTGTGAAACCTTTGGGAGTTGGGGGGTCTAGTGGAGAGTGGAGGTTCATATCTGGTCCCGTTTCTTGATCTGCCTCGACATGACAGGCGGGCGGCCTCCTTCTCTGCGGTCACAGCCACGCGCTACTCCCACAGCCATGCCTTGGCTACCCGCTGGACTGTCCCCTCTCAAAGCCTGAGCCAAAATAAAGCCTCTTCAACAACGGTCCTTTCTGGTATTTGATTGCAGCAGAAAGAAAAGTAACTAACAGAGTGACTGCATCTTATAACACACTCAGATTCCACAGGGAGGGAGACGGTGGCAGAGCAGCCCCCCCTCCCCAAACAGGTTCCTTCGTCCTGGGACTGCCTATGCCACACAGATCCCCTCAATGCTGGCAGGGGGACAGGTGGTGGATTTGCTTGTTATTAATCTGTCCTTTCTTTCTTTGCTCACAATAAATGCCCACCACTTTTTTCTTGTGCAATAACTGGTCACAGGGCTGGGGAGATGGTTCAGTTGGCAGAGTGCTTGGCTTGTGAGTATAAGTCCTTAGTTTAAGCTGCAGAACCCAAGTAAAAAGCCAGGCATAGTGGTGCATGCCTGCAACCCCAGGGCTGGGGAAGCAGTGACAGGTGGCTTCCTGGGGCTTCCTGGCAGGCCAGCCTAGCCTACATGCTAAGCTCTGGGCCAGCGAGAGACCCTGTCTCAGAAACAAGATGAATGGTTCCTGTGGAATGTCAGCTGAGGTTGACTCTGCCCTCTGCATGTATATACACATGTGTTCCCACATGTGCACAAACACATACACAAACCATGTTTTGAAAAACAACTGGCAGCAGAGCCGTGGCCCACCCTGGGCATCCCTGTCCAGGGGCTGAGACTGCCAGCCACTCACCAGGGCGATGCTGATGGCATCCTCATACTCCTTGGTGAGGACGCTCACCACGGCCGAGCCCAGCAGCAGCAGGATCAGGGGGTTCCTGAACTGGAAGATGGACAACAGGGCAGGTCTTAATTTCACAAAGGTCAAACTAGGCTCTTACCTGCCGCTGCTGGGCAGCTCAGCCCTTCCCGTGAGGCTGGGCTTCCAGGTCCTCCCTACAGTGGCTAAGGGCTTGGGAAGGGGGCTACTCTATCTGGTGTTCCTCCTCTGTAGGAAAGCCCACTGTTGACAGCCTCCTGGGCTGATCATGACACTGCCCCATTCAGACCCGGCCTGGTCTCTGAGTTCTTTGTCTTACCTGGCCACACCTCATCCATTAAGGGATTCCTAGAAATACATAGTGGATGCCAATCCTGGCTACATTGTCAAGCGCTCCTCTCTTGGCATCACAGACCCCAACCCTGTGTGCCACAATCACCCTGCTCCTGTGATAATCTTAGGTTGACCTCTAACCCCGACACATGGACACATGTCACATAGGGTCAGAAGTTCCAAAGAGTTCTCCAGAGAACTCCTGATGGCTGTCATCTATCATCCCTTTACGCCATGATGACTCAAGTTACGGAGAATTGAAAAGAAGTACAAACTCAGACAGAGTCTAAGACCAGAACCGAGGAGATCAGGGTGAGCACTGAAGGACTGACAAGTGAATCTTTGCCTCTAAGCTTTCCAGTGGCCAAGGTGCAAAAGGAAACAAGGCCCAGGGCATGGGTCGCACAGCTCGAGAAAAGCACTTTAGTGTGTGGTGGTGTGACATGCAAAAGATTGAACCTCATCCTCACCCCTGAAGATGCCACGTGTTTATCACCTGTGGAAGGACCCAGTGGGTTGGGGCAGCTTGGCAGCAGCCCAGACTTGGCTCTAGCAAAAGTCTCGCTTCTTCAACATCAGGAGGCCCAGAGACATTTTGGTTCTGGGTTAGGGTTGCCTTTGAGTCTAGCAACTCATCCCTACTGGACAGTTGGGAGATGGCCTTCCTGATGTCACAGACCCTGCCTCCCCTGGATGTGGCAGTCTTTTCAGGACCCAGTTCGGGGTCCAGTGGTAGGGTGTGGTGGATGAGAGCTCAGAAATCTGGCTTCTCCTGCCTATCTCCACCACTGGCTCCCAGACAACCTGGAGCCATCTCGGACTTCTGTTTCCTAGGGTATGGGCAGGCTATCTATCTTTTTCTCCTTTCCCCTTCCCTCACGCTCTCCTGTCTTTCTCCTTCATTTTGGTTTTTGAGATAGGGGCTCCTTAAACTTGCAACCTGGTCAAGGATGGACTTGAATTCTTGGTTCTTTTCATGTCCCAAGTGCTGTGGTCACAGGCATGCACACCATGCCCGGCTATTTTTAGTTTTCTGAGTCAGCATCTTAATATGTAGCACAGGCTAACCCAGAACTCACAGTCATCCTTCTGCCTTAGTCTCTGAGTGTTGGGATTACATATCTGAGTCTCCATGCCCTGTTGCTCCTGGCTCTTAAAAATCGTGTCAGTGAGAGTAGCCTGACCAGGGCTTAGTAAGTGTCCATTGGCCATGACATCCGACAGATACAGTGATATTTGGTATTGGTGGAAGGGAGAAATGGTGGCTCTACAGCTCCAGGAATGGCTCTTTACCACCAAGAAGTTTCTCATCCTCCTTTCCAGAGCCATAGAGAGGAGGGACAGAAAGGGATGGGAATGGGTAGTTCTTTTGCAGAGAATACCACCACACAGTGGGATGCTTGCAAACTCCAGCTGTTGGGTCTGAGACACATGGGGTAGGGTCTGCTGGTGAGGAGAAAGGACCCTCTCCCCACAAAGCCCGAGACCTATTCCAAAGTACAGATAGATTCATTCAGAAGGCTGCCACCTTCTCCTAAGAGCAATGTTACAGGATACAAATGTCTTTTCTGCTGATCCCACCATGCTCCACAGACCTTCACAAGCTACTAAGGGGACCTACCACCCTTAAATGAGTGGGTCTTATTTATTCCCCTTCTGAGACTCAGCAGCCAGCCCACCAGTCACAGAAGGAGGCAGATAAGAGGGTGCCCTACAGTCAGGGGTTCCTGACCAGTGCTGCAGGGGCCTTCAATGTGCAAGCAGTCTCCAAGTGGCTTAGGCAGGGCAGAGCTTGGAGGAGGGCCCCAGAAAAAAATGAAAGCAGAACGCCAATGGGGCAGAGCTGCCTGATCTCAGCTGGTCTGAGCCTCCATCCCTAGGCCTTAACTTCTGGGAGTCTTCACTGCTTAAGCAATGGAATTTCAGGAACCTTCTGGACTGGGTCAGAGCCACCCTGTTGCCTATGAGCCAAACAGTCAATGAAGGGCACTGGGAACTGAGTGGAGATGATTGGCAGCTGAGATGGGTGAGCACTCAGGGGCAGGCTACGTCACAGCCCATGTCTGGGTGACTTTGGGGCCCTGCACCCAAGATGGGCAGATAGACTTGAAATTCCAAACCACAGGGAAGTGTGAAAATGTGCATGTGTGTGCATGTGAGTGTATGTGTGTGCATGTGCGTGTGTCTGCGTGTGTATGCATGCATGTGTGTGTCTGTGTGCATGAGTGCATGTGCATGTGTGTGCATGTGCGCGTTTGTGTGCATGTGTGCATGTGCATGTGTGTGCATGTGCGTGTGTGTGTGCATCTGCGTGCATACAAGCATGTGTGCGTGTGTGTGCACGTGCACGTTCATGTGTGTGGCCAGGGTCAGCCTTGGTTTGTTCCTTGGATCTGTCCACCTTACTTTTTGAGGTGGTGTCTTCTACGAGTCTGGAACTCACCAAGCAGGCTAGGCTGGCTGGATCCACCTGTCTCCACCTCCCTGGTACTGGGATTCCAACTGCACCAAACTCAGCTTTTAAAAGGTAGGGTCTTGTGTTCATCTGGCAAAAACACTCTACTGACTGAGCTGTTTCCCCAGCCTGACAGTGACTTCACTTTTAGTGACGTGAGGCACAGGTCTCCTCAATTGTTTCTTCCTTGGCCTTCTGAAACGCCTGTTTGCCAGGACATCCGTGTCTCTGTTGGCTTCCTCTGGCAAAGCTATGTGCCATGCAAAGTCTTTGCCAAGCAAAGACTTCCTGCTTCTTTGCCACACTCTCTCCCTTTGCAAATGGCTTGAGGGGGATGATAAAATAAATTGACACTACTTATTTCTTTACCGTTCAGCATGGTGCCTGGCCTATGGCAAGCATCCCTAGTATCCGTCATTGCTAGTTAGGGTCATGGCCACCTCTATCTTTAGTCACCTATGCAGGGTTCCTCTTGGAGGCTCAGATCATCCAAAGGGCAAGATTGTTTATCTAGAAACTCATTCACCCCACACCCCAATAGGGACCTGTCTAAGGACATCCAGGATCAATATTTAAATAATGATTGCTTGGCTTGTCCTTCCTGGCTAGTGCCCTTACTGAACACAGAGGAGGACATCCTGTACCTACCTGATCCAGGTATTTCTTCCACACAGGCTCAGCATTATCGGTGACAAACTCATTCCAGCCATGGACCAGCCTGCGCTGGGCCACGGCCATCTCCGACAGGCCATTGTCCAGGTCCACCTGAAAGGAGATAGTGGATGTAGGGTGAGCACACTGGGCCCAGCAAGGACCAAAGAAACAAGTCACAGATATCAGGTGAGAGCCGACATCTTCTAGGGGAACTAGGAAAACGGGCTTGTCCGTGGAGGAGAAGACACCGGCTCTGCTGGGGCAGAGAGGGAAACAAAACCTTTATTTCTCAATAAGCCCACAGATCAACACACAATGGCCTTGAGCCACGGAGTCAACAAATGCAACTGGAGATGGGAAAGTAGACAGGCAGAAACAGGGTTTTTTCTTTAAAAAAAAAAAAAAAAAGGCGGATCTCTGTGAGTTTGAGGCCAGCCTGGTCTACAGTGTGAGTTCCAGGACAGGCTCCAAAGCCATGATAAATCCTGTCTCAAAAAACAACAACAACAACAACAACAACAAAAAATCCTGGGCTTGTGATGCACACCTGTGATCCAAACATTTGGGAGGCTAAGGCAGGAAGATCAAAAGTTCAAGGACAGCATCAACTACAGAATGAGTCTGAGTCAGGGCTGCATGAGACCCTGTCTCAGACACCAAAACGAAACATAAGTGGTTAAGAAAGCCAGGTATAGAGGGTATACCTGTGACTGCCATACTTGGGAAGCTGAGGTAGGATTGTGAAGTTCAAGGCCAGCCTGGGCTACATACCAAAATCTTATTTTAGAACAAAGACACAACCCAAACCCAAACGGCTTGTGTTGTGTATCTTATTATCATCAGATTACATCCTAAACACAGAATAGGCCTTCCCGGGGAGACTGGAGTGGCCAACGTGACCGTATCACGTCATGTCACACCCATGACAGATACTATTCCAGGTTCTTAGTGAACAAATCATTAGGCACAACCAGCTTCAGTGTCGATCAGTGTCAGGAAGCTCTGTGCTCACGCAGGAGAAAACTGCCCAGGGCTGCAGGAGTGAGAGGGGAGCTAGAGTAGGATTCTCAGTAGGAAAGGAGGGCCAGGCTTGTTTTCTAGCTGGGGAAACATCTGAACAAGGGGCAAGACCTTCCTCTCCTTCTCACCAAGGAGCAGGACTTGCGGTGGACTCTTAGGTCTTAAGGCCTGTCATGGTACACATGCCCTTTCCCTGCTGCATGTTTCTTTCCCAAAGCTATGAGTATGTACATACCCACATTCATACATGCACACACATATTCCCCCATACCCTTCCAGGCACAACATGCCCATGTAATGTATATATGCGCAAACACACTCATGTACATAATACACACGTGCACATATGTACATGCACATACATATACCCCCACATGCGCATGCATATACATGTACACATATGCATGTACACACGTATATACATGCACATACCTCAATGTCCTCGCACAGATACACATACACCCTTGTAATTCATTTATGCATGCACATGCACACATATGTACATGCACATGCATACAACATACCTATGCACACATACACATACATATGTATATGTACCACCATTTCTGGTTGGTGTTCTGAGTAGCATAAACTAAAGATATGATGCTGACTCCATCCTGTGGCCCCAGAGGGCAGACTCCTAGGTCAGGGCTGGCTTTTCTCTTGCAAGGCTCATAAATTCTAGTTCCCTCAGGCACACGTGAGAATTTGATGTCTGTAAGTGGCATTGCCATGTCATAAAAGAGGAAAAGTGAGAGGCAGGCGTGGGATAGAGTTTGAGCCCTGATGACAAAAGCCTGGAGGAGCCCTGGCCACATGTCGTCCTAACAGTGCTGGTCACTCACTGAGTTTCTCGCCATTCTTTGCCTGCCAAAGGAATTGTGGGTAGAAGGACGCTTGGCCTCAAGCAGAGACCACAGGGTCTGGGTCCAAGGACAACAGCCCCACTGAGATTCTGTGTGGAGATCCGAACCATTCCACACTAACAGCTTTGTGGGACTCTCTCTTAATCCACAAACTATCTGACGATGTTGTCAGGTGCGATGGCTTATCTCATGAACCTGACAGGCATTAGGATCCCCATGAACACACTTCCGGATGTGTCTCTGCGGGTATTTCCAGAGAGCCTTTGGTCTTTTGGCCTAAATGTGGGTGGCACCATGACATGGGGTGGGGGGCTAGCCAAACACCAGCATTCAGTTCACTCTGCTGACTGAATGCAGATGTGGGAGACCAGCTGCCTCCTGTCATGTGACTTTCTGGCTATGCCGGACTGCACCTTGAACCAGAAGCCAGAAAGACACCCCCACCCCTTTTGGGAGACATATTTTGTCAAGACAATGAGAAAAGTAATAAACTCAGATACAAACACAGTTCTTACATGGAAGGCTCTGGCCAAATCTCCTTTGCTGCATTTGCACGCTTCCCTGGGCGGCAGAGCTGTGACAGTCTTTTCTCTTTCGATGGCTTTCAGCTCGCACTGGTCATCGATCTGTGGAGAGAGCAGTGTGGCTGGTGAGGAGCTTGGGACTTTTGCTGTGAGTCTCTGGTTAAGCAGGACACACATATGCAACATGTGCATACCCCAAGTACACATGCCTACCCATGTGACCCGTTTCCATATCACAAGACAGATGGCATCAGTCCCCACGCTTACTCACCGGCCACCCAAAGTGCTTTCTTTCCAGTGTGAACTCTACAGAAACAGTCACATGCTCAGTACCCTCTGACTGTGCCTTCTGTACATATTAGTGACAGCGTGCAGGGTGTCACACTGCTCTTGCAGGGTGTCCACAGGTGCTCAGCTTTTCTCTGCACACGTAGATTCTGCTCCTATTCCTTCTGCTAGGGGCATGTGGGGTTTATGTGTAGTCATTGGCTATTATTGAAACATCTATTTGGAAATAACCTTTTTCTTTTTATTATTATATTTTAGTGTATGTGTATGCTTTGTGTATGGTGTATGTATGTGTTGTGTATGTGTAGTATGCACATATATGTGGTTAACACTGGTATTTTCTATCACTATAGTTTCTATCACATAAACACTGGTATATGTGTGTATATCTCTGTGTATTTATATATATGTATCTGACTGTATGTGTGTGTATGTATGTATGTGATGTTTTAATGTCACAGGACACTGCATTTGGAAAGTGAGTGTGGTACAGCCAGAGCGAAAGGTGCCGGTGTACTCACACCCAGGGCTGTCCCCCATGCAGAGGGAACAAGAGTGAGGACTGAGCGGGACCAGCAGGACTAGAGTCTAACAGTCCAATGCTGCTTATTTCTGCCAAGTGAGTTTGCAGTGGGCTCGTGATCGGTGTGAAGACATCCGGGGAAGCACAGAGCCTGGCAAGGAGCCATGTCCTCACTGCCATGGTCTGGTTTTTGAGATCAGCAGCAGAATCCCAGGAGGCGGATGTGTTTGACAGTTCCTGTGGATGAATGGGCCACTGGATGCTAATTTGCACTTTTTTTTTGAGACAGGGTCTCTCACTGAACCTGGACCTTACCTATTGGCTAGACTGACTGACCAGTAAGATCTGAGATGCCACCTGATTCTGCACACTTGGGCCCTGGGTTAGGTTACAGATGTATTACAGATATGTGCCACCATATGCATGTCTATGTGGACACTGGGGATCTGCACTCAGGTCCTCGTGTTTGTACATCAAAGCGCTTTGCCATCTGAATGACCTGTCCAGTTGCATGAAACAAACTTCTTCAATAGGGTTAGGCTAACACATCAGGGTGGCATTTTACACGGACCTCCTTATTACAGCAATCTGGGCTGAGTGTAAACTATAAGGAGTGTCTCCTGTGGCAATATGTGGTCTCACACCTGTGTTCCATAAAGTTTTTGTGCCAGGGCACACCAATACATCTACAGTGTTCTTCCCAGAATTCTGGCCCTGGGACATGATAGCATCTCTTCCTTCTCAAGCCATCACCAGGAACTGGGAAGGAGGAAGGGAGAGGTGCTAACAACTTCCTTTAGGTGAGGTGGAGTCCAAGTTCCTCTTCCCTTCCCACCAACGCAGCACTCCAAGTGCAAGTTAGCAGCCAGTGGCCCATTTGTCCACAGGAACCATCAAACACATCTGCCTCCTGGGATTCTTCTGCTGATCTCAAAAACCAGACCATGGCAGTGAGGACATGGCTCCTTGCCAGGCTCTGTGCTTCCCCGGATGTCTTCACACCGATCACGAGCCCACTGCAAACTCACTTGGCAGAAATAAGCAGCATTGGACTGTTAGACTCTAGTCCTGCTGGTCCCGCTCAGTCCTCACTCTTGTTCCCTCTGCATGGGGGACAGCCCTGGGTGTGAGTACACCGGCACCTCTCGCTCTGGCTGTACCACACTCACTTTCCAAATGCAGTGTCTTATGACATTAAAACATTACATACATACATACACACACATACAGTCAGATACATATACATAAATACACAGAGATATACACACATGCACACACATACACAGAATCTTCTCTTGCTCTCCTTTCTCTCTCTGGCTTGGAGACACTCAAATCCTGGCTGCTTTCAGGACATGCCCATCTCTCTTGCTCTGGCTGTGGTAACTGGCACCCCCTTGGCCCACCCCCTGCAGTCTTTGCTGCCATAGCCCCATTTTCTCTGAGGTTTAACCTCTGTGGATTTTCTAGAATAGAATCCCACACTAGCGGACCTCCCCTGCCTCTGTGCCTTCTCCGTGACCCCAGAGTACTATTTGCCTGCAGCAAACAGCCTGTTGCTCCCTTGTGGGGCCCTGAGGCAACAGTCCAGGATGTGGAGACTTCTCAGGAAAAGCCTCCCCAGCAGCAGGCTCAGGCTGGAACTGAGCCCAAGAGAGACCAACAAAAGACAAATGTGATCTCCTGTGGAAGACACAGGCTCTACATAGAGACAGCCTGGAGCTCAGGGCAGAGGGAGCATCTGGGGAGCAGGACACAGCCTCCCTCAGCCCCATCCTGGCCTCCCTGCCTCCCTGCCTATCCAGTGCAGGGATCCTATTCGTGTCACTGAGGTTCCAGGATCTCTATCCTGCTCTGGGATTGATATCACATGCCTTCCTCCAACGTACTTGCTAAAATGGACCCCTGCTTCTGTTTCTTTCTCTGAGGAGTAGGGTTTGTCACAGCAAGGCCTTACAGTACTGCAATAGGCTATTGAATTGGAGAAGAGGAGAAGGAACGCCCACGTGCAGTTCCTGGCACCAAGAAACCCCAAAAACAGGTGGTGAGGGGACAGCAGGGTTGCTTTCAGAAAATAGGGTCCTGAAGACAGGGCTGGGCTTAACACACAAGAGTGCAGAGGCCCTGTCACTCCTGACAACCCAGGTGAGCAGTCAGGAATTCGTCTATGCAGACAGAGGAATTAGTCAAAGCAGGTATGGGGGCGTGCATCTACAATCCCAGTACTTGGGAGGCTGAGGCAGGAGGATTGCTGAGAATTTAAGGCCAGTGTGGGCTACACAGTAAGATCTCGTTTTCAAAATAAAATAACTGTTGATGGAGTCATTGACTCTGTGATGGAAATGGAGGGGGTCACAAGCTGAGGACAGCAGGTAGCCTCCCTGAGCTGGGAAATAGTCCCCCCGCCCCAATCTGCACAAGGAGCTGCTCTGGTCAGGCTGCCTTTTACCTGGGAGACCCAGGTTGGCCTCTGTTTTCCAATTACCAGGGAACACATGGGCGTGGCTTGCAGTGATGGAAGCGAGTGTATTAGGTTAAAGCAACAGTGTGGTACCCTGGTGTAGCCATGGCCTGCTTGCTGAGCTCCACACTCCAGCCCCTTCCCTGGACCCAGACACACGGGCCTGTTGGCCCACAAAGAGGCCTCACACACTCCTCCACTGACCTCATGGGAGAGGGGCTGTCAGAATCCAACTCACACAGGAGCGCCAGCACCACGCCTGCAGAGCAGAAGGTGCTCTAACATGCTGCAGAAGGGAGGGAAGATGAGAACAGTCTCAGTGTTGACACCAGAAAGGGAAGGGGCGAGGGGCCATGACAGCTGCATGCACGGCCAGGAGACAGTCAGAAGGCACAGGAACAGTCAAGGGAGTGGCGTTCACAATGCAGTGTGCCCCTTATGGCAGCACCACCCTCAGCCCCATAGACGCCAACACCTATGCTGTGGCTTCTGTATTGGGCACAAGTCTGCCCTAACAATGCTTCCTTGGCTCACTCCTTTATTCCCTGACTTCCTCCTGAATGCAGAGAACCCTGCCTGTTGCCTGGGAGACCACAGTTCCCATGCTAGGCCAAGACGAAGCCAGCCAAGTGCAGGAGGAAGCGAAGGGCTGCCTTTTCTTAGGACCGCAGAGTGAGGAAGGACTTCCTAAGTACAAGATAAAACTAAGATAAGAAATAGGTGACTCAAGTCCCAGGTAGAAAGGGGACTGGGCTGTGTAGCACCCAGTGCGAGCACCATCAGCCGAATCCAAAGATAAAAGTTCCACAGAGCACCAAGACAAAGAATTTACCAAAACAATGTGAGTCTCTGGCCAGTGAAAGAGGAACATGGCCACCCATTTGTGTGTGAGAGAGAAAACTGGGGAAAGGGTATAGACTAAGAACGCAGGCCCTATGATAAAGCCAAGGATATTCACACACTGGTACTGGTGCTGGGGAGAGGTCTCTGCTCACAGCTGTGGGGCATCAATCAGGAAAGTCCCCACTGCAGAGCAAGAGGCCTCATTCGAGTTGGATATGCCCTGCTCACTACCTGTTCAGATGCTCATTCTACAGAAGGGTCCTCTCAGAGCCACTCCTCACTGCTAAAATGATTGAGTGTTAGTGTCAACCCACAGACCCACTAATAGGCTGGCTGGTGAACCATGAGACCGCTGTAACGTGTGTCCCGAAGCTTCCTTGAAAGGAGACCCAGTGACCTTCCCGAGCTCCCTGAATGGAAATGTTAACTGTATGTTGAAGTATACCTGCCATAGTCATGTGTGTAAATCATGTGCAGCTGTATGGAGACTCACATGTGTGTGTGCCCAAATGAGCACCACCTAGAGCAAGAACAGAACTTACAGCTCCCAGAATCTTCCTGCCCCTGGGCCCTCTCCCACACACCACCTTCTAGAAAGATTGCACATACTGACTGCTTTGCACATGGATCGGCTCTGCCTGCCTCAGAAGTGGCACACCCAGGGACCCCAGTCCTCCTGAAAGCTTTGCGAGAGAAGCTGCCATGGCAGGTCTCTCTGTTGCTGCGTGAAACCCTGGGCATTTTATTCTGTCACCATATAGCAACCTGGCAACACAATTTGTTAGCGGATCGCAGGGACTGGAATGTAGACTGTGTCCAGTTTGGGCTGTTATGTCATACACGGCATTGGTAGGTCCCAGGACCAGCATTTAAATATAATGGACATTTCCCAGTATCTCCCCCAAATAGTGGTGCCATTAACAAGAGATAGAGAATTGGAGGTGTGGGCCGCTGTGCATAAGGTAGCTCATGTAAAACGTGGAGACGAAGATGGAAGATACACTTCTGGCAGAATCCAGCAGACAGTGGAGACTCGGGTGGTTTTTGGGTTTGGAAACCTAGTAATTGAAAGCAGGGACAGTGGGAAGCAGTTTTATGCTTTTGTGAGTCTCTTTTTGTTTGTTTTTCGAGACAGGGTTTCTCTGTAGCTTTGGAGCCTGTCCTGGAACTAGCTCTTGTAGACCAGGCTGGTCTCGAAATCACAGAGATTCTCTTGCCTTTGCCTCCCGAGTGCTGGGATCACTACCACCAGCACTTTTGTGAGTCTTGAACTACAAGTGAAAGTTACTGATTCAAAGGAGAAGCCAGTCCTAGCTGGCCTGGGGACAGAGATGGAGAGGAGGACAATGGCTTCCCCAGGGAGAAATGCTGAGCAGCTGTAAGACCTGGCTCACTAGAGAAAGGGCTCATAAGGAAAAGCCTCCATTTTCCTCCAACAGACCCAGAGGACATCTACGGTGGAGCCTCAGCTCCTACACACCCTGAGAGGCAGGTTGCTTAGCACAGCTTAAGTGCAGTAGGGAGGAGGGGGCAGATATTATAAGTGGGCCCACTAGGGCCCACCCAGTGCTTTTCAGTATCAAGTGGAAAGTTTTCTCAATGCAACAACCCAGGCTGCTGTGGATATAGATGGGCCAGCCACCTGCTCAGAATTCAAATTCTTGTTCCCTGCTTGCCTACTGGCACCAGCTCCCATGGTGTAAATAGTTTATGCTTTGGACTCTGAATCCAGCGATCGGAGTTCGTGTCCCCATGAAACCTGTTCTTTGAGAAAGAAACCTGGCCTGAGTCATCCTCATCCTCATCCACTCAGACCATGAAACTCAACATAAATGGTCTGTCCATGCATGCTTCAGCATTTCCAGGGGCCTGTTTCACCTCCCTTCACCTGCCTATTGGGCCTCCCACAGCAAAGTCTATGACTTTCTCAAATCTTGGTGTCCTGTGATATATATCAACGCCACAAGGGCATTCAGTCATGACTGCTGAGAGAACAGCTGCACTGCAGCCTTGGGTCACAAGGGGCAACAAACTCTTTCCTGGGTTGCAATGGTGCCTAGAGTATTACTGTGCATGTATTTGCATGTGCGTGTGTGCTCATGTATGTGAGAGAGTGTGAGTATGTAAGGAGGTGTGCAGGAATGTGTCTGCGTGTGTGTATACATGTGTGTCTAAGACACACCATGACCCACCCACTCTGTGTGTTATTCACGAGGAACAGCATAGTCAGGGAGCAGAGGACACGGCTGGGCTGAGTGGCAACCAATATAATTAGGATCCAACACATAGGTGACAAGACTGCTCACACACAGGGGGTTTGTATGACTCAGAAATAGCCTAATAATCACCAGTAACTGGTGTTCTCAGCGAAGTACTCAGGGAGTGGGCGTGGGCTGTTAGAGATTTATTGGACTGGAATGTACAGGTGTGTATGTGTACAGACACAAACTAGATAGAGACTAGCAGTGTATGGATGCACAAACCCCTCCTCCCACTAGCAACGCAAACCTAGGTTTTGTTAGCTTGTTTCTCAACACAGCGGCCCAAGCAAAATGCATATCCAGGAGCCAGGAGAGACGGCGGAGGTTAGCGTAGAATTTCTTCCTAGCTCAGCAGCCTTACCTGATTCTGGGGTAGGCTAGCAGGGCACGGAGGCCTTACGAAGGGTCTCTCACTAGTCAGATCTGGGCACCCAGAGCAAGTTGAAATGAAGGCTGACAATGACAGACACGAACAGAATCGAATAGGAATGCATGAGTTCACATGGGTGTGAATGACATAAAGACTGGGGAGAAGAGGAAGCTTCCCCCTAGTGTGGGCAGCTAGGAAGTGGCTGAAGAGTGGGATTAGGAAATCTCTCAGTGATGCTTTTAGTCTGCCAAGCATCGCCCAGGCAGGCAGAATTAAGAAAATGACACACTAGTCTCATCTGAGGATAGGAGCTGCCACTACCAGCAATGGGGCAGACAGCATTACAAGGACACTTGGGGACACGACTCAGTTGGTAAAGTGTTGGCTGTACAACCATGAGGATCTGAGTCCCCAGCACCCATGTAAAAGCCAGGCACGGCAGTGCCTATCTGCAATCCCAGGGCTGGGGAAGCAGAGGCAGGTGAGCTAGCTGAACCAGCAAGCTCCGAACTCAGTGAGAAACGGAAAAAGTGGAGAACAGAGGAAAACACCCAACATCAGGCTCCGGCCTCCCTCCGCACATACACAAACCAAACGCCCCTTAGGCTTCTTAACACCATGCATAGTGTGGGACTCAGCACTGTCCTCTGTGAGGTCCCTCAGGAGCATGGAGCCAATTCCTACCTGAGGAAATACCAGACCAACCCAAATCGGGGAAACATTCCATAGAGTGATGAGCTTGGAATTTTTTTTTTTTTTTTGGTTTTTCGAGACAGGGTTTCTCTGTGGCTTTGGAGCCTGTCCTGGAACTAGCTCTTGTAGACCAGGCTGGTTTCGAACTCACAGAGATCCGCCTGCCTCTACCTCCTGAGTGCTGGGATTAAAGGCGTGCGCCACCACCGCCCGGCTGAGCTTGGAATCTTTAAGAATGTCAGGAACTTCAAAGATCAGGAAAACCCGAGGCACTATTCCACATACAGGGGACAAGGAACACGTAACTCCAGGAGGTTCCAGACCTGGGTGAGTCCATGTACCACACGAATGTGCCTGTGGCCGGGTGGTGGCCTGAGTGGCCTGTAAGGGCTTCCCTGTAATTAGGAATGAATGTCTTCAAGTGTTTAAAGGCAACGTATCACCATGTAATTTGTGCCAAAACAGGGGTGGCAAGGGTTAAGGTAAGGTGGTAGGCATGGTCATGTGTTTACTATAAGGTCCTGTTGAAGGACATTCAGTGTCTGTGTGGTCTGCTGACAGTCCCCTTTGTGGCTACTAACCCAGCTTGCATCCACTGAGCACATCTGGCCCCACACAGCTGCCAATTCTGCCTGCCCTGGCTCCCAAGTCTAACCAAAAGGCTAGGCTAGCTGGTGACATGCAGTGACCACTTTGTTAAAGGGGCAAGGAGTATCGCAGGATCAAAAGACTTCACCCAAGGGCACACACAGTAGGCGGGTTTTGTGTGAGGACTGAGCCCATCTTTCTGTTGGTAAGTGGACCCTCCTGCTCACCTCCCTGCCTCTCAGACAGAGTTGGGCATTCACCTCACCCATTCACACTAGGTTCAGTTGTGAAAGGTGAGTTTCCTTAGAACCTGCTGGGGCCTGCGCAACAGGAAGTTGCAGGGCCTGAGCTGAGCCCGGGATGGTAGGAAAGCAGCTCCAGGAAGCACCACTCCCGTGTTCCTGGAAGCAGAGTCACACCTCTGGTTTCAGCTACAGGTTCTGCCTGCCCGTCTTGAGGCCACTTCTGTGGGCCTCATTCCGCGTGGCTAGCCTGATTCCTCTAGCCATGGGAAAAATCTTCCAGACTCTTCCTGCTATGCTCGGTGATGCTAGGTCTCTGACCCCAGATCCCTGGTTGTAGCAGCTTGGGCTGCTGGGATCTCCTGACCAGGAGGGCACAGGAAGGCTCATTGGATGACTCACTTGACAGCTAATCCAAGTGCCAGGGGCTGTTTGCGTAAAGTGTTTGAATGAGTCCGTTTCAATAGCCCAGGAGTCTAGCCAGCAGCCTCCAACTTCCCTGGCAGGTTGTCTTACTCTAGACAAGTTCCTAACATTTTGGAACCTTAAGTTGCCAGGATTTTCTCTAAGAGTTCCAAACAGGAAAAGGAAAACCAGCTAGGTGGGGGCAATGTGTGCCTAGCTACTGATGCTGCCAGGCTCAAGGGAGGCGGGGGAACTGGGATGGCTCTCTGCAGGTGGAGGAAAGATACAGCCAGAGTTCTATAATAACACCTGTCTATAACTAAAGAGGAACCATGCACTCAGCGGGGGGGCTTTCAAGCACGAGGGCCCCAAGTTCTATGTTCAGAAACCACATTTAAAAACAAAACAAAACAAAGTCAAGCAGGGCTGGGGAGGAGGTGGGTTGGAGGCAGAGGCAGGCAGATGGCTCTCTGGCCAGTCAGCCCAGCCTACTTGGCAATTTTCATGCCAATGGGAGAGAAAAAAAACGGTGTCTGAGGAATGAACTCAAGGTTGCGGCCTGACAGCCACCCAGGTGCCTGCACCTGCACACACTGCCCTCGGGTAGTGCCCTCAATGCTTTGCTCCTTATTTAATAGTTAATCACTATTTAATGATTTAAATATTGAATCCTATATTTAATCACTCTCAGGAGGCGCCTCTGATGTCCATAGTTTATCCCATTGTACAGAGGGCAGAGTCAGGCCTGGGGACATGAAGACATTACACAAGTTCTCACAGGGCCAGGTGTAGCGGTGGAGCCTCCAGGAAAGCAGCCTGGGTCAGAGAATTTTGTGACATATCCCATGACCTTCAGGGCAGCTCAGGAAAGGACCAGAGTGCCCCTGCACATCACAACCTGACTGCCACACAGCGACAAACCAGCAATGCCTCGAAGTAAAATGGAGCCAAATGTGTGGTGGGGGTGAGGTGTGGCACTGAGATTTGCTGTACGTTCATAAAGGAGAAACAATTACAGATGTTCAAAGGGAAGGACATGAGGACAGATGTAGGCAGGGAGAAAGTAGAAGGAAAGAGAGCGGAGTCATATTCAGGCCCAGGGGTGGGAGTGGGGGGGCCACTGAGACAATAATTAATAACAGTGGACATGGCCAGAGAAGTCAGGACATGCTGAAATTTCACTACATTGATACTTGGGGGATGGATTGGGGACAGCTCTGAGAAGTCTTCAGAAGCCAGAAGGAGAGTAACACGAGGGAGCCAGCCCAGGGCTTCCTGGGGAGCAGGCACCTCCCACATCAAGGAAGGGAAGACTGGCTTAATTTCCCAGGCTTCATGGTCTGTCATGGTGTCAGTCAAATGCCAATCTCAGTTCTCTGCAATCCACCCCTTCCTCCAGAAAATGTCTGTGTGGCAGCCAAAGCACCAGGCTTTGACTGTCTGTCAGGCACCACCCCCCTTCGTGGGGGCCTCTCTCAAGCTACTCCACAGCAGGACAGGCATTGTGCTAACTCAGAGAGGGAGAAGCCCCAGAGAGGGAGGATCACAGGAGGGTAATGTCTAACCAATGAGAAGCTGCTGATCCATTGAATGGGTCTCACGGTTCAGAGAGCACCGGAGCCACCAAGGCCAGCTAGAGCCCAGACTGCCAGAGTTGCCATAGGTGCCCGTTTCTGAGGTCTGGAGCAGGTCAAAGACTGACTGCACTTCTCACAATCTCCCAGGGCTGCTCAGAGTCAGTGCAGAATCTTGGTCATTCCATTTACTTTCTGTGGATGCTGAGGGAAGGCCGATGCGGGCTCTGCTCTTGCCTAAAAGCTATGAGGAGCTAGAAAAGAGTAAAAGGGAGAACCCAGAAGCCTAGGAGTGAACCTGACTCTCCTTGGCTCTTATGGTAAGTGTCTCCTCACACAGTAGGACACAGGACATGCCAGATGTCATAAGTCAAACTTATTATTAAACAAATAATATCAATCCACTCACCAAAGGGAAGTACATGATCTCTTATGTTAGCTTCCTTGATTAGAGGCACATCAGCCTTTTTGGCTGTACATCAGGAAGGGGAGGACCCGTCATGTGCTACAGTTGGGAGATTTGGGTCAGGGATAGCCTCAGACCAGGATTCTGTCCCCCAACACCCACGAGACTCCCACATTTGCTCTGTCTAGAAGCAAAGACTACACATTCTGGGGAACACATGAGCAGTCTTGTGGTTGATGCACAGGCTAACCAGGCTGTTCAAGAGAGGTCAGATACGACACTGACCTTGGCTCTGGAAGTTTGCAGAATCACAAGCTGTGGGCGTGTCTCCCCTCTCTAGACTTGATTGTGCTTTGCTGGGCTCTCTTCCCTCCAGTGGGTCAGCAGAAGGCTCTGGAAGAGCCCTTGCAGCAGCACAGTTTCTGCCTAGATGTGGGGACAGATGGGGGCTTGAGCTAAGTTCAAATGCTCAGCAACCTCCATGGAAGGCAATGCATTTTCTCACGATGGTTGCAGCTCCTGGAAGGACAGTGACTCTTCAGGAGAGTTTTCCATTGGGGACTTAAAGCTCGGTGCTGCATCCCCTCCCTGGTCACTAGCTCCCCAGCCTTGGGATATGGCTTCTCTACAGGCAGGGCTTTAAAAGAGGTGACAGAGATGAAGCAAGGTCACTAAAGGTGGTTCATCAGGTTGGAGTTCTTAGGAGCTTGGGACATAAGATGCCCTCAGAGGATGATGAACAAGGCAAAGGGAATGATGCTCTATGGCTCGGGAGGAGCCAGCCACCACTGCCTTCATCCCAGGTCTCCAGTGTGAGCCATAGCGAGCTGCAAAGAAATAGTACCTCCTCCAAGGGGGGGGTGGCCCACCCCAGGGCATCCGCACCCAAGAGCAACACTGTTGAACCCCCACCTCACCGGGGTACTGTAGATAGGAAGCAGGTAGGAAGCCTGAGAAAGACCCCAGCCCTCTAGCTGTGGAGGCCACAGTGGACACCAAGCCCCACTGGATGGGGCCACGCCTCCTGCTCTCACTCCCAGTGTTTCACAGGTCAAAAGTCCTACAATGGAATGGGTGGGTGGGATGGCTAAGAGAGTGAAGGCCTTTGTTGTCAAGTCTGATGATCTGTCCTGAGACCCGTATGGTCAAATGAGAGAATTGATTCCTACAAGTTGTCCTATGACCTCCACATGCATAAAATAATTTACAAATGTAATTAAAAACAGTACAGGAGCTGCCCAGTGCAGCCTGAGGTAGCTCAGGCCACTATTGTGCTTCAGCATTAGCCTTCCCCTTCCGCTCAGCACACACCACTACTGTGCTCCAGTGTTAATCTTCCCCTTCCTCTCAGCACAGGCCACTACTGTGCTTCCGTGTCAATCTTCCCCTTTTTCTCCAGTGAGAACCAAAAGCTTGTCCTACTCTATGGCTTCCTGGGTGTGAGACTACAGATGCACAGAGATCCAGCTCTTAAGGGATGTGAGAAGTGGTGCCTGGAGATTACTGCTGCGTGCTAGCCATCTTGATTTACCTTCAAGTTTGTGCCACACAGAAGTCTAAGGGGGCAAAGATCTGTGCTCAGCTTGGGGCTGGGTGGCTCTGCTCATGCAGAGTTCCACTTCCCGTCGCCTACCATTCCAGTGACTGTGACCACCCTCCCTCCGGGGTCTCTGCACATGCTATGTAGGTGTGATGCTAGGAGGCAGTCAAAACCCATGACAAGGCCACTGAGATGGCTGAGTGGGTCAAGGCACCTGTCACTAGCCTGATGACCAGAGTTCAATCCCCCGGGTCCCACGTGGTGAAGGCACCTGTCACTAGCCTGATGACCAGAGTTCAATCCCCCGGGTCCCACGTGGTGAAGGGAAAGAATCAGTTCCCGAAAGTTCCTGTATGTGTCACAGCATGCATGTCCCCTGTCCACTAACCACATTTTTAAAAGAAACTGAGGTTAGTGAGATGCCTCATTGGGTAAAGGCACCTGTACTGCAAGCTTTGGACTCTTGTAAAGGTGGAACCAGCACCACAAAATTGTCCTCTGACCTCTATATCTGTGCTGTGCCCATATTCACAGTAACCAATAAAATAATCTTGTGAAAGCCTTGACAATGGAAGGCAGGAAAACACTCTCCTCTGTGCATAGGGATCCTGCATTTTTTTTTCATACCCAATTCCAGGAATCAGGTGGCCAGTTCTGCTCTCATACCAAATGTAACTAGCTTGAGCCAAGCCCCTTTTCTGAGCCACTCATTCCCACAGTTCTTCTGGTATTCACCCAAAGTCATCTCTGTCAGGAATCACTGGGAGTAGGGGACCCCAAGAATGGCAGCCTGCGTCCCCCAAACCATTCTCTTCCCACTGGCACCACATGTGATAGAGTGGGGGCCAGATAGTGCCCCCACTTACAGTCACCTCATCCAGTTATGCAATCCTTAGCCCTTGACCCTTCCACAGTCACTGGCCAAGGTCCAGTGTGTCCCAGTTAGGAGGTCCCTGGATATACGTTTCTGCCAGCTCTCATTTTGATTGGTCGTTGTCAGGGCAGGAGGAGAGCTCAAACACTTAAGTCCTCTGTAAGCCAGGTTGCTCTGAGCATGAGACAGACAGGGTCCTACTCTGGTGGAGGGTGAACAGACTACACCCATCATCTGGGGGATGGCCTTGTTTCCACTGAGTGCTCAGGACCCCCAACCTCCAGCGTTACACCCCCCCCAGACTCACACCCAACACTTCACTCTTATAGATCCTGGCTTCATAGCTCAGAGTCTTGGATTCTTTGCCCTTCAGGACAAGACTTGTGGCATTAGGACTAGACAGATTCCAATGTGTCATCTTTGGATTGATTCTCCAGGACCTTCAGCTTTCCTAAGAACTTACTAGTTTGAATCTGTTCCAGTGATTGGCCTGATAAGCACAGACCTGGTGGCACCAGTGACAACAGTCTCAACACACCCCCTTAACAGGAGAATGGAGACACCACCTACCTATCTCTCCATTCAGCTGGGGACTCTCAAATGTAAACTATGGATGTGAGAGGGGCAGCCAGCTGCAAGCAGGTGCTTGGCATGAATCGCATCTTTGTTCACAGTTCCCTACCTGCCACCAAAAAGGAGCCCTGGAGTGAGTTATAAAACACAGCAGACTGCAGAGAAGAGACACCATCTCTACAATCCAGATGTTTCTCATCTGCAAGCAGCCAAGCCGGTTCTACAGCTGTTGGTCACAGCCTGCTTGCCGCCAGGTGTCATGGGCTTAAGACAGCTCACCCTAAACTAGCCAGCTCCTGCATATCGACATCCCATTCTGTACACACATTCTTGGCATGAGCGTGCTCACAAACTCCAGACTCTCAGCCCAGAAACAATAGCATCAAAGGAAGTGTCACAAAACTAGGGAATTCCTGAGCAGGTTCGTGTGTGCGTACGTGTGTGCGTGCGTGTGTGTACGTGTGTGTGTGTGTACACACCCTTTTTACTTTGAATCATTTCAGCTCAAGAAATCATCTTCTGTTTTCTGCTCTCGGGGGGTGGGGCAGGGTCTCATGTAGCCCAGGCTTTCCTTGAATTGTCTATGGAGCCAGGGATGACTCTGAATGTAGATCCTTCTGTTTCCACCTCTGGAACTCCGGAATGATAGGTACTCACCACATCTGGCTGGAAATCTTCCTACTACTGTGGGAGGGCAGCCTGAGGGAGCCCTTAGTTACCACCCCATCCCCTAAGCAGTGTCATTTCTTCCCTGTGGAGGGGGACCGAGTCTCGACTTCCTCCACAGAATTGCAGAGGTATGGCGGAAATTGTAAGCCCTCACTCTCAGGATAAGTGACAGCTGTTCTAAGTCTGCCTTCCTGTCACCTGCATGGTGCAACCTATCTGCTGTGCAACAAGAAGCCCCGTGGAAAGGACCACGTGGCCTGGAAATAGGCCTGCCACAGCCGAAGTGTTTAGAAGTGCATGCTCCAGGGGAGGCCCCAGCGCTGCACACCGTGTGACCACCACCTTGTGCGAGTCCCTGAGCTAGGAGCACTAGGCTGCACAAGCCCAACGGCCTGTTGCAAGCCTGGGGACAAAGTGTTATTCAGCCAGGGATGGAGAACCAGCAGCCGTTGAGCATCGTGAGCTAGGTCTTAGTCTATTCTGGTCCTGTTTAGAAGCAGCTTTGATCTTCATACTTACAAGCCTGCGGCCACAGCTGAGCTATGAACCTTGGCTCCATATGAGCTATGGCTCCATGGATTGGCCGGTGGGATGTGAATACGGACTGAAGTCACACCTCAGTGTGGATTGTTGAAGATGGCAAGGGGTAGAGAGTGCAATTCTTTTCTCTAACCTGCCCACGGATTGGTGGATTTTGAGGGGTGTGGTTCAATCTCAGGCTAAGAATATATATGTATAAGCTATGTGGTGGAGGACAGAACCCAGGGCCTTGCATGTGCTAGACAAGTTCAGGTCTTTTTATTTTTTTAATTAATCTTTATTTTTTAATGTAGATAGGTGTTTGGTCTCTGGGTGTGTGTCATGTCTGTGCACCACGTGCTTGGACTGACCCCAGAGCTCAGAAAAGTGCGTGGATCCCTGGAGCCGGAATTACAGATGCCCGTGAGCTGCCATGTAGGTCCAGGAATTGAACCTGGGTCCTTTGGAAGAGCGACCAGTGCTCTTAACTGAGAAGCCATATCTCCCGCCTGCGTGTCAGGTCTTAAACATGCAAATCTGCATTTGTTTGCTTTGTTGACTCTCTAGAGCCTGGCATTTTTATGAATATGTGAATAACTACCAAGTCCTGACTTAAAATCATGCAAAGGTCTGCACTGCTGCAAATAGGCCAGATTCTTTCAGACAAGACTCCTGGGGGTCACCTGTGCAGCCGGCCTTCTCCTCAGGCTGGGAAAGCTGCCCAGCTCACTCATCTTTCCACTCCTGTTAATCTCAAACATGGCTCCCTCCCAGCTCCCACATGCAACAGTGAAGGTCAACTATGCCCAGCTTCCGCCCACCACACGGATGCGTAAGGGTGGAGAGTGTGTGCGTTTTCCTCAGCCCTGGCCAGAGCACAACAGGTGCTGGAGTCTGGGTTGAATAACGAGGTGCCCACTGCACGTACCCATCGACTGGCACCCAGGCCTGGATCTGGAGAACCCAGAAAGGTGACAAGGTCAGTAGCCAGGATGGTAGGACGAGTGGGAGTCACACCCACCTCAGGAGCAGCCTCGAGGGCAGAGATGGCACCTGGCCTTCCCAGAAACAGGAATTTCTAGTCAAATGTTCTCCTACTGAGCAGGACATCAGAGAGAAGCTTTGTGGAGCATCAAAACCAAGGAGTCTTTCAAACACCTTGGTGAGGCGGTCACCCTGGAAACACATCAAGAAAAGAGCTAGCTTCCCAGTTAAGGCGCTGAGCTTCAGTTCTGCCTCCACACCTGTAACCGGGCAAGGTCCCCATTGCCATCTCAGCCTCTTGTCCCCTTCCAGTCTCTTTGGCTTTCTTCTTCAGCACATCTGAATCAATAAGACCCCCAATCAAACATCTCTTCTACTCTTCCAGCTGCCACTCTCCTCGGTTCCCACTAGCGGTTTGTGAACACCTTGACCCCCAGCACTGGTCAAGATTGTCCAGTCAATACTCAACAAGAACCGAACGGCGCCTGCCTGGCACATTGACACTCTTCTGCTCCTAAATTGCCATTAAGTTCATCTGGAGGCCAGAGACCTAGGACGGGACCCAGCCAGTTCTCAGGACTGATTTCTCTCACGGCTGTATGTACTGGGAAGCCCACCAGCACCTGGGACACAGTACACACCCAATGCTGGCAAAACCAAGTAAGGACAATCGCAGAAATGACACCAGAGTGGAGAAGACTTCCTTTCCAAAGCCTCTTGGCCGGGGACAGAGTTCCAAGCCCAGCAGAAAGCAGTGTCTCCTCTGGCCTTCTTCCCTTACCTCATTCCCAGGGACTAGTTTTTAGTTTGC
The DNA here is from genome assembly GCA_028555095.1 of Dicrostonyx torquatus. Taxonomy (NCBI): domain Eukaryota; kingdom Metazoa; phylum Chordata; class Mammalia; order Rodentia; family Cricetidae; genus Dicrostonyx; species Dicrostonyx torquatus. Next base: position 301,049 of record JAQHUG010000472.1, on the reverse strand, counting down.
TGTTTTGTTTCTTGGGGTACCGAGGATGGAAGCCAGGGCCTTACACATGGACTCACCGCTGTGTTCAACTGTCCCAAGATCCTGACTAGGCACCCTTATTGCATGCCTTGTGTTTGTAAGAACAGCTGGCCTTTGCTGAGAGCTGTCAGTGTCGCTGACCTCCCTGTAAGTCTGTGGTACTGGTCACCACATGCCCAGGCTCCCTCCCCGTCATTGTGCTGCAGAGAACACGACCAGGTAGGGAACACACCTGCAGACAGGTTGCCTTTGAGCAGCTTAGGGGAACGAAGTCCACCTGTCTCAAAGCATCTCCATGCGGGTTACGCCAAACCCACACCTGCACACTCTCAAATTCCCTGATGACAGCCAGCTACGCATCAGGCGTACTTAGGGATGTCCAGCCGTGTGCAAAACATCAAAAGATAGGGAAAAAAACAGAGAAGGATGGAAGGAAGCAAAGCCATCTGTGTCAACAAACTCACGCCAAACCCCTGTTAACAACGCATTACAAACATGTAAGGACACACTTGGCATTAGCGAAGGATTATGGCACACCGCTAACCCACGAGGCTGCAGACAAACACGGATGGGTTTGAACCCTGCAGTTCACAGCCTTAACGCCAGAATTCTTCCATTGACACTGACGCTGTAAATAAATGCATTAATATTTAAGAACCATACCATGAAATGTTCTGACCATGGCATTCTTTGGGAAGAAATACAATTGAAATGTTGCCAAGCATTTTCTGTCATACAAAACAAATTTAACCTAGAATCCCCCCACACACACACACAAATGACAAGACTGTATTGGGGGGGGGGTTGTTCCCCAGGGTCAAGCCTGGGAGTCTTGGGTGTGCCATGGGCTTCCAGACCTTACAAAGCCAGTGCAGGGGAGGGACCATGCTGGGTCACCAACCCACTGCTGTATCCTAACTACTCCATCAGAGGCACAGACACAACGTTATGGTTGTTGGTCCTGGAGAGACATTCTCGGCACTGCAGTCCTGAAGAGGCTATCCTAGAGGGTCCCCTGGAGATTCAAAGTCACCATACAGCTCAGAAGGGCTTTTTCCTGTTTTGTTTTGTTTGTTTGTTTTTGAAACAGGGTCTTTCTACATTGTCCTGGCTGTCCTGGAACTCACTATGTAGACCAGGCTGGTCTCCAGCTCACAGAGATACACCTGCCCCTGCCTGTCAAATGCTGGGATTAAAGGCGTGTGCCTGGCTCAGAGCAGCTTTTAAAAACCAGCTTTTAAAAAAACTGATGTAGAGAGGGGAAAGCTGATAGCCCTACTTATTGTGTTGTTTCAATTTTCACTATTAAACTTGGGCAAGATTTTGTGGGGCTGTCTTTGGTCCCTACCCAGACCCATCACCCTTAATTTCAGCAGCTTTTAAAAGTCCATACGACTGCCTGTGTGTGCAGAGGCATTTAAATTCCCTAGAGTCAGAGAAATCTAAGTTAAGTCCCTGCCTAGGTGGTCTTGTCAGCTGCATGCCCTTAAAGAGCACAGGTCTCAGTTTCTCATTCCTGAATGGGCTAGCCTACCCAGGCTAATTGGTGAGTTCTGTGCCTTGAGCCGGGTCGAGCTGATTCCTTCAAGCCAGCTCCTCAGAGTCAAAGGAGGTGATGAGTGGAATCTCAGTGCCCAGCGACACATGGGTCCTGCGGGTCAGATGCAGGATCCCAGGGGACACATGTGGAATCTGATCCCATGCCTCATTCCAGATCGCTCAGACTCACCAGGGTCTCCACCTCGTCCCTCTCCAGAGCCTTGTACCGGTGGTTCTGACCCAGGAAAGCCAGTTTCTGCAGAAACTTGAGGCGTCTCCCCATGGTGAACGTGTGTCCAGGCTGCTCCTCGGCCGGGCGTGGGGCGGGTCACAGTCCCTGCCTGCGTCCCTGGGGCCCAAGCGATGCCGCGACTGCTGTGCGCCCAGGCTTCCCGGGCGGCCAGGTTGCCCGGGAGCTGTCTACCTAGTCCCCAGGTTAGCTCCGCCCCTGGGCAGGGCTGCAGCAGCGCCGCCCTCTGCACAACTGGCCCGCCCCCGCGGCGCCAGGACCCCAAACTCTCAGACTCAACCTCAGGGGCTCTGGAAGGACCAGGAAGCAAGTGTGTAGTCTTAGAGCTGTGGTTCTTGTTCAAACTTGCCAGAGCACAAGAGTCACCTGGAAGGGGGAAGGTCCTGAGCCAAAACCTAACTAGCATTAGGAAGGTCCTGGGCTAGTTACCTGGCCTCTATGAGACACCTGGCTGCATCTGTAATTGAAATGGAGCAGAAGGCTGAGACCTTACCAGCAGGACTCTTACCTATACCTACCTAGGTGTGCCCTTGGGAATAGGGAAACTGGGGGTATACCACAGCCTTTTTTTTTAGATCTCCAACTTTTATCTTGGAGAGCACACTTCTCCCTTGCAAATGGTGGGTGCATGTTGTATGTTTCCTGAATCTTTGCTCATTTCTCTGCCAAATAGCCATCAGGACAGTATGCCCCCTCCCAGGAAAACCACGGGTCTGGAGGCAGAGTGATGGGGACATCCTGCAGGACTCAGCACAGAGCATGCTTGCGTCAGCAGAATACTGGTACTCCTTAGCAGGGAGAGGGATGTCAGACACCTCCCAAAGGCCAGGAGCACACGGGCCACGGAGCTGCTGTGGGTTGCCCGGTATGTGCTGAGGATAGCCAGAAAGAAGGCTTTAGGGGGCACCAGGGTCCCTAACTCCACAGAGCAGAGGTGGCCCTAGAGAAGGCTGGGTCATGCTCCATCCCAGGTTTACTTTTGACCACAAGCAGTCAATCAACTGACTGCCTTTTTATTCTGTGACTAAACTGTCCCCTTAGAGCAAATATTTGCCACCTGCCTCACTGGCTCCCCCAAGTGGTGGCCACTCCAGTCCTGATCAACCTGGTGGGACACTTTAGTGGGCTTTAGTCACCCTCTGTCTTCCTCTCTTAAAACCAAAGCGCCCCGTCATGCTACCCATTCCCCACCAAAATGCCTACTCAAGTTGGGAGACCCCCTCCCCCAGCATGAAACTTCACCCCCACCCCCAGTTCCCAAAGCAGAAACTACTGAACTCCCTTGACTTTGCAGTCCAGGCCATGTACTTCCAGACGTGTGTGAGCTTGGGTGGCTTTTCACACCTCGCTGAACCTCAGTTCACTCTTCCTTGAAGAAGGAGTGGCACCACCTACCCACCTGTATAGGCTGGGGTCCCAGAAGGAGACAGCACCCTCAAACAGTGATCTGAGAGCCAGAGTGAGGAGCTGTCCCCAAAGATGTGGGCACAGGTACGGGAAGTGGAAAGGACCTGAGGTAGCAGTAGGGCAAACTGGGTACAGGTGGGGCCTCCAGAGGAGGCACCTAGAGAGCAGAGAGCCACTGTGTGAAATCGAGAGCTTCAGGGGAAGAAAATGGCTCTGTGCAGAAGCCAGCCATCATAGGTGCCTCCTCCTGGGCTGAGCCCCTAGAAGAAGGGTAAGAAGATATTCTGTGACAACAGTAGAGAAGCTTCCAGAAAAACCACCAGGGTCTTCTGTGTTGCTGGGGAGAGCTTGTGCAGCAGGAGACCTGTGCCACTGCCTAGCCCCGTCCCACATGAGTTCTCTGGAGACTCTGTGATTCTGTAGAGAACACTTGGGATCTTGGCTCTGTTATCTCCTGGGTCTTCTGCAGCTTGCCTCCTGTGGGAAAATGCTGTGGTGGGGTGGAACCTCTCACCTTCCCAGGGGGTATTGCTGATGGGCAAGGCAGACACCCACCGGCACCTGCAGCCATGGGTTGGTCAACACGTCCCCTGCACGGCCCAGCTCCTGGGTCCCATCCCCACAGCCCCACTCCCTCCAGATGTGTGGAAGCTAGACTCCGTGGGTAGGCATGAGGATGCACAGGGAACATGAGATGGAAGACTGGGTGTTGGGGGTCATGGAACACCCCCAAAACGAAGCAGATCATGAAAAGATCAGCAGGGTGACTGGAAGTGGCTGGGTGGGCACACTCAAGCGTCGGAGACTGAGGTGGCAGTTGGTGTTGGGGTGAGAACATAGAGTCCACATACGCCTCTGCTAGTTTGAACTTCCTGAGCACTTATTCCTGTTGTGCAGGCCATGTTTTTTCTTCTTCTTTATGGTTTTTTCGAGACAGGGTTTCTCTGTGTAGCTTTGGAACCTGGCCTGGCAATCACTCTGTAGACCAGGTCTTGAACTCACAGAGATCCACCTGCCTCTGCCTCCCAAGTGCTGAGGTTAAAGGCGTGTGCTACCATGCCCAGCTGCCTTGTATCTTCTTAGTCCATCTCTGTGCCACAGGGTGCTTTTGGTAAAGCTGGCTCTGCGGGCTGGAACTTTCCGGCCCTGGGGTTTTTGCTCCTCCCATATCAGTGTGTCCAGCTGGCCCCTCTCCACCTCTCTCACACCTCATGCCTGGCTTCTGAGGCAAATACTCCCCATCTTTCACCTTTTTCTTTGATCTGGAGTAGGCAGGGCTCTCATACAGATTTCCCCAGCTTCTGTTTGCTTTCCATCCCTCTTCTTAGTCTTGTCACTTGGCATACCAGAGTCGCTCCTCCAGACTCCCAGGGACTTTATTTCTCCTTTGAGAAGTCTTGATTGTTTTATTTCTGTCTTCACCTTGGGAGGTGCTAGAACCCACGTTTTAAGGAATGTCCTCAGACACAACAACCAGCTGGGAGCCTCTGAGGTGTGCAGGTTGGAGATGGCCCTGACAGCTGGGCCAGGGATGGGAGCTAAGGGCGGGGCCTGATCAGAAACATGTTGCCTTTCTTGAAATGTCTGTTCTGTACACCTTGAGCAATGCGTGAGGTCACGCCGGTCAACTCCCTTCACTCTCTCCCTGAAAGTGGAGGCCTTTCATTCTGCTCCCAAGAATGCATCTCTCAGAGCAGGCTTGACAGGCTCAAGGCTCCTGAAATTTATGTGGTCATAAACTTCACTTCCGGGTTTGACAACTGAAGGCGTTCTCTTCAGAACGGGTGCACTGCACACGGGTGTATTGCATATTTCTAAGCTGTAGGAATGAGGTGGAAGTGGCAGCTCCTTGTTCAAATATGCCCCCGCTTGTGTGTTAGTACTGTGCACACACCAAGTAGTACAACCGTGGAAGGATGTGTGGCACGCCTCCCAGCACTGGAGAGTTAGAGGCAGGAGGATTGCTATGAGTTTAAGGCCAGGCTGAGCTATGTTGTGAGACCTTGTCTCCAAACAACAGTAACAGTATACTGGGCAGGTGAAGAAAGTTAAGTCAGTGGAGAAAAAATAACCCCATTGATTCAACCACATATTTGTGTGTGTTATTTGTGTGCGTGTATGCATGCACACACACACACGCATGTGTGCAAATGTACAGACACGTATATGTGCGTGTATGTGGAGGTCAGAGGTCAACCTCATTTGTCTTCCTCAATCAGTCTCCACCTTGGTTTTTGAAACAAGGCTTTTCACTGACGTGGGCCTCCCCAGGGTGGCCGTTAAGCCACGGGAGCTACTCCTCTGCCTTCTCATCACATCTTGAACTCTGCCCCTGTCTGCCTGTGCCTCCCGAGTGCTGGCATTAAAGGAGTTTACTGGCATTGCCCCACCTAGTGTTTTTTTTTTTTGTTGTTGGTTGTTTGTTTTCTTTAATTCGGGTATAGGGTTTGCACTCAGGTCTTTACGCTTGCTTGGGAAGTGCTGTACAGACGGAGCCATCTCCCAGCCCCAGCTACAATACTTATCAGGCTGTTGTGCAGGGTGGTGGGGAAGGAACTGCAAACACAGCATGCTCTGACCCTGTCCCCTCCTAGTGGGTGACGCTGCCGGGCTGCCGTGAATCATACTAGGCAATGAGGGCTGAATAACGGCTGGGTGAAGACATATCCAGCTCTCGTGTGTCACTTTGTCGCTGCTGTGACAAAACACATAACACAGCAACTCAAGGAAGAGTTTGCTAGTTTATTTTTTACCCACAGTTCCAAGAAATAGATCTAATCATGGGGAGGGGAGTGGAATCCTGGTGGCAGGAGAGTGAGGCAGCTGGTCACATTGTCCCCACAGTCAGGAAGCAGAGAGAGAAGGATGCTGGTTCTCGGTTGCTTTCTCCTTTTTAGGAAGCCCAGGAGCCCAAGACCCCAGCCCACGGCTTGATGCTGCCCATATTTAGGGAGGTTCTTCACACCCCAGTTAACTTAGCTAACCCCTCACAGACCTGTCCAAAGCTTTGTTCCATGGTGTTCTTGAATCCTCTTGTGTTAGCCATCACAGTCGAGAGTGGGCCTTTGTCGGGAATGAGGGTCTTCATAGATGCACTTATCCTAAGTCTCTGGGGGGAACTCAGCCTGGGCTGACTGTCATCCTTGTTGTGAGGTGTTCACCAGAGACGACTGCTTAGACATGGGTTTAAGCCAATAGGAAGTCTTTATTAGCTGCCTGGGGACTACCCAGGGTGTTCGGGATTCCACTGTAGCACTGAATCTTTCTCAGGGTGAGCTTTTAAGCACGAAAACCGTGTTGGGTTGACATATTTCAGTTAATGAGAACTGTTAGCCAGAAGGGGAACTACCGAAGCTAAAGAGCAAGGTTAGTGCATTTAGAGACCTTCCCACAAATATGGACTTCGATGGATCAGCCATTTGGTGCCACCTGTGTTCTGAGTTGCACAGCCTGAATGGTGCTTCCATCATGGAGTCAATTATGCTAAGAACTCGGGGCCTCCTAAGTCTGGGACCCTGTCACAGTTCTGACTCCAGAACTGGTGATGTCATCAGAAGTGACAGAAAGGGAAATGGGTGGGTGAGGAAGTCTCAGAAGCTGAAGTGTCACCAAGGAAGCCCCGGGGCCACCCAACCTTGGAAGGAGCAAGAAGGATCCTACCCCAGATCCTGCAGAGAGTATGGCTCTGCTGGTACCAGATTCCAGGCTGTGACTTCTGGAATGAGAGAACAAACACTTGGGATTTCTGGCCAGCAGGTAGGTGCTGTCCACTGTTACAGTCCAGAGCTGGGCACAAGCAGTCATGGCCCAGGCTCAGGGAGACAAATACGGCATGTTTACTCTCGCACGTGGAACCTAGCTTTCCATCAAAAATGAGTGTTTGTGGGTGAGAGTGGAGGCCAGGAAAGGGCAAGGGATTCAGGGGGAGGGTGCATGACGTGGGGGCAGTAGAATACATGTTGTGTGACAATGGACAGGAGACTGCTGGGTGGGGTGGAGATGGTGTGGGATGTCCTTCTGTATATGTGTTGTTTTTATTGGCTAATGAATAAAGTTGCTTTGGCCTATAGCAGGGCAGAATATAACTAGGCTAGGCTGGAAGATACATGCATACACATACACACACACACACACACACACACACACACACACACACACACACATATATATATATATAGAGAGAGAGAGTAGGCGGAGTCAGAGAGACACCATGTAGCTGCTGAAGCAGAAAGACACTGCTGAAACCTTACCAATAAGCCATAACCTTGTGGGGATACACAGATTAATAGAAATGTTTAATTTAAGATGTAAGAGTCAGTTAAGCTGGGCGGTGGTGGTGCACATCCTTAATCCCAGCACTCGGGAGGCAGAGGCAGGCAGATCTCTGTGAGTTCGAGGCCAGCCTGGTCTATAAGAGCTAGTTCCAGCACAGGCTCCAGAGCTACCGAGAAACCTTGTCTCGAAAAACCAAAAGAAAAAAAAAGAAAAAAGAAGAGTTAATTAATAAGAAGCCTGAGCTAATAGGCCAAACAGTGTTGTAATTAATATAGTTTCTAGGTAATTATTTGGGTCTAGGCAGCTGGGAAACAAAGACACAGTCTCTGTTTACATGGAAGTGTATAGCAGGGGCAGGGCTGGGGAGCAGAGAGATGGGGGAATCACCAAAGCTAAGTGGGTGTGAAACCTCCATAATAAAATTTGGGTACTACTAAAAAACAAAGCAGAGTTGTGGTAGCTGGGGAGATGGCTCAGCAGTTAAAGCACTCGCTCCTCCAGGGGACCCAAGATCAGTTCCTAGCTCCCACGTCAGTAGCCCACAGCGACCTGTAACTCCAACTTCTCCAGTGCCCTCTTCTGGCCTCTGTGAGCGTCAGAGTACATATGTACTCTGTACATATGATCTGCAGGCAAAACATGTATGTATATGATATAAAATAAACAAATCTTTTAAAAAAAAAAAAGCAAGATAAACAAGCCAGGTGGCCTGAGTGGGGCCTTTTATGGTTGGGAGAGGATTTGGGGGCAGAGAATGAGAGTTGAGTAAAGGGTCCTGGGGGAGGGTAGACTATGCAGTGAATGGCACAGCCAGTGTCAGAAGCGGAGGCCTGGCAGCCTGTGCCACAGCTGTGACCCATTTTCCTGTGTTTGCTCTTGGTTATAGTCATGCTCTGAGAATCGTCTTCAGATGTGTCCTGCTCTGGCCACTTTTCCACAGCCAGGCGACATCAATGGTCTGGCGGGGTTTTCCTTCCAACAGGATGGATAAGCCCCAAGCTGTGCATGGTGACACCAGGACCCAGAGAAGGTGCCCCAGGACTCACTGGAGCCCAAGGGGTAAACACATAGCTCAGATGCCGGACTCCCTCCTTCTCCTCCCACAGCCATAGGCATCTTTGTTTGGTCACCAGGTCATAGCAATGGGTCATTTTCCCTGGGCTGGGGCAGGCCTAGGAACCCTTCCTTCATCATTATTGGTAACCACCATAATTGTTGACACCTGACACATGAATGTACCTATTTAACAAAGGATTTTTTTTTTTTACAAAAAGAAGGCAGAGCTTGGCTGGGAGGACTTCAAGGAACCTTCTAGAAGGTAGAGATATAGATGAAAATCTCTGAGATGTCTTTTCACACATCCATCGTGGACCAATGTCGTGGTGTGGTAGGAATTTGTGTTTCCGAATAAATGGCTCCCCTGGGCTGGAGAGATGGCTCAGTGGGTCAAGTGCTTGCTATCTATGCAAGAGTGAGGATCCAAGTTCGGATTCCTAGAACCAAGGCAAAGTGTGACACCATTGTGTTCGTCTGTAATCCCGGCACCCTTACGGCAAGACAGGACACAGAGACGGGGGTCTCCCAAGCAGCTCCTGCCTTGGCCAGCTTGCTCTATGCAGTGGTGAACAAGAGATCATGTCTCAAGGTCAATGAAAACTGGCACCAAGGTTGTCATTTGACACACATGTACCCCCTCTCATACACCACAATGAAGAGAAGGAAGAGGTAGGCAGGCATTTAAGAAAGACACTTGTCTCCAGGTGTGGTGATGCAAGCTTTTAGTCCCAGCACTCGAGAGACATAGGCAGGTGGATCTCTGTGAGTTTGAGGCCAGCCTGGTCTACAGAGCAAGTCCCAGGACAGCTAGAGCTACACAGAGAAACCCTGTCTCAAAAAAAGCAAAAAGAAGAAAAGAAAGACACTTGTCATTGCTCTCTGGCCTCTGCGTGCTCACGCACATGCATGTACACATATGAATGCACACACAAATGGAAGTAAAAATGAATGGCTCTTCTTCATGGCTCCCCCTGGACTCGTTTCCCAAACCTGTAGTGCTGGGAATACCTTGGGACCTGAGCCAGGACACAGGTATCTCCCTGCAGTAACTAACCACTAGTCCAGGCCCACGGCCCTCCTTCCTGGTTGCTTTTAAAGGAGATCTGACCAGTCCTGTCTCCCAGCCTTGATGCTCCCGGGTTTCTCAGCCAGGCATGATCCTCCAAAGCTATTTCTGGGTTTTCTCTCTTTTTCCAGGCCTAGGCATAAAGGTTTCCTTTCAGAGAAGCCCTTGGGGAACCCTGCTGACACTGTCCCCACTGTCATTGTACCCCTGTTTTCTCCAGTTTGAAACATCCTCACTGAGGCAGGAGGAGGCTCATGAGGACCACAAGAAATTGACAATAACTGCAAGGCCCCTCCTGAGGTTCTTTAAGCAGTGAGCAATGGCTGGGGAGAGGAGACTCCTCAGTGGAGCTGCTGACAAACTGCAGGAGACTCCAGAGAAGCAGGATTTCGTGAGCTGTCGCCTGTGCTGGGGTTGTCTTTCCAGTCTCCCATGCTACGGTCGGTAGCCCCAGTGCGGTCACCGACTCACAGGTGGACTGGGATGGATACATTTCTTTGGTGTTACTGTGCTCTCTATCTAAGGAGAACAAAGAGTCTTCCTGGGGAAAGTCCGGCAGTGTGCATACCTCCAGCTAAATGCCTGATCATTGAAAGTTCTGTTAGGGCAAAATAGGCGGGGTCAGTGAGAAAGAGGTCCTCTGCAAGGTCGTGAAACGTGCCCACAAGACATTTGCCAATCACAAAAGGAAGCAGTCACCACACAGGGAGACAGACACCTAGCAGGAGCCAACCTATCTGTCACCAGGAAGGGACAGGGGTGTCCTATGTCCTGGTAGGACAGATGCATGAAGGAGGGCACATGTCACCTCAAGGGTGTTCCTGCCTATAGACCCAGCCTGAATCTTAGTCCTGTGCTGGTGAGTGAGTTTTCTTGGGGAGTCTTTCTATTCACCCCAAAGAGGGTAGTGACAGACTGGAGAGAAGATTTCACACACATCAAGCTTGGTGAGCTGGTGAGAATATCAGGATCACTCGTGTCCAGCTTGGTGAGCTGGTAACTGTCCTGGGATTATCTCCAGAAGGGTGGTTGCCTTGAAGTAGCTACACCATCAACAGTTCCCACCCCATCAATATCACTCAGCATGGGTGATGCACAGATGAGTCCCCATCCAGTTGGCCCTCCTCTCCTGAACACTCTAGTGTCTTCAGGAGAGCTACACGCAGCTGGGCCAGCAAGTGACAGTGGTCTCAGGGGAGGGTCTGATATCTCCCATGCCCATTCTACCAAGGGTCTCAGGAGTCTGGGAGCCCACAGCTGCTCTGAGCCTGAGCCAGCAATAGCCACCTCATGGTGGAGACTCCGGTCCCAAAGGAAAAGTGTCCCAGAAGGTCACTGGCTTATTTCTTCAAACACTGTAGCCATCAGGCATCAGGAAGAGGTTGCAGAACATTCCAGAAAAAAGGTGTTGCGTCCTAATCAAACGTGACTCGTGATCATGGTATCAGAGAAAATGTCTTCATCATCTGTCATAGAAGGAGGGATGGATGAGGGAGGGAGGGGAAGAGGGAGGAAGACAGAGAGAGAGAGAAAACAGAGTGAGGGGGGGCCAACAGAAGAGGATACTTGTGGCTCAGATGGTCGTTGCTGTGAGTCTCTTCTTATGTATTGTCCTGGAAATGACATGGAATTGCAGTACAGACACAGGGAAAACAGGCTAAGGACAGCTGGGGACACCTACATGGGTGTTACGGGCCATTCTGATCTGATGGAGGTGATAGTCACATACACCCATAAAAGTCAGCTAATGGCACAGAGGCCACACACTTGCCTGCAGTTCCCTGCCTCTGATACTGTCTCATAGCTATAGCTGGGTAAAACCTAACTGTTGGGGAGACGGTTTCTGCCAGATTCCCCACACCTGCACATCCTCTCTGCATCTGGATATCTGGGGGACATCTCGGCACTCTCTAGTCACCCTGTAATTATTCCAAAATTGTGGTAGTTTGAATATAACTGGCCCCCATAACGAGTGGTGCTGTTAGGTGGCTTTGTTGGAGTAGGTGTGGCCTAGTTGGAGGGTGTGTGTCACTGTGGGGTGGGCTTTGAGGTCTCATATATGCTCAAGCCAGGCCCAGGGTCTCAGTCTTCCTGTTGCCTGTGGATCAAAGATTTCTCAGCTCCTTCTCCAGCACCGTGTCTGCCTGCACACCTCCATTTCCCACCATACTGATAATGGACTAAACCTCTGAACCGTAAGCCATCCAATTAAATGTTCTCCTTTGTAAGGGTTGCTGTGGTCATGGTGTCTCTTCACAGCAACAGAAACTCTAATTATGCCAGAAATAAACACCAGGAAGAAACAACATGCGCGCTCATCTCCCCGCCTGAGCTCCCCGTCCCCTCTAGAACACCTCTGTCCACTTGTGTGACCTAGAATGCTGCCAACTGTCTGTCCCCCATGGACTGTCAGGCCTGTGAGAGCCAGGCAAGGACCTGTCTTTTCCTAGTGACACCCCAGTCCCTGGAAGAATGTCTGGCATGCAGTAGATGCTTATGGGCTGTTGCTAGAGAACCAAAGGAGAGAGCTGCAGCCCAGCCTGAACTCAATAGGTAGCCAAGGATGAAGTACAGCTTTTACCCTCCCAGCTGCTAGGATAGCAGGTGTTGCCCCAGAAGCCAGTCTATGCCAGGGCTTTGAGCATGGTAGGGAAGTATCTTATCAATTAAACCACACACCCAGCCCACTGCGAGACTCTTGGTCCACAGTTTGGACAGTGCATGGAGAGCAGGCACCAGCAATCTGGTGTAGCCAATAGCATTGTGTCTACAGGGAGCCCAAGGATGGAGGCCCTTGTGACTGGATGGTGGGTGACACCAGTGGTGTCCCTGCAGAATGGAACCTGGCTCTGTGCTCAGGTTCTGATCCTCATTGCGGTTTGGCACCCCATTCTACTGCAGAAGCAATAGTATCAAACAACGAGGGGCCCCTCCCCTTCCAAGCCTCATGTCCAGACCTTCGGGGAACCAGTCAGAGATAGGATCTGAGGTACAGAGTGGCTGAGTGACCTCCATAGCCACACAGGTGAGAGCAGAGGGACAGTCACATTTCAGGGCTCTGAGGTCTGCAAACTCTAACCACAGCACCCCCAGGTGGGGCCATATCTACCAGTGCATCTTTGTCACTCTCCATCCATCTGTCTGTCTGGGGAACTAGTTCAGTGACTCCTCCTGCAGGCCTGGTAGGAGGCTGGGGGTCAAGGGGAGTGTGGAGATGAACTAGGTAGGACCTTGCTGATGCTTGGGTCCTTCCTTGGGAGCACTCAGTCTTTTTAGGAAGGCAGGTATGACTCATCCCTTGATCGGTCACTGATTCAACATCAGCATCAATGACCTACTGTGCACCTGGAGAGATGATGGGGACAGAGATACACGAACTTTCTCTCTGTCCAGGAGAAAGAAAGCCATGAAGCAAGGGTCACAGTGTCACTGTGAAGGACCTGAGAACACAGTGCCATGTTGGTCTATCTGAGAGGCCCAGGACAGGATGATGGCAATGGGTCTGATGATCTTGGAGGGGTCTTGTTGGGGGAGTGCAGATGCCCTGGGTGAGGGACCGTTACATACTATCTAAGGCTCTTGGTGGGGCAATCAGCAAACTTTCTCCTGGCCTGCTCTGGAGGAAAAACACTTATGGAGGTGGCTCTCTTCCCCAGCAAAAGATGAGCATCACAGCCTCCATGTGACAGCAAGACATAGATCCAGTCCCAGTTAGACTCCTAGGGTTATTGGGATCTTGGACCATATACCTTACCCCCAATCTCAGCTTCTTGTCTACCAAATGGTCAGTCCATAATGGATACAGAATATCACCAAGGACTCATGAGCATCCCTAGTCTGGAGAACCTAGGGAACTCAGCTGAGGTGCCAGCAGCCACATGCTGCTGTGATGGGCACAGTTGGTGGTTGAGGATGAACATCTCTTGACCCCTACAATGCATCTGTACTGTTGAGTCATGCTGAGACCTGGCTGGGGACGGGACATCACAGTCCATTGTTAGCTCCTCCGTGGAGAGCCTTTCATGGGCGCTCACAAGCTCTGGGTTCCTCCATTAGCCTTTGGGGCTGTAATGTACATTTTGTTGGTAAGTTGTGCACGATTTGATCCTTTGGAAAGCAGAGTCAAGGAGCAAGGAGGTCTTTGTTTCCTCCCCAAACTCCTGGTCAGTCTGGGCCCCTGGCTCTGCACAGCCCCTTTTCCAGCTGCTTGTGATAGTGGTCCAGTTGTACATAGCCTCAGGAGGTGCCCAAGTAAATAGAGGGTGGAGGGTAACCCTGAGAGGGAACCCCATCTGTGCAGCTAAGAGGAAAGCGTCACCCATGGCAGGGTGAGACTTTTCAATGATGTGTATTTTTTGGTGTCACCCACAGTCCTGCAAGTTACCCTTCATTCATGTTCTGTAATTTTTCTACTGCTGTGACAAAACATGGCCCAAAAACAGCTTGGGGAGGAAAGGGTTTATTCAGCATACACATTCTGGGTGAGAGTCCACTGAGAGAAGCCAAGGCAGAGACTCAAGCAGGTCAGGAACCTGGAGGCAGGAGCTCCAGCAGAGACTTTGGAGGGCTACTACTTACTGGCTTGTTCTTCGTGGCTTGTTCAACCTGCTTTCTTTAGAGCCCAGGACCACCAGCTGAGGGGTAGCGAAGTCCCCTAGTGGGCTGGGCCTTTCCATAAATCATAAGTCAAAAAAGTGGCCCATAGCTTTGTCTATAGGTCAGTCTGATGGGTGCATTTTCTCATTTGAGGTTCATTTTCCCAGGTAACTCTAGTTTATGTCAAGCTGACCAAAAAACTAACCAGGATCATAAGTAAGAACAACAAACTCATTGGTGGCCTTATTTCTTCAGCTGTGAAATATATATATATATATGTGTGTGTGTGTGTGTGTATACATATACATGTATATATGTATACAGATGCACACATCCATATATACATATATAAATATAGAAATAAATATTAAATAAATAAATATGAAATAAACTAGTCTCTTTAAAATTTTATATAATCTTGAGGAGACTGGTTTATAATCTTAAAGGGTCAGGTCCAAATTCCAACAGTTAACATATGAAATATATTAGTAATAAACCCTGTTGATTTCACAGAAGAGACATTCTGACTTCTTGATTGGAGCCTGGGTAACAGGAGCAGGAGGCTTCTGGTGGCATTTTAGTGGAAGCTGGTTGCTGATGACATGCAGGTAGTGAACAGGTATTACATGGCTCAGCTGTGGCTAGTGAAAGGAGTCGGTCATCCTGCTCCTCGCTTTCCCCGTCTCCAAGACTGGCTAGGGCAGCACTCCCTCATCTAATGGGTTAGGGTGTTGCCCATCTCCAGGCTCCTGCTGAACCACTCTGAGTGTGACCCTGTGAGAAGCCGGAGTCTCCGTGAGCAGGAGAGACAGGTGTGGGATGGGTGTGGATTGGGGACGCAGCTGTGCCTGTCCCCAGCTATGACGCTGCAGGCACAGGTGGTGTGGCCACCAAGGAACTCCATTGTTGCCTGTGACTGTGGCCTGCTGGACTTTCTCTCCTTGGCCTCAGAGCTCAGGGCAGGAGATTCCCAGCATGTAGGTGCAAGCAGGGTCTGACAGACTTCACAGAGTCTACCCGTCGGCCTGTCCCGACTCAGAGGTTGTATTGCTCCAGCTTTGTTGCTTACAAACAAGATAAACCCACTGAACAAGTCCAAACCAAAGTCAGGGGAACCAGACACTGAGGACCCTGCAGTCATGACTGCCATGTGGGTTAGAAGCCAGTCCCGGAATGTGGTCAAGAGCTCCCCACCCCCTCTCCCTGTCTCCTTCCCCTGCCCCCAGATCTGCCTAGCCCACTCTCCTTTCTCCTAGCCTGGGGTTAAACCTTCTTCCAACAGCATTTCGCTGACTCCCATAGCAGTCACGGGGAGGTGCGGTTTCCATTGTCCTGAGGGCTGGACAGGCCAGAGAAGCTGCCCAAGGACACGGGGTGAGGATCTGGCTCTTAAGCCAGGCTCAGTCACATGCTGTGTTTCTGCTGTCTTTAGCTACTTGGCTGGTGACCCCTTGGGATGGCAGCCCCAGAGACTAATACTCGGAAATTTAGTTCAGACATTTCCCATCTCCAGGAAGCCCTCTCCAGCTCCTCCCCCCAGAGCCCATGAATGGCTTTTCTCTCACACTTACCTCACAACAATGAAGGGACAGCGCACCACCTCGACTCTGCCAGGTTAGGGTCACTGAGCTTGTAGGAAGGAGGCTTCTGGGGACAAGAGTCCTGTCTGCTTTACCCAGGATCATGTGACTGCTCATGCAGCAGCACAAGAGGATCCCCCCTGGGGGTCACAGATGCAGTACATCCTGCCCTATGGCCACCGGAAGGGGACCCTACCTTCTCCTTAGATCAGTCAGTATACTGATTTTGTGAGAATGTTCTAGAAAAAAAAAAAAAAAGGCCAGGTGTGGGGAGTTAAACTGGAAGAGCTGATGGAAAACCCCAGAGAGGACTGGGCCAAGGTCAGCAGGACCAGAGCACAAAGGGATTGTTTAATTACATCTGCTCCTACAGGGAAGTCCTTGTTAAGGGACTTGGCCCGTGGAGGTCACTGACCTGGATCAGCTCCCAGCTCATCTACTCTCCCCAGCTTCCCAGGGCCCCTGTGCTCTGGGGGCGATGCACTCAGGACTCTGGCCCCAGGAGACACAGCATCCCTGCACTCTTGGCCAACCACCAAGGGGTAGCCTCTAGCACGGCACATTTGAGGATATTAAATAGTTAAAGCCCTAACTCGGGCTTGAGATGACTCAGGGTTGACACCAAGCCGGACAAGATCAGTTCAGGCCCCAAGACGCGGTGCCAGGGGAGAACCAATTCCACGAGTTGTCTTCTGACCTCCACACACTCACAGATTGTTGAGGGTACAGAGGTCCTTGTCCTCACAGATCAGCGTTAGGGGAACCTGGCATATTAAACACCCAGGACTGGTCTTTCAAAGGGAGGGATGCATAACCTGCTGTCTGCCCGGCTGGGAGAGGAAGTGGTGGAGAGCCTGGTGACCTTTTTGCTATCTGTGTGGCCGAGACCACACCAGATTCTTTGGCAGACTTTGTCTGTGAGCTTGTCAATCTACAGGACCTATCTTTATGGAGGGGGTCACATGCAGTCAATCTATAGGACCTTATCTTTACAGAAGTGTCACATGGAGTTTACAGAGTTTTGATGGAATCACGTCTTTGCTTTATTGTGTACTTGCGATGGAGTTAACTGTCACCAGGAAAGTTTTCACCAAATTGTGCTGTGCTTACGAATGCCTAAAATAAACTCCTTAGGGTCAGACTCCTGAAGTGGGAGCCAGCACCAGCTATGCAGTCATTCGACCTGAACTACCTTCTTGCCTCCAGAGGATCATGACTCTACCGGCCTGGTGTTTGTGGAGATCCTTGCAACAGATGTGTGCACACAGCTGCGGCTTAGGTCTAATAAAGGAGTTCATTTCTACGGTGTGGTGGGCAGATTTATTTTGGGAGCAATCGGGTTGGATCTAGGTCTTCTCAGTCAAAATCTAGAAGCTGCAGGCTCATGTGACCAAGGTGCTGAGCAGGGACCCAGAACTTGTCAGGGGCTTCCCCCAAGTTGCCACGCCAGGCTGGGCTACACTGGGATTGGGAGTTCCTGGGAGCTCTGGGGAGTTCTGTTCTGTGGCACTGGGGCGCGATGTCTAGGGTCAAATTCTTTTCCTGATTCCAAGGCTTAGCATCTGGAAAGCATAGGAAGGGTCCTCAAAGGCTGTAAAGGAAGCAAAGGGAAAAAAATGCAGATGAATCGATTGTGGGCAGGGCAAAGAACATAGGCCTTTTAAATTTTCATCTGCCCTGGACCCATCAGGAGCACCAGAAAGATGCGTTTCTGCAAAGATGAAATCTTTAAGATCCCTATGGTCCCTGATTAGCTACTGTCCATCCATCCCCATCAAACCATTTTGTAGACAGGAAAACAGGTTTGGAGAGTTGAGATATTCTCTTAAGGCTACACAGTAGGGAGTGTGTTTCAGCACGGCTGTTTTTGGGCACTCTCTCTCTATACAGAGGGCTTCCTTGACATCCCTATCCCCTCAGCAGCCTCTAGGTGGTTCCTCACAGCTGAAGTGATGCACCATGGGGACTGCAGTTCCCACGTCCCTCCCCCTGGTGCCATTGTGTCCTCCAGCCTGCTAGTCCAGGTGGTACCTTCTCACCCCAGCTTTCAATTCACACCTCAGGGCCTCCTTCACACTCGTTGGAGGCAGCTCCTATACCTTGCTAGCCATTCCTTGTGCAGTCCCTAGTGTATCTGTGGATGCCTTGTGACATTCTGATGTCGCCCTCTTGTGGCCAACATGGGGACGATGACTGTCTAAGCCACCATCTCACCTCCACTTACCTGCCAGCCTTTGCTTTATTGAAAGTGCCTCTGCTGTCCCTTTCCAGGTTCTGCTACATTCTTGGAGTCCCCTTCTGCAACAAGAACACAGCTGTCAGGACAGATGTTCTGCTCAAATTCTCACCTCGGGCCCCTTGTGAGCACCAGAGGTAGAGTGGATGGATGCCGTGGCCGAGCAAGGCAATCTGCAGGTTCTCCTTTTGCCTCAGCAGGGCCCCTGACTGCATTTCTTTGTTCCATCTTTAGTATACTGGGGGCTGAGCCCAAGGCCTCAAACCCTCTAGGTGCTGTACCTTTGACCCTTAGCCTTGGCCCTCCTGCCTACCCAGTTCCTCAGCTCACTCATCATGCCCTGCAGCCACGGGGACAGCCACGCCTCCCCCTGATCATTGCACACATCCTCCCACTGCCAATGCCTCCAACTCCATAGGCTGAGCTTTCTAGATCCCTCCTTAGAAGCTCTTCCGGTCTAAAGGGTCCTCGTGGTATCTGGCATGTGACATCTGGAGCCTTTGTCACTGATACCATGAAGTAACCACATAGGCTTTATGAGTATTTGAATTTCCTGCCTGAGCTACTCTGTGACAGGAACTGGGTTCATGGTGTTGGCAGATGGAGTCACAGCCTCCAGCCCTGAGTGGTGAGCAGTGACTGATAAAGACACGCTGTATGGATGGAAGGGTGATGGATTGATAACAGACAGGTAGATGAGTAGATAGGCGAGTGGTGGATTCATGGAGGAGTGAGTGGGTAGGTAGATAGATGAATGATGGATGAATGAATGATAGATAGATAGATAGATAAAAGAATGGATAGATAGAGCTGGAAATGGCTCAGAGGATAAGAGCACTGGCTGCTCTTCCAAAGGTCCTAAGTTCAATTCTCAGCAATCACATGGTGGCTCACAACCATAAGTAATGAGATCTTGTGCCCTCTTGTGGCCTGCAGGTATACGTGCAGACAGAACACTGTATATGTGATAAATACATAATCTTTTTAAAAATGGACAGGTAGGGTAGATGGGTAGAAGAAAGGATAGACAGAGGAATGAGTGAATGGGTAGATGCATGGATGAGAAGGGAAGATCAGAGAAAGGGATACAAGAAAGAATGGATGGATGAAGAGATGGATGGAAGAATGGATAAGAGGTTGGATGGGGAAAAGAGGTGGATGGATGGGTGGGTGGGTAGGTAGCTGGGTGGGTGAGTGCATGGATAGGAGACTGGGTGGGTGGAAGGGTAAATGTTGGATGGATGGATGGATGGATGGATGGGTGGGTGGATGAATGAATGGATGGGTGGGTGGATGAATGAATGGGTGGGTGGGTGGATGGATGGATGGATGGATAGGAGATTGGGTGGAAGGATGGATAATGGATGGATGGATGAATGGATGAGTGGGCAGGTAGATGGATGGATGGATGAATCTGCTCTCATATCTCACTGATTCACCCAAGCTTCACCTGTACAACCAGGACACTTCTCTGTCCCATTCTTTCTGGCAGCTAATGACCCTTCCCATGGCTAGCCCCATTCATAGGGTCAATAATAACAATATAATTTTTCTCCTAGCCACCTGCCTTGTGATCTCCCTCAAGGAACAGCTGCCCGAGGTCTTCAGGATGGCAGTAAACCAGATGCCTCTCCAACCACATCTCTCGCTGAGCATGAGCCCACCAACTCCCAGCTCTCCCCTCTCCCACGTTGCCTCATGCCCACAGGAAGTAGCCAGACTTGAGTCAGCACCCCTTTATCCAAAGAGTCTCAAATGTTTGGTTGAAAGCATCACCTCAGCCCCTAACATCCTTCTCCAAAAAAAAAGTCTGAAATGTTTGGTTGGGGGCTTCCCCCCAGCTCCTGGCATCTATTTTGGAATGTTGGGTGGAAAGCTCCTCACCAAGTTCCCTCCCCTGGGAGTGGCTACAGTCCAGACTCCACTCCAAGAAAGCCCACCAAACGGTGACCCCTTCCCCAGGAGGGTCAAGACCACTCCCACAGGCTATTTAAACTGCCCCTAAGAGAACAAAGAACAAGCACATGGTCTCCCCTTTTCCCTCCCCGTGTTTTCAGAGGCGGGGAGACGCCCAGGAGTGCTGGCATCCATTAAACCTGGGCTTCTTTTAATTCGGTCTGATTTGGTTTGATTTGGATTATTGTGTTGGCAGAGAGGATTACTGGGCCAGCAAAACTTAACAAGGGGATAGGATGGGATGATGGATTGATGGATAGATGGGTAGGTGGATGGATGGATGGATGGATGGATGGATGGATGGATGGATGAGTGGATGGATGGATGGATGGATGGATGGATGGGTGGATAGATATATGTAAGATGGATATGTGGACAAATGAGTGGGTGTACGTATGAATTCTCATATAAATGAGCAACCAGAAAGATGGATGAAGGATCATCTCTTCCAATTCTCTGAGTGAGGATAGGAGAAACATAGCTGTACCCATCCCCAGATTCTGACATTAGGGTGAGGAGATGGTTGCCCTGAACCCCTCTCTGGCTCACATCTGTCCTGCCCAACATCATAATAACAGGGCTCGGCTTCATTTCTCAAACCTAATTGCCATTTTGTTCTCTAGCTCAGCCCTGGACTTTGATATTTTCATTGCCTCTTAAATGCTTGCCGCCTTCCTTCCCTGTGTCTTCTGCAGAGAAAGAGTGCCTTCTCCCTCTTACCTGGGTATTGCTTGTGAAGTTTCTGTCGCAGGATCCGCCCCTCTGGAAAACAAGTGGGAAGAGAAAGTTTTCAGGCGCTTGCTCTGGAGGCTGTGCTAGTCAGTTTCCCGTTGCAGCACTGCACAGATATTTTGACATTATTTTGCGGGTCAAAGGGGACCTGAGACCAAAAATACTCTCCTGACTGACCCTAGGAAGTGGTCAAGAGCCTGCAATTTAGTGTGCGTGCATGCATGCAGGTGTGTGTATGTATGTGTGCCTGTGTGAGCTTGGAAGCCATAAAAGAACACTGGGGTCCCGCTTTACTGTTTTCTACCTTATTCTTTCGAGGCAGGGTCTTTCATTGAACCTGGAGCTAGGCTGGCAATCAGCAACCTCTCTGATTCTGCCTGACTCACCCACCAGCTGTGTGGGATTTCACACCTGGCCAAACTCAGCTTTTTTTTTTTTCCCAGCTCCTCATGCTTGCTCAGTGAGGGCTCTTACAGGCTGAGCCATCTACCCAGCCCCAGCAATTAATTCTCAGATGGCCCAAGAAAGCACGTATGTGCATTTCTATTGGGGAAAAAGGAGGGAGAAGGAAACTGTTTTAACAGTGTTGTGTGGAGGCCAAAAAATGCAGGCCCATTTCCGCCTCTCTGACTGTCAGAGAGTTTGGAGATTGACAGGCATAGTAGCACGTCCTAACTCAGGACGTGAATGCTTGGTTCTTTTGAAATGAAAATGGCTCATTCTAGTAAGTCGGTGCCATCCTGACAGATGGTCAGGATACGCAAACAGACATCTGCTCCTTCTTTAGTAACTATGAGGTCACCTAGGGAAGGATGGTCTTCAGAGTACCTGATGTAGAGCACCTTCGCTGCCCAGACAACACAATGCTGATGATTTGGTGTCTCCGAGTGATAAAACCATTGACTGTGTGAGTTTTCCTTTTGTATCACGTTGATAAAGTCTTTTGTTACCTTGTCCCCCTTGGGTATAAAAGCCGTGGAAAATAAACGCAGGGGAATTTCAGGATATCAGTCACTGGAATGCCCTCCCTTCACGTTCTGTTTTCTGTCTTATTA
This sequence comes from Dicrostonyx torquatus, assembly GCA_028555095.1. Lineage (NCBI taxonomy): Eukaryota > Metazoa > Chordata > Mammalia > Rodentia > Cricetidae > Dicrostonyx > Dicrostonyx torquatus. The sequence continues at coordinate 279,283 of JAQHUG010000472.1, read as the reverse complement.
TTTTCAAGCGTCTTCATATTCTTTACTTATATTTCTTCAGTTCCCACGTCCCTACCCTGGTAAAAAGTATTTTTGTCAAGGCTGGTTCTCGACAGTGCTGGGCCTGGAGATGGTCCCAGTAATGTTCCTGCAGTGTTTTTGTAAGTCTGAGAGGACTCTGAATATGCAGTTTAAACACCTTGTCTGTCTGTTTGTTTTTAACTGTATCTCACAGTTACTGTGGTGTATGTCTTCTATCTGCTGAGAGTTTTGCCCTAAAGGAAGGTGAGGGACTTTAAGATGACTCCAAACTCAGATGTAATTACCACCAATTATTCCTAAGCGACAGCCCTGCAGTCAAAGCTGGGAGAATTTGCTTCCACCTGGGAGGCTGGAGGTGTTCCTGTGGGAGCGGGGACACGCACAGCACACGTGGGCACGTGCAGGTGCAAGCGCACACAGGTGCATGCTCAGGTCTATACATGCCCTTTGCAGCTGCTGGGACAGGTCCCCGACCCGATTCCTTCCTCTTACTGTGCCCGGGCTGGTGGTGACATACACTCACTGAGCTTCAGAAATCTGCCCCTGCAGTGCCCCAAACCCCACTTTACAGATAGAAAAACTGAGGCCTTGAAAATCTATGGTGACAGAGCAAGCCACCCAGGAAAGAAGAAGCAGGCTGAAGATGTTTCCCACGTTCTGAGTCTGCACTCTTGCCTCCCTTGTACGTCTTTCTCAGGCTTGGACGTTGCTGGTGTGCTCTTGTTGGACGGCCTGCTCTCTCTGCTCAGCTTCCCTCAGGACACGGGTTCCTTTGGACTGGGTTCAGACTCCCTAGAACTGGTCTGAACCGGTTTGATTTACACCAGTCTTAGAAACTAGAATCAAGTGAGTAAGATCAGTGGACTACAGGGACCTTTCTGGAGCTCGGATGCAGCTCAGTTTGGAGAGTTGCTGCCTCGTGCTACACAAAGCCCTTTGCTCCATCCCCTTGTGCATAACCCAGAACAGCCATTTGTGGTGTTGGCCTGTAATCCCAGCACACAGGGTAGAAGAATCAGAAACTTGAGGCCATCCTCAGCTATAGTGAGTTGAGGGTCTGGTCCAGCTTGGGCTACATGAGACCTTGTCAGAAGAGGCAGGGATTGGGGCTTCCAATATATGAAGCATCCTTAGCCAGGCTGGGGCCTCTCAGGGAGAGCATCCCTCTGTCCTGCAGCCCCTGACGGCTGCCTGCCTTCATGTCTGCAGGTCCACCCCTGCTACTCCCCTCCCTGTGATCTGGCATCCAGGGATCAGCAGCCGTAAATGGGAAGGTTTGTGGAGCCACAATGGTCATCGTGTGTAGGGGTTAGCCTGGCCGCTCGTCACAGAACCCCAGCTCGCAGCTTGATCACCCTGCTCTCAGCCTATTCCACACCGACTGGAGCCTGTGCCTCCACTGCTTCATCCATGACCTCAGCGACAGATGTGCACAATGGCCAGCTGCCATCACAGAAGCACGGATTCTCAGACAATTCAGGTTCTAGAAGGTTTGGGCCACATAGATGGCTCAGCAGGTAAAGGTGCCTGCTGTGTGCCCAAGCTTGATAGCCTGAGTTTGAGTCAAAACCCACATAAGGGTGGAGGGCGAGCCTGGACTCCTCAAAGTTCTCACAGGCCACATGTGTGGCATGCGCCTTCTCTTGCTCTGCCCTGAGCACACACACACATACACGATAATAATAGATTTTAAAAATTCAAAAATTCTGTGGGGTTAAAGACAGGTCTAGACATGGGCACACAAGATCCAGTGTTCCCCAACACCCGTGACTAGCTGGCTCCACTCCCAGAACTCTGCATGTCTGTTCTCACCTGATCCTATGACAACATGAAGTGGTCCCCATTGTACAGGGGAGGAAACTGAGGCTCAGAAAGATGAACCCCAAGGCCACCCAGGTAGCTGACACAGAGCTGGAGTTACAGGTAGGAGCAGAACACAGAGGGAGCAGGAAGTGAAGCTAGGGGACTCTTAGGCTGAGGTGACAGGCAGTGGGCTGGACTGGGGCCTGGTCAGACTGGGGCGGGGCCAGGGCCGACTGGGGCGGGGCTAAAGCAGAGTTCGGAGCAGCAACCCCACTTACCTGTTTGTCGGCGCTGCTTGACGCATTGCCCATGGTTAGGTATGCCCTGGGCTGGGTCCCCTGGGCGCAGGATGTGGCACTCATAGCCTGAGGGACAGAGTAGTGGCTCTGCCCCATCCTCGGTGGTGCTGCATGCCTCTGCTGTGAAGGGACACAGGCCAGGTCTCAGATGGAAGACCTGGGGAGCAGACAGTGCACCCCATCCAGAAAGGCCAACTTCTAGCCCCACCCAGATACCCAGCCATATCTGTGTCTCTCACACAGTGCACACATGGACACTCAGACTCCGGGACATGTTTGTACATACATGTGCACCCAGAGAGACCACTTCCCACCTGCTTCCAGACTCTAAGCCGCACCTATGCCTTGCATACAGACACTCTGAGAGAGCCCCTCCCACCAGCACCCAGTGCACACATACACTGTCGCAGTATCCTAAACACACCATCACCCAAAGAACCACACATGAATACATGTACACGGGCATGCACAGCTACAGTCACCCGCGTACACACAACACACCCCGATCAACACATATATACATGCTTTTCCACACATGTGCTTATATACAGACACACACGCATTCAACCATATTCACAAGGCCAGGTGTAGCATGCCCTGATGGACATGGTCCACATGAGGGTGCGCAAAGCCACAGGTACAGCTGCGTGCACACATATACAGCCCGACCTCTGCAAACCCCTGGGCCTCAGGCCTGTATGTGGTTCCTTTAAGAAACCACCCTCCATGCCCCGTCCACATAAGGGTTCCCTCTTCATTGGTGGCAATGAGGCCCTTTCAGACTTTAGGGGTCCCAGATCCCCCTTCTTCTCATTCTCTACTGAGATGGAGGCTCACCGTCAGGGAGGACCTCGTTGTTTTTGTCACCCAGGTCACAGAAACCAGGCTGAGTCCCCAGCCAGCATCCCTGTGACCCATGGAAGCCCAGTGAGAAGGAAGAGCTGGCTCTGACTTGGGGACCCATGCATGGCAGGTACCTTGTAACACCTCCTCAGGACCATCCAGCAGCCAGCCGTTGCCACCAAGCCATCGGGGTTTGGGCTGCACCAGCCAGTCTAGAACTGACAGAGAACTGGGTGAGAGGGAGGGCTTCCTGTGGCATCGATGTGACCAGCCTTGGGGGGCGGGGAATCTCACCTCATAGAAGAGGCGAGAATGGCTTCAGCATACTGCCCTGGGGGACATGCTACAAGCCTCCAGCATCTAGGCCACTGTCACCCTCCTGTACCCCAATCCCACAGCCAAGTGCTAAGGCTGAGAGACCTGGGTCAGACGTCATTATTGTCATTATTGCTAACTGATGTAACCACTCCCACGACAGGAAATGAATGAATGACTCCATGTTCACTGAGTGCCTTGCATGGTACTGGGATACGGGAAGGAGTAGAGTAGCCCACTGTCTGCCCTGTGGGGCTGACTCCCAGTGGGGGACACTAGGTACAAAGAACAGTAAACCCAGACATCTGCAGCCTGTAACAGCGGGACCAGGGGAGGACCTGCTTCAGGAGGGGCTGCCGACAAGGGAGTACGCTCGCAGAGGAGGATCCCAGAGCTGTGAGGAAGTGAACCTTGGAGGTGTCCAGGGAAAATGTTAGGGCAACCCAGGTGTCGATCAGGGTTCCACCTGTGCATGGAAGAGCTGCCTGGGGATAACTAGGGGAACTGCCCAGCTGGGGACATAAGGTCAGGGATTTTAAAGGAAAGGATCAGGATTTTATTACTATTATGTTTTGAGACAAAGCCTCACGTGGCTCAGGCAGACTCTGAACTCCTGAGAACAACTTTGAATTTCTGATCCTCCTGCCTCCACCTCCTTGAGTGCTGGGATTACAAGTGTGTACCACCACACTGGGTTTATACAGTAGTGGGAATCGAACTTAGGCCTTTGTGCTTGCTAGGGTTCCCAACTGAGCTACATTCCCACCCTGGATGTAAAGATATATGTGCATCTAGAATGTTTATTTTTTTGGGGGGGTGCATGTGGAGGTCAGATGGCAACTTTGATGAGCGTGTTCTCTCCTTTAATCACGTGGGTTCCAGGGATTGAACTCAGGTCATCCGGCTTGGTTGCAGGTGCCCTAACCCCTGTACCCCAAACTCTCTTACAGATTGAGCCATTCCACAGACTGGAGCCCTATTTAAAGGGTGGGATCTCATAGTGTTGACATTATTCCTGGAATGTGTATATTCCATGCCGGGCTCCACGCAATGCAGGTGAGGCAGTTGCACCCCGCAGGTATCACGGAGTCGCAGCTGAAGGCCGCAGGTGAGCACCCAGGCTGGGCAACAGGTAGCTCAGAACAAACACAGCTCAGCTCCTTCTCCTCCTCAGCCCGGCACTGGATCCACATGACCCCTAATCCTCTGACCCAGCTCAGCTCACCTGGTGGAGGTGGCACAGCCTCCAGGCAGGCGTAGGCACAGCCATTGTAGCAACAGCGCCTGTGTCGCGGACACTCGGAGTCGGCCTGGCAACGTGTGGCCTGGCAGGCACCCGGAGGCAGCGTCTGTGGGGGTGGTGGGCAGCGATCTGCACGGGGCTGCCGGGGGCCTGTTGGTGTACCCTCTTCAGCCTGTGGGACATAGCAGAAGGGCATCAACCTAGGCTCTCAGCTCAACCTTCCTCCCCGGGAAAACAGTTACATGGGCAGAAACTGCTGCTCGGGCGGGTCGGGACTGGAGCAGTTCTGGGGTTGACTTGCTGTTTCTCTGAGTCCCCAGAGAAGGCTGCAAGAGGGAAGCAGAAAGGACGGGAGGAGGGAAGGAAGGAGGCAAGGAAGGAGGGTGTTTCCGGAGCGTATGCTAGAGCAGCAGTCTACATTCTAAGTATGACCCCATGAGATACCTCTCATCTGTCTGCCTACATGTTTATTTCTGTATAAACATATCTTTTTTTTTTTAACAATCCACCACATGTCTAGAGTTTTAAGAACTCACAGATCACACACAGAATATAATCCCTAACATCTTGGATAAGTCTCACATGCTACTAACATGGAGGTGGCAATGGCATTGGAGAACATTCGCGTGTTCTCTTTTGTTACACTAATCCAAAGCCAGGCAAAGCAGACACCTGGTATGGGGAGCCAGAGAGGCTGCTGGTGGCATTTACTGGCCAGCCAGGGAAGGTCACTCCATGCAGCCCAACTTGGGTCTCTCTAACAAGACTCCATCCGTGCCTGTCCCAGTGTCATGACGGAACTTGAAATGAGATGTGAGGAAGGCAGATCATTAGACATTCACACACACACACTCACACACGCTCATGTCACAGGTGACATGCACACACAATATCGGCATATGCACATATACACGTGGTATACACACAGGTAGCATGTAAACATACATAGGTGACATGCACACAGGTTGGCATGCACACATACAGGTGGCATGTGCACATACAAAGTTGGCATACATGTAGGTGGCATGCACATGCACTGGTGGCACATGCACCCATGACATGCACACTCACACATGTAAACAGACACGTAAGAAGTCAATGTAGAATAAGTTTCCGGGGGGAAGCACTGCCTGCTTCCTGGCCTGAACTGTCACTCTCATCTAATTCATTACCTAGCCCCCTCCGCAAGCATCTGCCCGCTTCAGATGCTGAACTGAATTTCCCCCGTGTGTAGAACACTTGATGCCCAGCAGGTGGTGCTGTTCAAGGAAAGTGGTGGAAACTTTAGGAGGGAGGGTGCCGTTGGAGGGGGTCATGGACCTAGGCCTCTGAAGGATGTACTTGGTCCCTGCCTATCCCCAGCTTCCTGACAGCTATGATGCAAACAGCCTTCGCCACCTCACATTCCTACTGCCAGGGAGCACAGCCGCGGAGCTAGCCAACTGTGGGTTGAACCCTCTGACACTGTAATTATTCCAAGTATTGTCATGATGGCAAAACGTCTGATTGACAGGGCAGGGCTCACGTACTGGCTAGATTTATGTCAGCTTGACCCAAACTACAGTCATCTGACAGGAGGGAGCTTCAGCTGAGAAAATGCCTCCATAAGATGGGGCTGTGGACAAGCCTGTAGGGCATTTCTTAATTAATGATTGGTGGTGCCATCCCTGGGCTGGTAGTTCTGGGTGCTATAAAAAAGCAGGCTGAGCCAAGTGATGGTGGCACATGCCTTTAATCCCAGCACTCGGGAGGCAGAGGCAGGCGGATCTCTGTGAGTTTGAGGCCAGCCTGGTCTACAAGAGCTAGTTCCAGGACAGGCTCCAAAGCTACAGAGAAATCCTGTCTCGAAAAACCAAGAAAGAAAGG
>JAQHUG010000472.1:245229-263994 GCA_028555095.1 Dicrostonyx torquatus | reverse complement strand
TGCTCTTACAGAACACCAGGGTTCGATTCCCAGCACACACATGGCTGCTCACAACTGTCTATAACTCCAGTTCCAGAGGAAACGGCACCCTCTTCTGGCTTCTGTGAGCGCTACACGCACATGATGCTCAGGCAAAAACACCCATAGACACAAAATCTTAAACACAGAAAAGAAGGAAAAGAAAAATGTGTCCCTGGCCCCCCAGAAGCTCTGGTCCAGCTGGGCACAGAGGACATTCAGAGACAGACCCCCCCAAATAGTGTAGTGGGAACGTGACAACCTCACTGTGGTGGAGTTCTTGGGAGAGCAGGGGAGGGGCACGTGGCTTCTGCGCCCATACCACTCTCTGACAATTGCTGGGTGTGCCCTTATCGCCCTCTCAGACGGGTTCTCTTGCTGGCACTGTCGTCCCACAGTGAAGAAACCGAGGCACATGGTCACCACCCAAGGAAGTGCTCAACTCAGAATCTGGGCCATCTGGTTCATGGCTGTGGTCTGATGCAGTTCTTGACAAGTTCTTACCCCACTCCTGGGCCTGCAGCATGCCCTGCTGAGGGTGTTATTAGCCCACTTTACAGATGGGGAAACAGAGGCTCGGAACTAGAAAAGGCATCTTTCTCAAGTCAGTGCGGCTTTCCAGAGACAGAGGCAGATTGGATCACCCTGACTCCTCCGGAGCCTGGCTCGGAGGGTCCTTCATCTCACACACCCCAGCTTCCGCTCTCCCGGGGAACAGCCAGTTCAGGACACAGTTATCCACCTGCCATTCTCATCCAGGTACATTCTAGAAACAGCTCATTCCCAACCCTGCTTGTAGTCATAACTCACCCTTCTTTCCTGCCTCTATTGTCACCGGCTAGAAACCAAACAAGAGCACATCAGATCCCTCACAAAAGCCAGAGGCTCAGCCATAACGACAGCATCCTTCAGGATGGAGTTGGCAGCTCCTTCTCGAGCTGTTCAGCCTTCACCTGTACCCCCACTAGGGACTATATTTTAAGGGTGTCTCCAAACACCTTTCTCGTAGAAACTCGGTACCACTCCGAGGTCTCTCAGCTCCACATGCCAGACTCAAGTAGAGTGACTCCCCTAAGCTCTTCAGTAGCTTGGTGGCTTTGTTTAACCTGGAGAGAGATTCTAGTACCTATAGAGGGTATCAAAACCCTTTTTGGTCAGTGCCACCCACAGGAAGTGACCATGCAATGGGCATGAGAGGGAAGAATCAGGAGGTTCAAGCTCAGTGTTCTCAAACAGTCAGAGGAGGCCGGGTGGATAAGTGATGGCCATCTCAGGTTGGAACATCACACGGGTCTCGGGGGAAGAACATCCCCACACCTGCCGTGTGTCATCGCATGCAGATCGTGTGCAGAGTGAATCCCCCCAACACAAGGAAACCCAGGGCAGGGAACCCACAGAGTCAGAGCCCTTGGGTGGCTGCTGGGAGAATGAAAGCAAATGCTCGTTGGGTATGGGTTTTCTTTGTGGGGGGAGGGAAGGAAACACTTTAGAAGCAGAGAGAACTGGTGACTGCATAGCACTGTGCATTTACACAAATACATACACATAGGTACACATACAGAGAGACACACATACACAAATACACACATAGATACACATACAGAGAGACACACATACACAGATACACACATAGATACACATACAGAGAGATATACACACAAACACATTCATACACACATAGATACACATAGAGATACACACAAGACACATACACATAGATATACACACAGAGACACACATACATAGATTCACATACAGAGAGACACATATGTTGATACACACACAAACATACACACAGATACATACACAAACACATTCATACACACATAGATACACATACAGAGAGATACACACAAGACACACACACACATAGATATATACACAGAGACACACATACACACACATAGAAACACACAGAGACACACATACATAGATTCACATACAGAGAGACACATGTGTTGATACACACACAGAGACACATACACACACATAGATACACACACACATACAGCACACACACAAACATAGATATATACCAGACATAGACACACACACATAGATACACACACACATAGATATACATCCAGACAAACACAAGACACACACACACACAGAGACACACCCCAAGGGTTTGTCTTGGGCCATGGATGAAGCTTAGTTGGTAGTGTGCTCGCCTATCACGCTTAAACACCAGGATTCAATCCCGGCCCTGAATGAACTGGATGTGGTACACATGCCTGCAACCCCAGCACTCAGGAGGTGGAGACAGGAAGATGAGAAGTTTAAGGTCATCCTTAGTGACATAGGGAGTTCAAGTCCAGCCTGGGCAACATGAGATCCTGTTTCAAAAAAAATAAAAAGTAAAAATAAAAAAAAAAATGTCTTATGTCATGCAAGGTACAGCTCAATTTAAACAATTTTTAAACAATATGAATAAAAAGAAATACATGTTGTGGACAGGACTCATGAGAAAGCAGAGGTCCACACAGATAAGTGATGTGTGGAGGAGGAAGGTTTGCAGATTGTCCTCGACCCTCCAGTTCTGGGCTGTTTGGAGGGTAAATATCAGTACTGCCCCATTAGAGAGACCTGTGGAGTGACCTCCATCTAGGGAGTTGGCACCCCACCTGTAAATTTGTGCTCACCCCACTTCCCCCCTACACTCTCCACCCCTTCATTCCGTAAGAGAGCTTTGCCCTTCTTTGGAATGTTCTAGAGACTTCATAGCTAGACCAATAAAAATGTCTTCCAGGTCTGGTTTGCATGGTGGAGGAAGAAAGCCAACTTTCCTTGGAGCCCCACTTGCCCTTCCTCTGGAATTTGGACGTCAGAGATCTAAAAATAAGCACCTCCCTGGCCCATAGCACTGGGGCTCAGAGTGAGGATGCCCTGGGCCTCCACAGCAGGCCGTGAGGCTCTTCCCAGAGGGTGTTCTGAAGGCTTCAGCTGGAGCGGAGTCGCTGACAGCTGCACACATGATGCCCCTCTAGAACTTTCCATGCCTTCCTTCATGCTCTGGGTGACACGAACACCCTCTGAGTCTATATGCTTGTGGCTCTCAGTTGGCTCTGAGGAATTCTGGGCTGGACCCCAAGACACTGCCCATCTTCACTTGGCCCAGTTCCAGCATGGGCAGACTCTCCCCCGAAACTAAGTAAGCCAGACCAACCCTAGGAGCAACCCCCCTGCTTCCTTTGTCTTCTACAAGAGCAGCTAGTGAAAAGATAAACAAATTTCTCTGATAAGAACAGCAGAGCAAAGGGTGCAGTCAAGACACCCTGAAAGCAAGCACTGCGCGGGGCGGTCTCTGGGGAAGGGGACAAAGATGGTCCGTGCCTACAGTCCCAGCTGTCATGGGCCCCAAGTACTGTCATAGGTTTCACACATACAGAGACAACACAATACATGTGTAAACATACATGCATGTTTACACATGCATGCAAGCTTTCACCCATAATATCTACACACACATCCCTGTACATACACTCAAACGAATACACACACACAGACATATGCATGAGTGTGTGTACACACACACAAAATGGTGGCAAGCACAGACAAAGATCTGGTCTTTTTAGTTTTTATTTTTATATGTGTGTGGGTATTTCACCTACATGTATGTCTGCGAGCCACAGCGTGTGTTTTTTGGTGCCTGCAGAGTCCAGAAGAGGACGTCGGAGTCGGATCTCCTGGAACTGGAGTCACTCAGTAGTGAGCCACCATGAGGGTTCTGGGACTTGAACCCAGATCCTCTGGAAGAGCAGCCGGTGCTCTCAACCTTTGAGCCATCTCTCCCGCCCCAATTCTGGCCTTTTCTTGAACCCACAAGGCACTGTGGACACAGAAACTTAAGCTCCCATAGATGACAATCCTAGGGAACTTGCTCTGTAGACCAGGTGGGCCTCAAACTCAGAAATCCATCTGCCTCTGCTTCCTGAGATCCAGGATTAAGGGTGTGAGCCACCACTACCCGGCATCCCTAGGTTTTCTTTAGGGCTTCACATGAGAAGACACGGTTAGTCTTCTCTAACTGTCTGTCCCCTACTGGGAGTCACTCAGGAAATGAACACCCTTGCTCTAGAAAAAAAAAAAAAATTCAGTCTCCAGATACAAGCCACATCACTGAACAACATGGTTAGAGGTGGGATGAACCAGGGAGGGGACATAGGTAGACGTGACTGGCCGGGTTTAATGATCATCTCACCTCCATGGCCTAGGCTGTCCACGCTAGTGGCTGACTCCAGGCCATGAGGAGAGGAGAAATAAACAGTATAACCTCATTGTCCGCCCCCCCCCAAGTCCACAGATACGTGAGTCTCAGAGCCAGCGAGAAAGACAAAACAGCCACGCCCTCCAAGGATATGTGTCGAATGAGCTGCCCCTTCCCAACTGTGAGCGAGCGAGCGGGCACTCGGGTACTATAACAAAACACCTGAGCTAGTCAACAGGAAGGGAAGCAGGAAAGGCTCGCTTGGGCTCAGGGTTTCTGAGGTCTCTGAACGCTGTCTCGTTGCTTGCCCAGAGAAGCAGACTGTACCAGAAAGGGATTGGAGAGCCAGGAAATAGGGAGACAGCTGAGAGAAAAGGCAGGGACAGGTTAAACCTTCAAATTCATGTCCCCAGGGAGCTACTTCCTCCACCAGGCCCCGCCCTCTCAAGTTCTCAGGACATCCTATGTCCTGACTCTCCATGCAGGTATATGCCCATTAGGGGACTGATCCACTCACCCATCCAGTCCTCAGGGTTCTGACCTGTCAATCACCTCCCACAGGCCCCTTCTGTCTCCACTACTGTGTTAGGGACCAGACCTTCAACACAGGAGCCTTTAGAGAACATTCTAAACTAGAATTCTCCGCTGTGGATCTACTGGAGTTAACATTTGTCTGTGACTCTGTTCTCAATAAAAGTAGTTCCCCTTAGGCTAAGTCTGCTCCAGATGCTGGCAGCTGGAGTCCCTAGGTCTGGCCAGCCCACTGTCATCAAGGAATCAGCACCGAGCAGCAGGAGGAGAGCAAGGCTATGGGTGCATCTTGCCTCTAAGCACACGTGGACTGCATCTCTCCTGGTTACTCTCAGGTTAAAGGATGGCCTGAGACCCAGAGAGGAACAGCGAGTGGCCCAAGCCAGCACAGCTCCTTGATAGGTCTGTGCAAAAGGACTTCTAAGCCTAGCGTCTGAGTCACAGCCTGGCCTTCCCCGGGGTGTGTTCTCCCCCCCACACTTTCTTTCACTCTGTCCCCTATGCCTGTCTGAGCAGCAGGGAGGGGCCGATGTCTGAGGATAATGCAAAGCCCAGGGATTGTGTCCAAGGGGAGCACAAGATACAAAGAGCTGGGCCTGGGAAAAGAGGAAAAGCACCTCTCCTTGTAGCTCGCCCCCTCCCTCCGGCCGTCCTCCCAGTCCAACCCCCTCTAGATGGCCTCTGGCCTCTGAGCTTCAGGTCATGCTGAGTCTTCCAGGAACTCCCCCCTTCCTCCTAACTTTTGGCTGGCCTTGAACTCAGAGATCCACCTTCCTCTTGAGTACTGGGATTAAAGATGTGTGCCACCATGCCCAGCTTCCTCCTAATTCTTAATCATTTCTCAAACTCCCTTCAGGGTAGTCACCTTTTCCAGGAAGCCTTTGGAGGTTACGTGTCTCATATGAACTTCATCTCCAATTCCTTCACTCTCTGATTCCCCTCCTGTGACTTCCTGACTCGTGTCAAAAACACCCAGCCCACCGAGGGTGTTAACTTGAGCCCAGAGCAGCCTCAGTGGGGATTAGTATCCCAGCCCCATGCTTCTTGACCTGGCAAACTCATATTTCCCCTTCAAAGTCCCACGTCAAATGTCTCCAACCCTAGAAGGCCCTTTCTGTAGCTGCTGGACAGAACTGAACAAGCTCCCTTTCTGTCCCCATAGCACCTGTTTTCATGTCATGCACAAGAATGTCCCAGGTGCCAGCTTGAAGGCAGGAACCAGGCAGGGAGTCCAGCAGCCCCAGCCCCAGGAGCCTGCATCCCTCCCAGGAGGCAAGCATTGGTACTTTACCATGCTTTGATTTATAGTCTGTGAGATGCTCCATCTATTCTGAGTTCTGGACGCTTTTCTGCACACCAAGCCACACATCTGCCCAGGTGTGTGAAGTGTCACCACAGGTACACTGTCCCCTCGACCTGTGCTCCTTTGGAAGGTGCCCATCTTACACCCACCCCGGCCCTTTCCTCATCATCTGTCTCCTCAATGTCCAAAAGCTAACACACCCCAAGGCTTCCTTCCTCCCATTGATGCTCTGCTGCCCACCCCAGGCAGGCACTGGCAGACAAGTCCCCCACCCAGGACAGTGCCTGCCAAACAGTGACCATCAAAACACCAGCACCAGAGTTAGGGGATGCCTCCGTGGATAATGCACCTGCCATGCAAGCGTGGGGCCGGAATTGCAATCTCCAGAATGCCTTGTAAAAGCTAGCAGGAGTGGCAGACACTTGTGACCAAAGGGCTTGGGAGGCAGGCAGAATGCCCAGGCCAAGCTGGCCTGCTAGACTAGCCCACCTGGCTGGGTTCAGGGAGAGACCTTTGTAAACTAAATGGAGAGATCGAAGTCAAGCAACTGAGACCAACTGCCAGCCTCCATGGGCACGTACACACACATGTCTGTGCACACACATGCGTTGCACACATCTGTAAACACACATGCATGCATGTCACACACAACCACAACAACAACAAAATCTCCTATTTGCTGAGAGGAACGCATCACTCTGTCTTTTGCAGAGGAGATCGTTGGGGTCCATAGAGGTCAAACAACTTGCCTGAAGTCACACAGCCAAAGACAAGCCCTGCCTTAGACCCAGCCATAGGGCCCACCATGCCTGCTTCTGATTGGCTTTCTTCTCAGAACCCTCCTAGGGATTGCTGTCATTTGTCCCCAGGTAGCCTGCTTCACCCTCAAGGGGAGAGCTGGCCTCTTCATCTTGTACCAACAAGTTGCCATCTAGAGCTTGGCTGGCATACTTTCCACTAAGGGGTTCCTTGCTTGAACAAGACACCACAGCCAGGCTTCAGGCACTGGGGGTGGATGGGTGTGTTGAGGGGGGACGACACTAAAGGCTCAGCTTGTCCTCAGACTCTTACTAGGAAGAAGGATGTTTCAGTTAAGCTTCAAAAGTAAAGTCTCCCTGTGGGACAGACATGTCTCTTCCTCACTGCTGGTGGGAGAGTGTCCCCCGGAGGGCACTGAATCCCCTCTGCCCACCATCCACTACAGCTCAAATTGAAGACTCTCACCCTGCTGAGAAACCACAGCATCTGAGGGCCTGTGTCCCTTGGGTCACCTCCCACCCACGGAGGCCCCCCCGTCCCTCCTCCCCACATCCCGGCACTTACGCGGGACTTCTCGACCAGCCTGGAGGGCAGCAGTGCCTCCCAGGTGTCCTGCGCAGAGCTGGTGCCCAGTAGCAGCAGGAAGCTCAGAGCCCAAAGGGCCTTCCTGCCGCAGCAGCCCATCCTGAGGCTGGTGGCAGGGTTTCCTTCAGCACAAGTGACCTCAGCAGGCCCGGGAGAGGAGGTAAAAGGGGTTAACGGGGAGGAGGGACGCTGGCCTGGGTGGGGCCTGAGAGCTGGGCCAAAGGACTTTGCCTGCTTCAGGCTTGGTCCTCCACGCACAGGGTCCCTGGGATCCTGTGTCCTTACCCAGCACCTGCGCCCTCCCTGGGTGATGGCTGATTCTTGGGTTATTTTTAGCCCACCCTGTAACTCCAGTGATGAGGGTGACTGCAAGTTGGACAGCTCAGCATGAATGGCTGGGCAGAGGGAGGAGGGGGCACCGGCAGAGACGTGGCCGGGAGGGGCCTGCCACTCCTTTCTAACCAGCTCGCTGTTGCTGCCTCGGGCTGGGTTGGGCTGGGCTGCTGGCTGTGGCTGCTCTCAGCACCGCTGAAACTGCTTTTGGGGGTGCTGCAGGGAGGGGACAGGGGACCCCAGGAGCCTGTGACCCTGGTATGGGGAGGTAGATTATGGGTTCTTATCTCTGGGTTCCTGCTCTGATGTGACCCTGGGACAGAGTGGGACTGACTGCCCAGTAAAACGCCTTCCTCGGTCTGCACTGAGGGTTCCGATGCAGGGAGCTACTCACAGCGCTAGCCCATCACCAACATGCCTGCTTCTGCATGCAGAGGTGGATGCAGTTTGGATGCCCATTTCTCAGAAGAGAACATAGAGGTAGAAGAAGTTCCGTGCTTGCTCTGACATCAGGCAACACTGTGGGGTGATGGTGTGATCCCAAGCCCAGAGGACCACCTGAGGGACTCTCCTGAAGAAGGTGGGGTCAGCTTTCCATGCAGTCCGGAGGCACTTGCAGGGGGGTTGGGTACATGCCTCAGTTCTGCCACCTATGAGAGGACTCGGGGGCGCAGCCTGTGAGGCAGGGTGGCACCGGCAGAGTGGGTGCCCATGAAGGTGGGTCCATCCTCCCACCCACCACCATAAGCACCTGGGACCTGGGGCCCTTAAAGCAGCTCCTAGCCCCCATTCCCCTTCTCCACATGTGCCTACACTACATTCTTGGACAGCAGGCTCTTGGCCCACTTCCTGGGTCTCTCCGTGGGTGGCCTGGCTTCTGCCTAAACTGGGATGATGCTCTTGGACACCCTCCTGACCTCCCTCCGTCTTAACTGTGCCAGGTTTCCTAGTTCCCCATCGGGAGGGCTTTCCTCCCAGTATGCCCCATCACACACAGCATTCCCACTGGTCCCACAGGCCCCTCCGGCAGGACCCTCGTTTCCAGTGTGGCTCCTGTTAGGGTCTCTCCTATGCCGCCACCACTGGGCGCATCTACACTGTGTCCTCTGAACTAGACAGGCAGCTCCATCTGGTGGGTTTTCCCTGTTCTTCTTGTTGGCCTCTTTGGTCCCTCTGGAGTCACAGATCTGATACATCAGACTGTGCCCTTGAGCAGTAGATGAATACTGCTGACCCTGCTGTGCCTGACACAGGCGCTGCTGGGGTCCCCTACCCATTTTTTTGCACTTGTGCCATCTAATCCAACACACAGTCACAGGACCATTAAGCATGTGCCGGATGGCAGTTCCAAATGAGGACTGTCCTAAGTATAAAGCAGACGCCGTGTGCCAAACGCAACCTGTGCATATGTGCGTGTGTGTGTGTCTGTGTGTGCGCATGTATGTGTGTGTGTGCGTGTGTGTGCATGTGTGTGTGCATGTGTGCGTGTATGTGTGCGTGCGTGTGTGTGTGCGCATGTATGTGTGTGCGTGTGCGCGTGTGTGTGCATGTGTGTGTGCATGTGTGCGTGTATGTGTGCGTGCGTGTGTGTGTGCGCATGTATGTGTGTGTGCGTGTGCGCGTGTGTGTGCATGTGTGTGTGCATGTGTGCGTGTATGTGTGTGTGCGTGTGTGTGTGTGTGTGTGTGTGTATGTGTTTGTAGGCCAGAGGACAACTTCACTCACATTCCTCAGACACTGACTGTTCACTTTATTGTTTAGATCGTTCCTCACTGACTGGGAATTCTCCAAGACGGCTGGGCTAGCCAACCAGTCAACACTAGGGACCCTTCTGTCTTGGCTTCCTCAGTGCTGGGGTTAGGGCACATGCTGCCACACCCTCCTCTTTGTACGTGTCCTGGGAATCAAACTCAGGTCCTTGTGTCTGCCAGGGAAGCACTTCACCAGCCAAGCCATTCACCTCAGCTCTCACAATGGCCCCAAAGCTCTGTAAACTGGTGGGGAGCAGACATTTCCTTGACATTTGCTGTGACTGCGTTGGAAATGACTCCACTGGGTCATGTGGAACCACGGCTGTGTCTGGCCCCCCTCCCACTTCCTTGTATGGTCATTTGGCTACGAGGAAATTCGGTCACTCTTCTGTGACACCTCATCGACCTCTAACACATGGAGACCTGTAACACTCGATTTCCCTCACGTAGGCCTGATCCAAACCTTCATCTCACTACCGCCTGCCTCTATGCCTCTATGACTCCCTCCTCCGCATCAAACCACAGTCCTGAATCGAAGCACCTGAATGTGGTGGGTGATTTTTCTTTTTTTTCTTTTGGTTTTTTGAGACAGGGTTTCTCTGTAGCTTTGGAGCCTGTCCTGGAACTAGCTCTATAGACCAGGATGGTCTCGAACTCACAGAGATCCGCCTGCCTCTGCCTCCCGAGTGCTGGGATTAAAGGTGTGCGCCACCACCGCCTGGCGGTGATTTTTCTAATAATAAGCTCTCTGTGTAGCCACCAAGCATTTGGAAGCTAAAGGGGAGAAAAGAGGAGGTCTGGGACCTCTCTACCCACTGCCACATCTGGACTTGAGTCCTGATGCAGTGAGGGAGCTGGACCAGATTGCCAGAAGCTGCTCAACATGTGGCCATTTGTCACACTGGGGACCCCACCTGGGAGCAGGGCTCACCAAGACCGTGTCTGAACCTTCTCCAGCTGCTCCCAGCACCTGGCCGGTATCCAGCAGGTGCTTGCTGCTGCTGAGCAAACTTAATCCTCTCAACCACAAAGACTCTTCCTGCCCCTCAGATTTAGGGAAGGGTGGTCCCCAAAACCAGGCCTGCAGTCTCAAGTCCTAAGGTGTGACTAAACTGACATTCGAGTCCCCTAGATAACACTGAAGGGCCAGGCAGACATTAGGTGCTCAATAGATGCTCTTGGGTTGAGCCATCAGTCCCACAAGTGGTGGTCAGAGCCTCTGAGTTCACAGTTAAGTCTTCACTATGGTAAGGAATAAAAGGACCCTGCAGAGGCTTGGGGACAAGAAGGGCAAGCGCTCAGGGGACAGAGCCACAGGAGGTCAAGGCGCTTGAGGAGCTGCTGGGCTGGCAGCACTTCGTGTGGAAGTAAAAAGGCCCCAAAAACAAACAGAATAAATCTGCCTGGGGAGCCAGTTCCCCTTTTGATCAGGGATTTGATGTGACTGCAGGATGACAGCCACTGGATGCTTCCAGCAGGGCCCTGGGTCCCACTGTGAGGTCAGGGCCAGCCCCCTTCCCAGCTCGAAGTCCCAAGTTGCAGAGATCTTTCTAGTTTATGTGACCCAGACAATCTGGACTTTACCCCAGCCCGGTGGGATGCCCCCTGTGAAGTCTCCAACCTGTGGTGAACCTTCCTGCAGACTTGGGGGTGAGCCTTTCTCCAGGGAACAGGGGGTGGGGGTTGTCTCTGCCAAGGAGGAGGTACCTCAGAAAAACGAGAAAACATAGAAGGCTGTGCTTGGGGACTCAAGGTAGAGGGACACAGTGATCACTCAGGGTCGCCATCCTCCAGGGAGACACAGTTTCAAGCACGCTGATCAGACTAGGCAAATGTGATACTGACTCATACCTCATACTCCAGTGGGAATGACTTTCCGGTACAGAGAAATATGGCGTAGGAGGTGTGGAGTCTGTCCGTCCGTCCATCCATCCATCCATCCATCCATCCATCCATCCATCCATCCATCCATCCATCCGTCCATCCATCCACTTATTCATTCATTCAATCATTCAAGCCTGTGAATATCTACCTGTGTCAGGCTTGAGGACACCAGGGAGAGGGCCCCTACCCCCGCTCTGTGCCTCTGTGATTTAAGACCAAGTGGAGGACTCAGATATCAATCCACAGTTCTGATAAACATAAGGACGTCAGGCCTTATTCTGAGGGTTTGGACAATGGCCTTCCATTTAATCAGCCCCCACTCTGCTCACGGGGTCAACATCTTATCTCAGGTCAACACCTGGTGTATGAAAAAGAGTCACTCATTTAAAGCAGGGCATGGTGGCACACAACTGTCCTCCCAGCCTCTGGGAGTCGGAGGCAGGAGGATTACAAGAGCTACAGAATGAGGCTGGGTCTCAAAGGGAGAGAACTAGTCTCACAGTCACTGTGACAGTGTCAGGTTAGGTGGTGACACTGTCTCCATCCTGCTGCAGAGGCTGGGGATCAGATAGGGGAAGAACTGGAAAGAGGACACAGCTGAGAGGCAGAGTGGGGACCAGGCGGGGACCGGAGCCTGCACTAAGAACCACTGTTCAGTATGACCACAGGAGATCACTTGAAGTGTGGGGCTGAAGTCAGAGGCCGCAGGAGGCTTAGTGGGGACTGGGCTTAGTCAGGGGGTGGGGGAAGACAGGCCGAGAAGAACTGAGATCCAGATTTCAAGGGTCTGGAGCATGGGGAGGACAGAGAGGAGGCAGGCTGGGGACCACAGTCCTGGCTGGTTGTCCTAAAGTGCTTGGGCGGTGCCATAGGGACCCATTGTTTTGCCAGATCGAGGCTGGCTTGCCGCTGGGAGCCCTTCCTGTATTAAAAATACACTAACAACACCCCCACCACCCCTCGTGAGTTGATAAAGACCAGTTTTAACCAAAGTTACATCACATTCTTTTTTCTTTTAAAAAGAATTCTTTTTGAGAAAGGGTCTCCTGCAGCCCCAGGCTGGGCTTGAACTCCCTATGTAGCTGAGGGTGACCTTTGAATGTTCTTTAAAATTACACTTATTTTGGAGAGGGGCACAGTAGCATGGGTGTGGAGATCAGAAGGCAGCCTTTCGAGAGTTCACCGTGTGGCTCCCATGGAGTGGACTCAGGTTGCCAGATTTGGCAGCAAGCACCTTTAGCCACAGAGCCATCCTCCTGCCTCCACCTCCCGAGGCTACAGATACACACCGCCATGTCGAGTTTATGTGGTATATCCCGAGCCCCTTTCCTTTAGACAGGAAGAGACATTCAAAGATGTTAGCAGCTGTCGGTTGAGAAACTCAGGTCTTTTGTTTAAGCACATTGCTGTGTGACCTCCAGCTAGCCTCTAACCTCTCTGAGCAGAGAGCTAAAAGACAGAGCTCATCTGACACATCAGCCCCATGATGTGCCCTGGAGCAGTGCCTTACCACCGTGGCTCCCTTGCTATGTTCAGCAAAGGCGGGGGTGGGATGGTTGGGTGCAGGGGTAGAAAGAATGAGGGTGTTGAGGAGGGGGAGATGGGGAGGAGCGGAGGGTGGGAAAGGCCTCCCCAGTTGTACAGGGTGGCTGCCCCACTGGCTCCACTCCTGGCTGGGAATGGAAACAGATGTTGCCCTGGGCCTCCTTGTCCTTCAAGACCCTGACAGCCCGGCCACTGACCTCCCCTTAGCATCTTTTCACTTACAGTTCACTGTCCTCCCTGCCAGGGAGCTCTCCACTTCCTCCCCAGCCTACAGCAGCCTGCCCTTCCTTCCTGCTAGCCCAGATTGACCCACCCAGGGCCAGGCTGTGGGAACTGGTCCCAGGATCGGCTCTGGGTCCTTGTCTTAAGGATAGCTGCAGAGAGGCTCCCCCTTTTCAGTCAAAGGACATCCAAGGCCAAAGGCACTAAACCCCAAGGCTGGGTTGGTTTGCCTGGGCCCTTGGCCAAGGCCCCTGCCCTGCAGACTCAGGCCCCAGCCATGTCCCGCCTTCCTGGACTCATCCCCAAGCTTAGTGGGTGACCCGGCCTTTCTTTGTGTATAATTCCTCCTGGAAGCAATCTGAGCTAAACCACAAGGAAGGCTGCCCCTCTAACACAAGGGCCTTTGGCGGTCCCTCTCTTACCCTGGCAGCACTTCAGTGACCCCTGCTGGAGAGTCTGAGACCACACCACATCTGGGTTTACAATAAACCTGTGGACCAGAAAGCTGTTCAATGAAAACAGACTTGTATGTTTTCACACATTTAATCCCAGCACTCGGGAGGCAGGGGTAGGCAGATCTTTGTGAGTTCGAGGCCAGCCTGATCTACATAGTAAGTCCCAGGCCAACCAGGGCTACACAGTGAGACACTGTCTCACACAAAGAGAAATGTGGCCTCTCCCCACCTGTAACACTGGGCCTCATGTCCCTCCAAGCTCCCTCTTGTTTCTTCCACCCCAGTACTCTCCCCACACCCACTCTTCTTTGGTCCCCACAGTTTGTCCCAAGCTGGAGAATTGGTGCTTAGTGTGGAGATGTTGGGAGGTGGTGGCTCCTTTAAGAGGTGGGTCCTAATGAGAGGTCTTTGGTCTCCTATGGGAGGATTAAGGAAGTTCTCAATGTAGTTCTTGTGGGATGCTGAGTCAGCTCTCACAAGAGTTGATTGTCTGAAGCACATTCCTGACCTCTGTATCACCTGCCTTCCCATCAGCCTTGGGATCTCTCCCACTCACTCCCACAGCGACACACAGTGCTCTCAGTGCCTCTCCAACTGACCTGGAATTCTCTTCGTAGAGCAGGATAGCCTTGATTGAACTCATAGAGATCCACCTGCCTCTGCCAGTGCTGGGATTAGAAGCAGGCACAGCCACCACCTGGCTTTGGTGCTGTTTCTTATCCATGGAGCTCTGCCCTTGAAGAGGAGCCTCTAGGCACAGCATCCAAGTTTGCTGCTGGAGCAGGGAGTGTAGAAGAGAGAACCCCCATCCTGGGGCTTTGCTTACACCTAGGGCACAAGGGGACTGGGTTAAAGCCTGGGTCACTAGCCATCGTACGCAATATTGTACCCCTGAAGTGGGGGTACAGTTCTGTTGAAATTCCTGGGTAGAAGGCAGCAGGAGATAGAAATCAGAACCCACCGAGTGGAGTCCTTTTCCATCCCTTGTCCACCTGGCAGGCCTAGGATGAGATACAAGATCCTTCTCCATCTTCAGCCAGCCTGACCTGAGAAGAGCAACCAGGGAGAGCAGCCCTTCTCCAGCCTCCATAGGTACCTGCTCTTGCATACCCCTACACATACAAACACAATCATTTGTAAATTATATAAATTAAATAACAAAAATAAAATCTATTTAAACAATACCCTCACTTTTGCAATCACCTGTTTCCTAGTCTTTTCTATCCCTCCCCCATGAGACAGGGTTTCTCTGTGTAACAGTGCTGACTGTCCTGGAACTTGCTCTGTAGACCAGGCTGGCCTTGAACGTTTCCCACTGTTTTCTAATTTTGTCCTCTTGCTGGAGGATAATGCTTTTGTACACTGTAACATATTGGTTTAATAAAATGCTGATTGGCCAGTAGCCAGGCAGAAAGTATAGACCACCAGACTAAGAGAATTCTGGGAAGAGGAAAGGCAGAAATGCAGCTACCAGAAGAGGAAAGGCAGAGATGTAGCTGCCAGCCAGGCTCAGAGGAAGCAAGATGAGAATGTTGCACTGAATAAAAGTACTAAGCCATCTTTACTAGTCTGTGACTAAACACAGACAAGAATTATGGGTTGATTTAAGTTGTAAGAGCTAGTTAATAATAAGCCTGAGCTAATAGGCCAAACAGTTTATAATTAATATAAGCCTCTGTGTATTTATTTGGGACTGAACAGCTGTGGAACTGGGTGGCATAGAAACTTCTATCTATACCCCCTCTCCAAAATTCCCAAGTTCCTTTCTCAGCCCCAGGCCCCAGTGAGTTCCATATTCAGCCTCTTCTTCAAGAGGCCTCTGAGCAGATGTGAACTTGGAGTTCAGCTGGGATGTTATTCCATCTACCCAGATCCTGTGTCCTGGGGCCAACCTGGCCTGAGTGAAGAAGGAACTCTTTCTCCAGGGATGGCAGGAGTGTCTACACCCTGGGCCCTGGGCCCCAGAGACCGTGCCCACATCGTCTGGAGCTGTTTCTTGCACACAGGTCTAGTTCTCAAGCAGCACAGGCTCACTGGACATCATAGCTTTATCTATGCCTTTCCCCCTGCCCCAAACACCCTTCCTTGTCCCTTACTAAATCCCACTCAGGTGATAGGGCCTGGGTCCTCTCCATGCTGGGCAAAGGAGCAGAGGCAGCTTGGGAGAGTTGAGCAGACATGGCTCTACAACCTTGGAGTCCTAAAAAACTCCTCCAAACAGTGCAATTTTAGGGCCCGTCTCTAACAGTGTCACCCATCAAGGTCAGGGTGGGCAGGCATGCTGGCTAATTTTATGTCAATTTGACACAGACTAGCATCATCTGAGAGGAGGGGGCCCTGGCTGAGAAAAACGACTTCGGAAGAATTTTCTTAATTACTGATTGATGGGGGAGGGCCCAGTCCATGGTAGGTGGTTCCCACCCCTGGCCTGGCGGTCCTGGGTTCTGTAAGAAAGAAGGCTGAGCAATCCATCAGGAACAAACCAGTAAGCAATACCTCTCCACGGCCTCTGCATCAGCCCCTGCTTCCAGGTCCCTGCCCTGTTTGAGTTCCTGCCCTGACTTCCTCGGGTGATGAACAGTTCTGTGGAAGCAGAAGCCAAATTAACCCTTCCCTCCCCAAGGTGCTCTGGTCATGGTGTTTCATGAGAGTCCCAGGGTGGGGGCAAGGCAGGATGGAATGGCACAATCAGGGCAACACAACCCTAACCAGAACAGCAGGCTCTGGGCACCTCCCTGCAAAGTACTTGTCTTCCGGGCAGGGCATCACTTTCTTCTTTGCATCCTGACACAAAGGGCCTGGTTTCCTAACTTTCCTTGGTTCTCTTCACAATGAAAAGCAGCCTCCTAGACCCTGTGCTGTAAGCCAGTGACACTGTCTTTGTTAGGGTCACTATTGCTGCGAAGAAACACCGTGACCAAAGCAAGACAGGGAGGAAAGGGTTTCTCCGGCTCATACTTGTGTATCATTCTTCATCATCAAAGGAATTCAGCGTGGGAACTCAAACAGGGCAGAAACCTGGAGGCAGGGGTTGATGCAGAGGCCATGGAGGGGCTGCTTATGGGCTTGTTCCCTCATGCTCTCTTATAGAACCCAGGAGCACCAGCCCATGGATGGCACTGCTCACAGTAGGTTTGCCTTCTCGCAGATGATTCCTGCTGTGGCAAGCTGACATGAACCTAGTGTCACCGTCCTTTCAGTCCGGCCCCTCCTGCCTGACTCTGTTTCCGTATTAGAGGTGGACAGTGGATGAGGGAATGAAGTCCTCACCTTCTCCAAACCTTCGCCATCTCTTATCTCCCTATGTGTGGTGAAGGTGGGTTGTTAGGTCCCATAAAGAAGCATCACTGGGGGGCTGACTATGACCCTGCAGTGTCCCTTTGCTGGCAAGGCCTGAGATGGAGGAAGCTACCCACCCCTTGTCACCAAGTTACACAGCTTACAGGGACTACAGAAGACCGCCAAGGGCAGCAAAACGTTCTTTGTACCAAACAAGCAAATTAACAAACTGCTATTCTGACCAGACCAGACCCATGTTGCTGGCAGGATGGCTGTGAGCACCATCTGCCCTCGTCTGTCACGTGATAATCTGGTGCTCTGGACCTCTGCTTCCTGATGGTGTGCGGAGCTGAAGTTGTGGAAGGCTGGGCTGGACTGGAGGAGAGAGTGAAAGCAGAAAAGAGAGAAGAGGGACTGCCCACCCACACTGAGGGTAGTGAGAGGCCTTGGGCACCAGCCTGGGTCTCATAGGGCTGGCTCATGCTGCCACCTGCTGGACCCAATCAGTATCCTCTGTTTCTGGGGGAAGGATCCTTTTATTAAAGAAAAAACGAAGACCAGGAAATAGAGAATAAATTGGGAACCAGGCTGGGTTCCGCCTTCTAGACGCTCTTTGGCCTCCCAAAGTAGCACCGCTCGGAAGGACCAATCTCTAAAGCACGCCCGTGACGGGACAGTTCAGATGCAAGCCACAAAGGCGGTAGGGAGGCTTTGCCGGTATGATTAAACCGAGACCTAGATGGAGCAGATGGCCCTGCCTGATCCAAGAGGGCCCACTGTCGTCCCAAGAGTCAGGAGGCGGGGGAGGGGAAATAGCACAGTTGTGTGAAAGCCTGGGAAGCCTACGCAATACTGGAGCCAGAGGTCAAAGACACAGAGAGGAAGACACAGCGGCTGGCTTGGGCAGTGGAGAGAGGGGCTGTGAAGGAAGTAGAGACAGCCCCCCGGAGCTGGGAGGACACAGTGGACCTCCAGTGGGAACCAGCTGAAGCCAGCTGTGAGACCCATCACACACTGAACTCCAGAGCTACAAACAGTGCGATAGTTCCAGGCTCTCTAAGCCTCTACCTCAATTGAGCTGTTCAAACAGTAAGAAAGGATCACCGGACTTTGATGATGAAGTCAGGCCTTGTTTGGAGATGCTCCAAGAGCCACGGAGTCCCCGCCAGGGGTCCTCCACCTTGAGTCTCCGTGACAGACAAGGTTCCAGACTTAGCTTGCTCTGTCCTCCTGTGACTCATTGCCTTCTCCCCTCAGGCCCAGCCCAGCCTCTGCAAAGGCCCCAGTGCCTTCCTGGACCAGCCCCTTCTCTTTGCTCCAAGACCTGGAAATGCGCCCCAAGAATGACTTCCTCTGCTAGAAAAGAAAGTTTAATGCCTGCCTTCTTACCATGGAGGCATCAGCACAAATGCTACCTGTCAGAGGCCTTCCCAGATACCCCGGGTAGTACAGCCCCTGCCACTGCTCAATTTCAATTCTCTGCGCAGCACTCAGGACTCCTGTGTTTTCCTGTGTGCTTTAACCGTTGCCTCTCTGCCACAGGAGCGCAGTGACCTTGCCTACCTTGTGCCCTAATGATTTGCTAAGGCTCAGGGTGTGGACGATAGCAGATGTTCAAATATCAGATGACTGGGGTAGATGGATTAAAGGATGGTTGGACAACAAGATTCATGGAAGGATAGACGTATGGGGAGAAAGGAAGAAAAGGATAGAGAGCTGGATGAAAGAATGAATGGTTGGAAATCTCTTCCCTTGGAAGACAGGTTTTCAGCCTTCCTAATGCTGCGATCCTTTAATACAGTTCCTCAGGTTGTGGTGACCCTAACCATAAAATTACTTTATTGCTGCTTCATAACTCTAATTTTGTTACTGTTGTGAATCATAATGTGA
>JAQHUG010000472.1:198235-213300 GCA_028555095.1 Dicrostonyx torquatus | reverse complement strand
ACACACACACACACCTAGCAAGGCTTTTCAGAGGGAAGCCATTTCCTCACACCCCCACAGAGCCACCACAGAGCTACTTCACCGTTCCTTCTCCACCATGGCTGGCTGTTCCTCGGAAACCATGAGCCCATATAAATCCTTCCTCCTTTGAGCCGCTGTGTTGTGCCAGGTTTTGAGGACCGCTGACTAACCCGTTGCTTCTGTGGCTCTCTCACCCCAGGGAGAATGCACGAGAAAGTGCTACTACATCTTTGTGGTGGAGACCATCTGCGTGGCCTGGTTCTCCCTGGAGTTCTGTCTGCGTTTTGCCCAGGCCCGGAACAAATGTCAGTTCTTTCGTGGGCCCCTGAATGTCATCGACATTCTAGCCATCTCCCCGTACTACGTGTCACTTGTGGTGTCCGAGGAGTCCCCGGAGACAGGCGAGAGGCTGAGTGGCAGCTCCTACCTGGAGAAAGTCGGACTGGTGCTGCGTGTTTTACGGGCGCTCCGTATCCTCTACGTGATGCGGCTGGCCCGCCATTCGCTGGGGCTGCAGACGCTGGGTCTCACGGTGCGTCGCTGCGCCAGGGAGTTTGGCCTTCTACTGCTCTTCCTGGGTGTGGCGGTCACCCTCTTCTCTCCTTTAGTCTACGTGGCTGAGAATGAGTCTGGAAGGGTCCTAGAGTTCACCAGCATCCCCGCATCCTACTGGTGGGCCATCATCTCCATGACCACCGTGGGCTATGGGGACATGGTCCCTCGCAGTGTCCCAGGTCAGATGGTGGCTCTGAGTAGCATTCTTAGTGGTATCCTCATCATGGCCTTCCCAGCCACATCCATCTTTCACACCTTCTCCCATTCCTACCTGGAGCTGAAGCGGGAACAGGAGCAGGTCCAGGCCCGCCTCCGGCGTCTTCAGAACACAAACTCAGCCAGCGAAAGAGAGCTTCTGAGTGATGTGGATGACCTAGTCCCCGAGAGCCTGGTCTCCCCCATCCGCTATATGTAACTCCTACCACCTTAGGAACGCACCGTAATTTCAACTCATCTCACGGCTGAGACAAGCTCCTGCACCTCTCCGGTGGACCATCTGGGGGACCACCAGAATGCTGACTTCCAAAGCAGGGAAGGTGCCAGGCCATAATACCACTGGTGTGATTCCGGGCACATCCCTTGTCCTTCCCCAGCTCCCTGCCAGCTACTGGGCACAGTTCATCTTGGTAGGCTGAATCGGTGGCCCTGTGTTCTTTCCCCTCCCTTGCAGACTCTGTGCTGTTCCACCCTGGTTCCTGGATGCTCACTGAACTGACCAATAGTGAAATACAGAGTCTGCAGATTTCCATCCTCTCCCTGTCCTGGTTCAAGCCACCCCAGAGGGCTCAGATACTGAGCCCAAAGCTCCAAGTAGCCCACAAGGCTTGCAGGCGGATCATGTGCTCTCTTGCTTCCTGCCACTGCCAGCTGAATTTCCAAAAGCAGTGGAAGCACCCACTGTTCTAGACGCTCTTAGCCAAGAATGGAGCCCTGGCCACTACAGCAAATCCTGTCAGGGTCTCATGGCAGCAAGCCTACTGCCACCTCTGACACTTCTAGGGACTTGGGCTGCAGGGCCACCTGCAAATACCCAGTTGGCCAGCTGGACTCTTGGTGGACACTCTCTGGCTCTGCAGCTCTTAGTCTTGACAAGGAGACTCTGAGAACTGTACAATGTCCTTTCAGAGAACAGCAGCACCAGGAGGAGCCTCAGCTTTCCACGATCAACTAAACATCACTGACACGGCTTGGCAGTACAGCCTTAGGCTTGCCTGGTTCTAGCTCCCCACATCTGACCCCCACTGATGGAGGCTGGGCATTCCTGGTGACTGTGTGTGTCCACGTATCTGTGTGCTTCTCTGTCAGCAGACTCGACCCTTGGATCCACAGAGGAGGCAGCGTGCTATGAACATGACTTACAGAGACGAACCAGAAAGCAGCAGAGGCCCCTGAGCAGCCAGTGTTTCCCAAGACACGGGGTCTAATGCTGGAGGGGCACCTGCGGGGACAGAGAAGACTGGGAGAAGGAGGTGATGAATCTAAGAGCCTTACAGAAGACAGCACTGTGACTGTGCTAGGCCTGAGTTCAAGGATGACAGTCCAAGCCGAAGTGGGAGTGACATCCTTCCAGGAATGACCTGTGGGTTCACCTCCCCCACATCACTACCAATCTGGCACCGCACACCAAGGAGACATCTCTGTGGCACTTCTCAGGCATGACACAGCTGCACTGTCATTCCGTGTTGACTGTAAGGCCACTGGAGAAAGGACAAGGGACACCAGTAAGTGGCAGTGAGATAGACGGGGCCCTGTGAGTCTGACATGGCTCAGGTGTGGCATACAGTCAATACTGCAGCCCTGCTAATACATGCCTGGCTATTGGTCCTTCTGCCAGTGTTGAACTGAGCCCTTTTGGGTGCCAGGCTCACTTCCCTGACTGCAGCCCATAGCCAATGACTTTCCAGAGAAGCCACAACATCTAAGCTAAAGTGCGTCTTGCCCATGTGGGAACTCTCACATCCTCTGATTCCCCCAGCAGATGCATACACGTCTCCATCTCTCTAGACCTCAACGTCCTGAGAGCACCTTGTTCTTACCAAGCTCACATGTCTCCAGCAAGCCCTTTGTGTCACACTAGGAGAGCTGATTGCTTGATGGGGCCCAAGGCAACCTGCTCTGTTCCAGGGATCAGCCAGCAGAGTCCTGGGGGTACCTGAATGCATTCTGGAAGTACATAAAAAGTCGCTATATTAATCTTTTGCACCAGGATAATTTTTGTTTGTTTTGAGATAGGATTTCACAGTGTAGTCTTTGAACACACAATCTTCCTGGCTCCCACACTAATATTTTTATAGCTGTAATTAGAAAAAAAAAACCACTAAACATCCAGTTTTTCCT
Source organism: Dicrostonyx torquatus (assembly GCA_028555095.1). Classification (NCBI taxonomy): domain Eukaryota; kingdom Metazoa; phylum Chordata; class Mammalia; order Rodentia; family Cricetidae; genus Dicrostonyx; species Dicrostonyx torquatus. The sequence continues at coordinate 210,387 of JAQHUG010000472.1, read as the reverse complement.
TTACAGCATTTGAGGCCCAGGGGTTTCACTCTGTCTGTGATTGTGGCCAGGTCCCTTTGCCTCCCTGTAAACCACACAGTTAGACCAGCTCTGTGGTTCTCTAGCTGACATTCTACAGGACACTTTTGGGAGCTGCTGTTGTTGGGGGATGATCAGCCAAACAGGCAGAGGGCCCATTGGTCAATGATGATCATGCACTCACACACATCTAAAAGAATACAGAAATGCCTAGACAGTTCCTCTGCTCCAAGACAGGGCTATCCACAGGTCACAGACCTGAGGTGTTGAGCTCACCCTGGAACCAGAGAAGAAGCCACTGGGGACCTGCCCCCCTGTTAGCTCTGCATCTGTCCCTCTCTTCTGGCTGAAGGCCTCATCTGCATCACATGCTTTGTATGATGCTTCCCAGTACCGTGCCGAGCTCTCACCAGGCATCCCCATGGTTCTCTGGGCCACCAAGAAAAGTCAAAAGTCAGCATAAACCCATCAAAGACACTAAACGTCTCTAGTGTCTGCACACACATACCCAGTTAAAATGCCCATTAAATAAGACTTGGAAAGTTGTAAGGGATGGCTTGGCATGGGGTTTAATTTAACACTTTTTTGTTGTTGTTGTTTTATTTTGTTTTTCAAGACAGCTTTGGAGCCATTCATGGAACTAGCTCTTGTAGACCAGGCTGGTCTCGAACTCACAGAGATCTGCCTGCCTCTGCCTTCCAAGTGCTGGGATTAAAGGCATGCGCCACCACCGCTCGGCCACTTTTGATTGTTTGTTTGTTTTCCTTCTCTTGGGTAACATCCTGGGAGGTGGGTCTAAGTCATCCAGGTCTGGCTTTTGCATCCCTTTTGATGTGATTGGATGGGATGGAGCTACAAGCGTGTTGCCAGATAGTGTTTTCATCCCCATTGGTTTACAGGAGCCCAGTGATCCCCAGCTGCTGTGGCTGTAGCCAAAGGGGAACTTTGACTTTGAGTCACCTTCCAGCTGTTACACATGTGGCTCCCAGAGGAAGGAACAGTGTTGCTTGAAGGTCTTTCCAGTCATGCAGAGTTGAGCTCAACAGTAGTATTGAGTTAGCTCTTCAATACAATGAAAGGGACTCAAAGAGGATCCTGACTTGGGACTGTGCCAACACTGCAGGCTACTTCCAGGGCTTCTAGGACTGCACCATGGCCACCAGCAGTCCCATCAACACATGATCAGCGCACCTCTGGATTCAAATGTGCTTCCGAGGTTAGAGTGTCCACTGATTTCATTTGTTTCTCAAAGGAAGACTCTCCAAACAGGGTAAAGAGTTCTAATGTCAATCAACTCCCTTTTAGAAGATGGAGAGACCAAGGTTCAGAGAGGGAAAACCACCTGCCTAAGGTCACGCATTGGCTTATCTCTTTCTATTCAAGTATCTTGACTCCTAACTGAGCCCTTTCTAGTATATTCTGCCGCAACCCTGGGCTCGTGGGAAGCAGGGCCTGGCCTTGGAGAATGTGCTGGAGAGGAAAAGAAAGCAGCAGTTTGCCACACTGTCCCGAGCTGAGGGGCAGAGACATTGTGGAGTGTCCTAGGCATATTGTACAACAGGAGACAGGAGGATGGGCAGAGACATTGTGGAGTGTCCTAGGCATATTGTACAACAGGAGACACGAGGATGGACTTGCTGGACCTCAAATATCCCATAGTGATCCTGCAGGAGGTCACCATAGTCCCTCCCAACATGGACAACTGGGCTTCTGGGAACTCACTGCAGCCGTTCCTAACCTGGAGGTGCCTGGGAAGGCCACCCAGAAAGGGACACAGTAATCAGTGTGTGAACATTGGCCGCTCATTCCAGAGTCACCTGCCCAACAGAGGTCTTTTCCTACCACCCGATTTCCATCACTCAGGTACCACATCTCACCCTTTCCCATGATGCACTGCATGCCCCACTGTGGGCACTCCATATCTCCCACTCCTCATGGAGGCATGTGACTGTGGATGCTGTTTGGGTGGTCACTGGTACCCAGCATATGGGTTTGTAACAGTTTGTGTGGGGACCATGTCAGATGCCTTGAGTCCCAGCAAATCCCCCCCCCCGCGCACAGAAGAAAAGAAGGGAGTTACTATCAATGAGGGGCAGTTCCTCTCCTAGGGAGGTGAACCCAGGACACACTATGAAGGGTAGAGACTGAGAAAGAGGAGGAAGGGGTCAGGGAGAGCTTGCCTGGCCCAAAGATTGAAATAAAGCAGTAACATTAGGCCTGCTTACTGCCTGCCTGCGCAGGTCAGGTAGGATGTTCCAGCAAGGCTGGCCACACTGAGGACCTTTGTGAGGAGAACACATCCTTCTTGCAGGTAAATGAGTCCCCAGGAGGCAGCATCTCCAACCCTGGGCAGCTTCACAGATTCTAAAAGGACCTTAATGGTTTCAAGGTCCCACCTTTGCCTTTGTAAGTGGGAACAGGGAGGACGAAGGAGGGGGTGTGACTTAGGAGGCAAACCACCAGGGCTGGCACAGTCTGGCTTGGTCCAGGCTCTGGACTCCCAGCTCTAGAGCTTCCAGCCCTGGGCGGCCTGTTCTCTACCCAGTGCCCGTCTTTATGCAGCTTTGACATCTAGCCAAGGGGCACCTCCCAGAATACAATGTCAGCTAAAAATAAAACTAAAGGCACCAGCCCTGCCCTACAGCAGTCTGCTTCTGAAGACACATAGGGAACTCAGAGCTACCACTTAGGGACTTGCTGTAAGGAGGACACAGCCAAGGGGGCACAGGTGCCATGTGACACAACCCAGGACAGTATGGGCCCAGAACTAAAACTAGCCTCCATTGTATTTGCGCTTACCTGCCTGGTGCAGACCCCTGTGAGGCCTGAGGTGCCACCTGCACTTACTGGGTGAGATTTTGGGACCCTTCACCCTTCTGAATTAAACATTAAATGACATTAAAAGGACTTTTTAAGTTCAAGACAAGGCTGGGCTCTATAGAAAGTCTGACCAGCCTGGGCTACATAGAGACTCTGAGGCCAGCCTGGGCTAGATAAAGAATCCCAGCTGGTCCTCCACGTTCCCAAAGGCAACCTGTGGAGCAGCCTTTAGCAAGAGTGTGTGTGACCCTGGCAACCACACACCTCTGCAGAAAGTCGGAGCCAGGATCCCTTCACAATCTCTCAAACCATCTGGGAGAGGTGTGACCCCAGCGAAGGCAGCCTGCTTGTCACTGGGCGACTGGAGCTGGAGACCCTGGAGGTAGAGGGAGGGGGTCTGGACACAGAATAGCCAAGGGCTCACTGGACAGAACTATATTTCTCTTGTCTGCCACTCTTCTGACTCAGGGATGGGAACAGCCCTTACCGCTTTTGAGAGCGCACCAGAAATCTCAGTTAGGGCGATCTAATTCCAAGTTGAAGAAGCTCCATTTGGACTTCATTAAACAAAACGAGCAGTGTTAGTTCTTAGAACTGAAAATCGCGGCAGACACCAGGAGTGGTTCAACTCAGGGGTTCAGCCAATCCCATCAATATCAAACAAGCTCATTTTCACTTCATCTTCTCCCTGTCTTTCTGGGTATATTACCTTCACCCCAAGGCTTTCCTCTTGGCTACAAGATCGCTGCACCAGCTCCAGATTTTACCCTCTCCTTCCACCAGGCCCTGAAGAATGAAAGCTCCCATTATCCTAGAATCCCAGGCAAGTTTTCTCTCTGGTCTTAAGTGGGTTACACACACAGCCTAAACCTGGCTACTGTGGCACCAATTGTTTCATGAGGCTTTAGGCTCACCTAGGAGCAGAAGATAGGTTCAGTCACACACCTGACAATGGGGACAATGACATCTCGGAAAAATAAGAGGGCTGCTGTCCTAATGAGAGAGTCGCTCGTTGGTTCTTGGCTGCTTAGCCCCGAAATAATCACACAGAAACCATATTATTTAAACCACTGCTTGGCCCATTAGCTCCTACTTCTTATTGGCTAATTCTTACATCTTAATTTAACCCATTTTCATTAATCTGTGTATCGCCACGTGGCAGTGGCTTACCAGATAAAGTTCCCAGTGTCTGTCTCTGGCGGCTCCATGGCGTCTCTCTGACTCTGCCCTTCTTTCTCCCAGCATTCACTTTAGTTTCCACCCCCCCCAGCTCTGTTCCCCTATAGCTCTGCTATAGGCCCAAAGCAGTTCCTTTATTAACCAGTGATATTCACAGCATACAGAGGGGAATCCCACATCAGGCTGCTCCACAAGAGAGGGGAGAGTATGGAGTGGTATCCATGGGTGAGGACCACAGTGCCCATCAAGGATGCTGGACCCAATGCCTTCACATCTAATCTCTGCTTAACCTCCCCACAGCCTCCTCCTGCTTTGTGAGAAAACTAAGACACAAGGAGTTGAGGTAGAAATCCCCAGATCATCAGATGGATTAAAGAATTAAGTCCAGCTTGCATGGCTCTAGTCTCTCAGCTCATTACTGACCCCCAGAGCCCCCTCCATCACATGTGTACCCCAGATGGTCCCCTCACCATGGACACAGAGTCAGCATCTAATTTTGCATGCTAGATTGCAGAGCTAAGACTGCTCCTCACAGTAACCAGTGTCTAGGGATGTAGCTCAATTGGTGGTTTGCCTGATGGGTATAAAGCCTGGGTTTGATTTCCCAGGACTGTGGGAACTATGTGTGGAGGTATATGACTGCAACCCCAGCACTGGGAGGCAGAGCCAGGAGAATCACCCCAAGTTTAAAGTCAGCCAGGAATATAGTGAGACCCTGTCCTAAAAAAACAAAAACAAAACAACCCACAAAAAGAAGCTATCTGCCCAGGGATGAAAATTCAAGTTGACACAAAGTCCTGGTACAGATGCTTACAGCACTTTCTTCATAATTGCTGAGATGTCCGAGTGGACACACACTGGTCCATGCTGGATGGAACACTCCATTCAGTACTTTGACATGGAGTTGGGGGTGGAGTTCTGGGAAGTCTACCTCTGCCTAGCTCTATTGTGAACTGGGGTCTCTTACTTGACTTGGCACTGACTGATTCGACTAGGCTGGAGTCCTGGGGCTTTCCCCGCTTCTGCCTCCCCAACACTGCGAGTGTTTTGCATATGGAGCTCTGTCCCAGCCCAACTGAGTCCTGTTTAGAAGATTCTGTTCTCAGCCAGACACATTTCTGTGAAGAGACCCTACAATGCTGGTTTTCTACACACAGTTTGTCTGTGCCATCCAGCACCTCCCTCCCCACCCCAGTGCAGAAAACAATGACAGGAATGGTCTCCCCTCCAGGACTGATGGCAGACACAAAGAAGACAGTCAGGAGCCAGGAACAGGCCCATCCACTCCTGGCTGAATCCCACTATCAGCTTGCAGCCTGGACCTCTGGGATGCACTTTCCCTTGCCCTGTTGGGACCCTGACAACTAGAAAGGCAGACCAGAGCTTTTGTCCCCCGAGTCCATGCTTTTACTAGGTGCATACTCAGCCGCTGGAGTGAAGATGAAACCCAGAGATGGCACGGTGCAGACTGCTGAGGTCCAGGAAAGTTCCCACAGGCCAGGCCTGCAGGAAGAGGGCTGGAAGCTGAAGGCACCCGAGAAGCCTTGCAGGAGTGTGCCAGGATATGCTACATCAGGTCCCAATTTGAATAAGCTGCTGTCAGCAAAACTTCACCCAGGGGGATCAGGCCAAGAAAACATCAACAGACTCCATCCCCCTGAGATGAGAGTCGAGAGAAAGGAGCTGGGCAACAGAAAAGCTGTGGAACAGAAAGGCTGATGGCAGAGGGAAGGATTGGCGGGCCCATAGGTACAGCCAGGGGACGACGAGTACTTCTTGGCAGATCACAGCAGAGTTAATGTCATTTTGAATAACTTGTTTACTCAGTGATTATGTGATTAATGGGTCCTGCAGGCTCAGGGACATAAAACCGAAGTAAAGTGGCTGATCCATTTCTGGCCCTGGCCACTATCACCGCTGCGGTAAGAACAGTCAATCAACTTAGTTGTCTCCTGGGGTAAATAGCGGGCAGTAAGTAGGCTAATGAATTGATGTGGGGTTTGCAGAACCCTCCCCGCTGGAAAACTATAAGCATGAGAAATGATTTCAAAAGTGACATGATAAAGGTTACCAGCTTCCTTGTGTCCCTTCTCTCAGCAAGAGGCCTTTGCCTTGTGCACTTCTGAGGACTCAGCTCTCCTCCGTGGCAGCCTTTCCTATTCTTCTGTCTGCTCTGTGACCTTTCCTTATCCCATGACCCTGGCTCTATCTGTGACCTCTCCAAGCATGCAGACCTGCCTGGCAGGGGATGCTGATCTCCACAGCAGCCGGGAGCTGCAGTGCAAAGGCAGGGACAGCTGAGCCACGAGGAAACTAGCAATGACCTCCCGTGGTCCTCTTCTTATAAGTCAGCAAACTAGGACTCACAGAGAGGTTGAGTCAAATCGAAGGTCATGGTAAAGAATTCAGCAGCCCTGGCTGGCTACTGAGATGGGAGAGTACAGAAAGTGGGCAGCCCTGTTTTCTTCCAGAAGGTTCACCTCACCCTGTAGGGATGACGACATCTCCCCTTCAGAGTTCTGCACAAGCATGAGGGACTAAGCTTGGTCCCCAGCACCTAGGAACAGTGAGGTGGCTCAGTAGGCAAAGGTCTTCAAACCCAGTGACCTAAGTTCAATTCCCTAGACCCACATGTAGGAGAGAATCAACTTCCTGAAAGCTGTCCTCTGACTTGTGGGAGGTCATGTGTATGTCCACCTCCCACATACATACACATATACATTTTTAAAAATTAAAGCTTTGTGGCAGCGCCTACACTGGGGAGTGGAGACAGGAGGGTCCCATGGGCTCAATGGTCAGCCAGGCCACCCCAGTCACAGTACCCCAGGACTGCATGAGAGACTCTGCCTCAAAACACGGTGGAAGCAATTGAGGAAGACATCTAGTCTCAACCTCTGGTCTCGCCTGCACCTGCTCACACAGGCACACACAAAGCATCTATTTTTCTTCTATATCTGGGTGGAGGCGCTTCATTTAAAATACTTTTTTTTTTTTTGGTGTTTTTCAAGACAGGGTTTCTCTGTGGCTTTGGAGCCTGCGCTGGAACTAGCTCTTGTAGACCAGGCTGGTCTCAAACTCAAAGATCCGCCTGCCTCTGCCTTCCGATTGCTGGGATTAAAGGTGTACGCCACCACCGCCTGGCTAAAATACTTCTTAGTTCCACCCATTTTCCTACAAATGCCATTGCCTTGTTCTTTCTGGCTACCCACAATTCCATTGTGTCTATGTTCAGTCCTCAGTTGACAGACATCTAGACCGGCTCCGTTTCCTGACTATTGTGAACAGAACAGCTAAGAACACTGACATGCATGTCCTTCTGTCGGAGGACTCAGACTCCTGGGTAAATATCCGGGGGTGTACAGCTGGCCTATAGAGACATGGTATTTTAGAGAAAGTCACCATACTTATTTCCTTAGTGACTGTGGAAATTTTCCACCCCTGAGGGATTAAAGGTCTCCTCAGGGGAAGGGTTAAGACAAACAAAAAGGCAACAAAATACAAGCAACAGGAGGAGAAAATGAGGCTGGGGCAGAGGTGAGGCAGAGGCAGGGTGGAGGGGATGAAACCAACAGGTGGAGAACAGGCTGTGGAAGGGAAGGAAGAGGATTCACCAACCAACTTTTCTGTACTAATCTAAACTAAAAATATTAAAATATATCACAGTATTCCTGTATAATTTATGCACAGTCTGGCATGGTGGGAACTAGACCTGACATATGGCTCTACCACTGCACGCTTCAGCTCCTCTCAGAATCATCCGTAATACAGACTGAGGTATGACCGATATAGAAGTAAGTGTCATGCTGGGTTATAACAGAATCTATCTAGGGAGTAATGGAATCTATGCATTAGATACACGTGGATTTTCTACCATGGTATTTTGATCTGCCGCCACTTGACTGCAGATGTGTGACCTGTGGACAAAGGGACTGGCGTCTCTTTCCGCAAGTCTTCTAGTATATACACAGGCTCAGCAACCAGCCTGATCCTGAATAACAGCCCTGGTAGAAGTCATCTGTATCCGTTAATGGTCAACAAAGAGACAGGACAAGAAGCCAACAGGACACACAGTCTCACGGTTGTCAGAATGGGCAACACTGTTGTGGAGGCTGGGAGTCATCTAATTGGCTATCTGAATGCCTGGGCTTCTCCGTCTAACCCCAAAGCCCTGGTTCCAGTTTGAAGGCTCAGGAACCAAAGCACTTGTGCCCACATCTGAGAAGGGTGCCAGTTCATACCGTCTAGCACTGCTGCTCCATTCTGCCATGTCCCGCTTCACCCACCCCAAGTCATATGCTGGTCCCCAGAACTGCTTTAGATGCCCAGGACACAGGGGTGCATTACTTAGCCAGCCATGTTCCCACAGAACACTAGATATCAACATCGCCCTTGACCAACTTCACTAGGCCCCTCCATGACAGCACTCTGACCCAGGACCGGGAAAGGAGGGGGATGTGAAGAGCTTTGGACTGTAGAATGGGGGTATGGGACCAATACCAGCTATCCCAAACTTCAAAGCTGCTGTGTTCCTACCCGGGGTGGCAAGGCCGCCAGTTTGCAGATGCAGCATCTTCAGGCATATTTGCAGTGTGCGCCATCCTCCTTCTGCATCCACTGTGACATGCTGGAGGGGAGGGAGGAAGCAGCGTTCACCCTGCAACCGAAAAGTGCTGGCTTCTCCACAGCGAACAGGGGGCTTCTGCAGCCAAGTGTTCCAGAAGGACTCCTGGTGTCTGCTGCCACCCTGCACCCTTCAACACGGGCACTTAACCCACAGACCACCACAAGAGATGCCTGACTAGATGACAGGACCCATGTGTTCCTAGTTCCCCGCCTAAGCCTTGGAAGGGAAGGGATTCAGGCCTCACAAGCAAGAAAATGCTGCCCCCCCCGGCCTCCTGCCCCAGCATTTGGGCCCTACCAAGTCTGGTTTCGGGTGTGCAAACTGGATGACGAAAAATGACAGAGAGTTCTGGAGGGTCTAAGTGAGTACCCACTTGTGGTGGCATGAAAGGCTCCCCACAATGACCCACTACCTCAATACACACAAACAACAGACCACAAGAGATCTTTTCTTTATTCAAACTAGACATACAAGAACTTCCATTCTTCAACTATTGGGTATTTTAGGACCCCACACACACCAATTAGCCTTGCCCTCACCCACTATGCTCTCCACCTCCCCTTGCTAGGCCCCCAGTACGTCCCACTGAGGAGGTCCAAGTCCACTCGGATCTTTTTCCCTCGAAGTCTGATCAGTGCCTGAATTTACCCACCAGTGGCTTTGAGGGCCATGCCCCCAGCCCCTGCATATCCAGGAGGAGAGAGAGCTGCTGGCGAGCTTCCCTGTAGGGTACAGCCTGGGGGCAGGGAGGAGACAGGGTGAGTGAGGTATCTGTTGAGAGGGTTTGGAGGAGAGGAAAGGGCTGGAGAGAAGAGAAGTCCACCTTGGCAGCCTCATAGGTCTTCAGAGACAGGAGTTCAGGCTTCTCCAGAGCGCTGGCAACCTGGCGGAAAGCCGCAAGAAAGGCTGCTTTGCAGAGGCGGGAGGCGGGGCCCGTGCCGGCCCTGAAAAAGGACACACAGTGGTCACTGGGAAAGAGCAGGCAGGCCTACCCACGCCATTCACACACTCTCCCCTACTCAGGGCCTGTATTACCAGAGTCACAGGAGGTTCCAATCACCACAGTGCTCTTGCCCTGTGAGTCAGAGAACAGGGTTCCCTACCCATGAGCTCCCTGCTAAGGCTCAGTCCCACAGGGCCCTCCTCACTCAGTCTTCACGCGTCCGGTGGCCACATCGACAACTTCGATGTCAGGATCCCCCAGGCTCCAGTTGAGGCTCAGGCCATGGCAGGTGCTGGGCACAGGGTCAGAGGGGCCCACCAGGGGCCCAGCAAACAGGTGCAAGGTGGTACGGACATACGGACAGGGAAGACAGGACCCCAAGTCACTGTCCAGTCTAGGCCGGGAATGAATGGCCCTGTTCAGAGTTGGGGGGTCATGACAGGGGTCAGCTGTGGGCAGAAAGCACAGGGCATGGCCTGAGTCACCACATCCTCCGCACCCAGAGTCCATTCTCTGCCCTAGCACTTGGTGCCCCTCACCTAGGACAAGACTGGTGGCATAGAGTGGAGGCAGGAAGTGGGCCAGCAGCCCACCACCCAGTCCAAGGACGGCCCAACGTGCCAGCTTGTCACTGGCAGAGAGGCAGCCCACATGGGTATCGCGAAGGGCAGGAGCCACATAAGATACAGGTTTCAGCTGCCCACAGACATGGGCCTGCAGGCGTAAGGCTGGTCTATGCAGGACACTGTCTTCTGAGGACAGTGGGAGGCTGTGAAGGGGAGAGAAAGGGGGCAGAAGCCTAGAATTAGGGCGCTCTTTACACCCCAATTCCCCCACAATGAAACCAAGGGACTCCCAGGCTAGGACACTTACTAGATATCATGGGCTGCCCCTTTGGGGGTATTGCTCACATACAGGTGCAGGAAGACCCCGGGCTTGAGGGCAAAGGGGGACCCAGGCCCAGGTTGGGAGGCCAGCACTGACCGCTCCTTGCCCTTAGGACCCCCCTGCGTGGCCAGCAGGAGCTGTCTGAAGAAGAACCTGGGAGTGACAGGCAGGGCGTGGGGTAGGATAATGGTCCTAGGCAGACTGCTTGGTGCAGAAACCACCTGACCGCTCCTCACCTTAGCAGGGCCCTGCGGGCAATGACCAAACCATGGCAGTCATGGAGCCTTCGACCTGAGAACTCCAGCCAGCCAGCACAGCTGCTGCTGCCTGTGCCCAGCGCCACCAGCTCGTAGGTCTCTTTGGAGTGACCAATGGTGCCTTGGACCTCTGTGCAGGAAGGGACAGAAAACTTAGGCCAGGATCCTGTGCTTGCTGGCAGAGCTGGGGTGGGGGCAGGGCAATTCCTACCCCTCTCCAGGATGACTGCTGCCACTGTTCCCTTACAGGCCTGGTACGGTGAACTGTCACTCAGAAGGCGGTCCAAGCCGGCACTGACCACAGCCGCACAGCGCTGCTCATGGGTCAGGATATTCTCTGCACAATAACCAGAGGACAGTACAGGACCCACAAGCCATGTGTCCCACACTTTTCCCTCTTGCCTGAGAGCAGACACCAGGATTTGAGCCAAGGGCCTACCTACCTATGCTGAGGGGGATGAGCAGAGGCTGGCAGAGCGTCACAGGGGGCTCTGAAAGACAAGAGCAGCTAGTTGCATGGGTGCTGGATCTTCTCATCCTTTGGGAGGCCAAAAAGAGGAGGCAAAGTCTCCACCAGTAGCTGCTCTTGTGCTCCCTGGCTCCAGTGTGGAACATCAGAGCAGAGGTGGCACCTTTCTCCATGCTGATGTCCAGATGTGACTGTAGATCTACATACACCATACACCACACACACACCCCACCATACACACACCCTACACACCCCAACCCCACACATCTTCAACCCCCAACCACATACACACCCCAACACCCTCACCACATGCACCCAGTTGCTCACTCCAGTTGGGCCTTGGCTACCTGGTTTTTCCAGATGCTTCCGGATGTACTGAAGGGCAGAGAGCGCTGCCTGCTGTTTGGCTTCCAACTTGCTTCTCCCTTTTCCCGCAGGACAGACCAACCCATCCAGTTCTGCACACACGGAGAATGAGGAGCTCGGACCTGGGGAAGAGACCTTGAGGAAGGAGGAGTCTCCTGGCCTTCAGCCCCAGTTCAACCATTTTTAGTAGGGATTTATCAACCTCCTCCTTTCCCTTAAGCCTCCTCTTGACACCTGACAACGGATGACAACCAGGTCAATAAAGAGGTACTAGCACACTTAAGAGGGGACTCTACAGACAGCAGGTGGTGTATCTCTCCATGCTATCCCCATTGCTAACTCAACTGGCTTTCACAGGACTTTCTGGACCAAGCATGAATGACAGGAAGGATAGGGACTTTGTGGGGAGGTAGGATAGGACCTAGGAGGTCTTTCCCCACCAGACTCGGCCTTTTGTTTTTCTCCACCAGGGAGAAAAGAAAAGATCTTAAAACATCTTTCTGTTCGCCGGGCGGTAGTGGTGCACGCCTTTAATCCCAGCACTCGGGAGGCAGAAGCAGGCGGATCTTTGTGAGTTCGAGACCAGCC
>JAQHUG010000472.1:179579-191833 GCA_028555095.1 Dicrostonyx torquatus | reverse complement strand
TGTCTCGAAAAACCAAAAAAAAAAAAAAAAAAATGTGTGCCGCTACTACCTGGTGCAAACTGACCCTGTAAAGCTGTGGCTCAGAGTGTGGGCTGTGGGTCAGCAGTGCTATCCCAGACCCACTAAACTAAAAACTCAAGTGGGTCCAGCCAACTGTTCTAGCATGTCTCCAAGTGGCTCTGGTGTAGACTTAAGCTGCAAGGAGGATGATGCTAGTTTTTGACTGGACAGTGGCACTAAAGCCACATGCGGGGAATTCCTGTATTACCTGGGACATGGAGAATAGATGATAGCTTATTCTTCAGATAAACATAAGTGAGCGCGGGCCCCACGTGATGACTAAAACTGCTCGTCAATTGAATATTTGGAATTAATTGAGACCTAAACTGCTGGGCACCCCTGTGAGGGGTTTTCTTAACCAGATTATTTGAGGAAGGGAGATCTACCCTAAATCTGGGCCACATCTCCTGGCAGCAGTCCAGATAAAAGGATGTGAAAAAAAGAAACTTTGATTTTTTTTTTTTTTTGCCTGCTTGCCCTCACTATCTCTGGCAAGACCACTTATGTATTTATGCCATTGCTGAGGCATTCCTTTGCCAGAATTTGAACCAACTTCGTTGGGATTCCAGCATAGACTGATCAGCTCTCCAGGAATCAACCATGACTCCAGCACCAGATTGGGATTGCTGAGACATCCAGCTTCATGAACCGACCAACTACCAGATTCACACCTTTTCGGTCATGAGACAGCATTTTTGGACTACCCAGATCACAGCTGTAAACCAGTCTAATAAAATCTCCTCTATTCTATATTCATCAATCCGTTCTGTTACTTTAGAGAACCCCGACTAACACACCCAGAAACAGATTCCCTGGATATCCTGCTACACCAAGGAGACATTTATGAAATTGTACTAGTTCCAGAACAAAGGAAATCATGGCCCAAAGCAGTTTTCAAACACACTGGAGGGAACACCAGGTGGGGAGGTTACAGTGAAGTAGGAGGGTTTATGTCAGGTCTCAAGCCGGGCAGTGGTGGTGCATGGCTTTAATCCCAGTACTCGAGAGGCAGAGATAGGCGAATCTGTGAGTTCGAGGCCAGCCTAGTCTACAGAGTGAGTTCTAGGACAGGCTCCAAAGCTACAGAGAAACCCTGTCTTGAAACCTCCCCCTACATTACCCTCCCGCGCGCCAAAAAAAATCTCTCCTAAGACATTCTTGACTTCGGGGTGTGTGGACGCAAGTGATCGGTCGGCAGAGCCACGCATCCTAAATTTCACGTGAAAGGCAATTTACAGGCAGAGTCCAGAACTCGATGCATGCCTCTGAGTTTGAACGTGCCCCCCAAAGCACCCAGGTGCACACCGGAGTTTGAGAACTACAAGCCAATACTCCTTCCAGTCCAGAGGTATCTGTAAAAGCAGATTCTTAGGATTTACGGCCAATAAATACAGTGCGTGGCTCATCGGAGGCGCTCGGTGCTTGCTGAGCGAATCAGTTTAAGCTTCACAAGACCTCTGTGAGATAGGAAGTTAATGAAGCAAAGGCAGGATCATCCATCACCAGCATAAGAACTCCACACCTCAGGCTCCACGGCCACGCCTATTCCTTGTCCGCCCAGCAGGTAGCGCTGGAGGACGCTGGGAGGCCCTACTGAGGGCGGGATTTCCTGTGTCTCGGGAGTACTTCCGGCCTGGTCCGGAAAACAGTGCTGTGTGGCCTTAGAGTCTCCAGCGCTGAGGAACTGATGAGTGACGCTCCGGCTCCTTTTTGGCTCCCGAATCAGGTGAGACTGTCGCCGGGAACCAGCATGGTCTGCGCGCGGGGGTGATGTGAGCACGTGGCGGTTCCGCGTGGCTACAGAAACCCGCGGCAGGCGGTCTCCAAGCGTCCTGGACGTTTGCCATGAGGGAGGGAGATCTCGGGACCGGGGCTTCCCTCTGGCACACATGTGAGCGACTTAACCCCACACCGATACCTCAGACGCCACGAATTCGGGGCCTTTATGCCGCACCCAGCTGGCGCTAGTGCCCAGAAGGTGCTCTTGTTGCTGGTGTTTAAGTTTTTTTAAAAACGTGGGCTGAATAGCAGCCAATGGATGCCTCTAGAGCGGTGGCTCTCAACTTCCCTGATGCCGCGACCCTGCAGTACAGTTGTGGTGCACCCCCAACCCTAAAGTTATTTTCGTTGCTACCTCATAACTGGAATTTCGCTGCTATGAATGGTAATGTAGATATCGGTGTTTTCATGTGGCCTTAGACGGCCCCTGTGAAAGAGGGCTGAGAACTGCCGTTCCAGAGAGTTCCTAGTTTTATTCGACCCACGGGCGTTTTCAGAGAAGCCTATGAGTGGGAAGACAGGAATAATATGCAGCCCTTGTCCCCAGGGGATGGAGCATCGTCTGCCCTGCCACCGTCGTGCACGGCGCTTATCCCACGCCTTTCTCCACACTCTCTTATGTATGCTCTGTGGCTCTCTTTCTCTTTGGCGCTTTCCCTGCCTCAGAGCCTTTTGCACTCACTCTCCCTGGACCCTGCGCCCAGATGTGCAGAGCTCTCGCCCTGACTCTCCTTAGGAAGATCTCACCTGTCCATCAACGCCCTCCCCCGTGATGGGGGACTGAGCGGTTTCCCTGAGGCCCCTACTCTCTGGCTTTAGGCTGCAGAGTCTGGTTTTTACCTCCCCTGAGGGCATCGTTGGGACTCCTAACGAAGGTGTGTGTGACTGTAGATCCCTTCTCTCCAGGATGGATTTCCCCAGCTCCCTGCGCCCCGCATTGTTTATGACTGGCCCTCTTGGCATGACTGACGGCCCTGACCTGTCCTTCATGTGCAGCTGGAGAGATGCACTCACCATGCCAGGGTCTCAGCCCCCGAACAGCGAGGTGAGCATTGAAATAGGGCCTTTCCTTTGGTTCCCTCCCCATCCTTCACACCCAGTGGCACAGGTGGTAGGGAAAGAGTGCCAGGCAGCTGCTGCTCCTGCTGTCCCCAGGCCACCCTGCTTTCCAGAGAGGGTCACTCAAGAGAGCCTGCGATTCCTCTTTCCTCCGTCTCCCACCCCAGGTTCAGCAGGTGTTTATTGGCCGGTGTTTCTGTGCCAGGGTCCTTACAGGCCCAGGAGCCCAGTGTGAAGAAATTAGGCAGCCCTTCTGCAGGGACTGCCAGTTCAGATGGGAGAGCTTGTACCAACAGGCAGACCCGGTATAGTGTGGCCTTGGCTCTGCTGGACTAGTGGAATGGCAGGGACTGCCGGCATCTTGGGAGGGACATTGTTAACTACCCAGCTGCCTTGTAGAATTGCGTATTTACAGAATAGGGGGTCAGAGAGGGGGTGTTGAGGGAGGGGTGTGTTCTTGGACCTGTGTGACAAGGGAGCCTTGTTGGTGCCTGCTGTAAGCCTCACTAGCCCACTGGATAGCGGGACTCAGAAGTTAGAGCATAGTGGGATCCAGGCGGGCAGTAGTGCTTCCTTCCCTGGAAGCTGGTGCAAGTGGCATTCAGAATACAGATTCCGGAGGTGGCTGCCCAGGTTTAATCCATGCCTTCTCCCGACTGACTCTCACCTGGGGCAAGGGACAGCAACCTCATGCTTCTGTTTCTACATCAGTGAAGTGATCAGCTTTGCAGAGCTGTCACGAGGGCTGAGTGAGTTCTAGCCTGGAAGTGCACCCCTGCCATGCTATAGCTGTCCTGTTCCCCTAGGACCGGACAGTGCCAGTGGTGAAGAACCTGCTGTGGGAGCCAACGACACCAGGACCCCTCCCCCTGCTGCCTCCTGGTCCCGGTAAGGCCCTCTTTCTGGGCTCCCTCCAAGGACCTCAGCGCTCTTTCCTCTCTCTCTCTCTCTCTCTCTCTCTCTCTCTCTCTCTCCCCCCAAGGCACACACACATATATATATATATATATACACTCAGGTATTCCAGGCCCTGGATACCTCCAGATATTATTGTGTC
Source organism: Dicrostonyx torquatus (assembly GCA_028555095.1). Taxonomy (NCBI): domain Eukaryota; kingdom Metazoa; phylum Chordata; class Mammalia; order Rodentia; family Cricetidae; genus Dicrostonyx; species Dicrostonyx torquatus. The sequence goes on along the minus strand of JAQHUG010000472.1, from coordinate 187,878 downwards.
TCCATGCCATCTCAGATTCTTCTCTGACCTCTCTCTTCCCTTAGATCTCTGGGAACCTGGCATGACCCCTCGGGACCTCCTTTTCCGGGGAGGTCACCGCTACCAGTTCCAACCTCAAGTTGGGCTGGATGTCACTGAGCAGGTGAGTGGTCCCTGGGTGGGATTGTGCTGCACAGCCTGGGCGGTGCTGAGTGACACAGCCATTCCCCACAGCTCAGCCGCTTCCTGTGGGATCATGGGGACATAGCCTTTGCACCTCTGGGAAGGCTCATGCTGGAGAACTTCAGATTGGAGGGAAACAAGGTAAGCAAGTGCCATTGGCTGGGTAAAGGGTCTGCCGCCTCCCTGGTGGGTCCTGGGGTTGCAAACCTGACAGGCCTTCCCTGCAGGGCTACTCGAAAAAGATGACCATAGTCAGCGTGAAGAGGCTGCTTCAGGACCTCGGTGGACACCAGCCCTGGGGGCAAGTAGCCAGTGAGAAAGCAGCCATGGATAGGCCTGGCTGGTGGTGGGAATGTGGAAGGGTCTAGGACACAGACCAGGTTTTCCGTTACAATGACTTTTCCAGCCCAAGGTCATGAGCCATGAGTTCACACAATCGCTTGGTGGATCTTAGGCACAGCCACATCCAGGTGTTCGGAATGCTGTCAGGGCTCTCTGTTTTCCCATCCACTTCCCTCTGACTGACTTAAGTAGCAACAGGATGGCTTCTTATTCCAAGGAGTCAGTGCCTGAAGTAGCACAAATTGTAGAAAAGACTCATTGGCCTGGCTGGAGCCTCTCAGCTGTCTGTGGGCCACTCACTAGGAGGTACTGAAATATTCAGGGTTTGGGGTCTAGGAACTGGGTAAGGGTGTATTCTAGGTAGTTATAAAGAGGCTGTCCCAGTGCTATCCTCTGCTGCTCTGTCCCTAGGTGTCCTTGGGCTTTCCTTAGCCGCCGGCTCCGTCGCTTCTCCATCCTTGGGGGTCCTGTCCTGAGCAGGTCCGTGTCCGTGCTTATAGGCAAGCTGCTGCATGAAGAGCTGGCTCTGCGGTGGGAGCAGTTGCTGCTGGATGAGGCTTTCACTGGGGGTGCCTTGGCCTGGCTCCCTGGAAGGACAGCACGGGTTGGACAGCTGGTCTACCCTAGTGGAGGTGCCCTGGACAAGCTGTGTATCCTTTCTCATTTGGTGGGGATCCTGAGGCTGTCCACGGTGGTCCAGGGGAAGTGTGAGATGGGTGACCAGAGTACATCCCAATCCTTAACCAGGGGCTCAGATTTCCAGGAAGTCAGCGTGAACTCAGGTGGCAATCCCCGGGTCTTTGAGGACCCTGGGCATATCCAGTTGCGGGGACCTGTACGGCAGGTGGTGACCAGTACTGTCCAGGGAGAAAGTGAGATTCCTTCCCCTTCTTCCTCCCTCCCCTTCTTCCATCTTGTCTAGCTGGTTACCATACATACCCTGCAAGTCTAACCTTTCTGTCCTCCCCAGCACTCCTGGCCGTCCGCTCTGACTACCACTGTGCCATGTGGAAGACTGATAAGCAAGGGCCACCGGCACCCCTGAAGGTGCTGCAGGTGGAAAAGGGGGCCACTGGTGTTAGCCTCAGGTGAGAGATGTTGACCTCCTGGCAAGGACAAGGGACTGGAGGAAGGACTGGGTTGCTGGATCTTAACACAGCACCCCGTGTCCTGCAGCCCTCACCTGCCAGGAGAGATGGCTATCTGCAGCCGTTCTGGAACTGTATGTCTGTGGACCCCACAAGATGGGTAATTTCCCTTTCCCTGAAACCTTCCACCCCAAAGCATTACCATGACCTTCTGCTCCATGGCTCAGTCCTCTTTCCCGCCGTCCTCCCTCAACACCCTTGTAACCCCAAGCCCCACCAGGACCACACCCATGACCCGCCTTCCTCTTCAAGGCTGCAGCTAGTCTACAAGGACCCTGAGACGCTTGCCTTCCGTGATCCTTCTCCCTGGCGCTGGGCAGACTTCACTGCCCACCCCCGGGTGCTGACTGTGGGTGACCGCACAGGTGTGAAGATGGTTGATATTCAGGTACTGGTTGGTGTGAGGGGGCAAGAAGCAAGAGAGTCGGAAGTGATGGGCTGCAGGAGGCCCATCTCCTGCCTGAGACTGGTTGACCATGCTGTACTTTCCCTAGGCACCCCCAGGCTGTGGGCTGCTGCTGTTCCGCGCCGGAGCAGAGGCCGCTTGCCAGAAAGGAGAGCGGGTGCTGCTTGCCCAGTACCTTGGGCAGCCGGGTACCACCTGTACTCCTCTGCATCTCATCTGCACCCAGGTGAGCAGCAGGCTCCTCCCTGGGCTGGTTCAGCCTTCTCCAGAGCTGCTGCCAGCAGGCCTGATACACAGCCATCGGAACCTGGGAGTGTTGGGTCCCTGTGCATGTGATCTCACCAGGGCAAGCAAACTGGGTCATCTGCAAAATCAGATGAGAACCTGGGCGGAGGCAGAAGGTGACTGTAGCTCAGGCTCCCAGGTGGCACAAGAGTTTTCTTCATGCCTCTAATGAGAACCCCTCTGGGATGGTACTGCATGCCCAGGAAATACATGTTCCAGCTTTGGTAGGCCAAGTTGAGCAGGACCTAAAGACTGATAGGAGGGCCCTCCTCTGGGTGTTGGGCACTTCCTACAAGCTGTCCTACAAGCTGTGTGGGTTAGAAAGGGTTATTGGAAGACTGGTGCCAAGCATCAGCCAGTGCCACCTCTCTCCTTCAGTTCTCAATCTACCTGATGGATGAGCGCCTCCCCCTGGTGCCAATGCTCAAGTGGGACCATGGTCTGCCGTCTTCTCCCCTGTTTGCTCGCCTGCTACCCCCAGCTAGCCCTGGCTTCCCACGGCCCCTGCTCCTGGGGGGCCAGGGTGGACAGCTTCAACTGCTGCATATAACAGGTCAGCCAGGAGGGAGGGAGGCTCATGGAGACACCCTTGGAATGGGCCTGGTATACCTAGCTCTCTATCCTTCCTCCAGGAGAGGGGCCCTCCATGCCCCAGCTGGCAGGGCCTCCTCAGTCTCTGCCCTCCATCATCGACTCCCTTTCCGCCTTTTCCCCACTGGAACCCAGGAGGCAGCAGCAGCTGCAGGAGCGTCTGGAGGCACCAGTCATAGGTGCGATGGGCAGAAGGGGCTTAGGGCTGCTGTGGGGAGGTGCTGCCAGGCCCTGTAGCTCTTCTCCTTCCCTGTCTAGGTCTGGCTGCTGCCCCACCCTGTGCCTCTGTCCCAGCGCTGCTGCTCTTCCAGCTCTCGGCAGCTGGAGACATCTTTTACCAGAACCTACGCCTCCAGTCAGCTTCCAGTCTTGGAGAAGGATCACCTGATCACCCAGCACCAAAGGGCCCTGCACTCAAGGCAACAGCACCTTCTATGGGTCAGTCCCCTTGGACCCCTCAGGCCAGTGTCCGCTGCAGCCGTTGGGCGGAAGCCCTGATGGAGCTGTCCCCTGCTTGTCCAGTGTGGGCTGCCCCCACCTTTTCCCACCGCCGTTTTCTGGGCCACATGGAGCAGCAGAAAAGCCAGCCCGTGTCACAGAAGCTCCGAGCAGCCATGGCCAAGGGACAGCTCTTGCGACCTGAGGATCTGGGTACACTCCCCAGGGCAGAGCCACCCCCTGCACCTCAGTGCAGCCAGCAAGATGAGCTCACTGAGCGCTTAGCAGAAGCCTGGGAAAATGGGGTAGCTGCCTGGTGGAAAGGACATCGAGGTCAGACTTCCAGGTCCCAGACGCAGACCAAGCGGCCTAAGCGCCGGACTCAGCTGTCTAGCACCTTTTCCTCACTCACAAGCTACTTGGACGTCCCAGATACCAGCAGCCCCTCTTGTAGCCAAAACCCTTCTACCTCAGAGGCCGGGCCTCAGCCCCCAGGGACCCAGCCTTCCCAGGAGTTGACACAGGAGCTGTGGACGGAAAGTGTGCAGCGTGAACATCGACAGACACTCCGGGACTACATGGCCAAGCTGCCACTTCAGAAGGACACTCCAGGACCTGTGGCTACACCTCCTTCCCAGGCTTCCAGCCTCGGGGCCATACCTTTGAGGCGGCAGGCACCTGTCCTGTCTGGCTCCCATCCTCCCCGGAAGAAGTCACGGATGGGCTTCTGAGTGTGGACAGCCATGCCTGAAAACCTAGCCTTCATCCTGGAGCCTTGCACTGAACTTAACCAGTATGGTCTCCAGGGCAGAGCCTCTACCTCCCAAGGACAGTGTCCCCAGCTGAAGGAATGGGGAACAAGTCTGTTTTGTGTGTTTGATGGTAGGTTATTCCAGAGCTCGCTGCAGAGGCTCCCTCTGGGTCAACTATCCCAAGTCTCTCTGGGGACTCATCCAGTGTGGGCTGCCCCCACCATCTCCCACTGCTGTCTTCAGGACTCAGTGGAACAGCAGCAGACCATGCCACAAGCTCTGAGCAGCCATGGCCAGGGTGAGCTCCTGCGCCTGGGGATCTGATTACACTCCCCAGGGCAGCTCTGCCCCATGCATCTGAGTGCAGTGGAGCTGATAGAAATAGAGCCCTTGTGCCAGTCTTAGCCTCCTGTCCTCAAAGACAATGGTGTTGGGGCTGAGGCCCTGAGTGCCTCTTAACTTGGCCCAATGTGGGTCGGCAGCAACTGTCGTGGACTGTTTGTGACAATCCACATGGGCCCTGTAGGAGTTGATGCTTTGACTCTGGCTCAGGGACTGAATAAACCCATCCACTAGTTGGGAGCTGGATGGTCATATGAGCAGAGATGTTGTCTTGGTGACTTTCCATGCTGATGTGTAAAGCCCTGCTCCCTCCATTTTGGGGATGCACACACTTACAGTGTAGGGTGGAGTCTCTGTTCTTATCAGAACGGGGCCTGACTGGCAGCCCAGTAACATGCTGACTTGTGTGGGTCTTAAAGTGTTTATGTAATTATGGGATCTGTAACCAAGGAAACCGATGCACTGGGTACAAGGCACACAGATGTGGCTGCAGAGCAGATGCCACACAAGGTCCCAAAGTGCACCATCAGTGATACACAGGAAAGGGTGCCCTCCGTCCACTTCACCACTGCCAGCCTAACAGTGTAGACTGCCTTGGGGTTCAGTCCAAGCCAAACTCAATATCTTCCAGTCTTGCCCTGATGCTGGGCTCCTCCAGGTCCAACAAAGACTGTACTTCATCCTCCGCTCTGTCTCCTGAGGAGATGGGAGAGAACAAATCAATACTTGGGTAGAGCTGCCCTTCTTGCTGAGTACTGGTCCAGGAGTCCTTCAGAAATGCCCGTTACTGTTGGGCAAGAGGAACATGGGAAAGGAGAGTACTCACCTAAAGTGCATATCTGACCCTGGGCTAGTGTCCTGTTTGTCCTGACTAGCTGCCCAGACTGCCCTGCGTGCCTACACACAGCGACAGGTGTGTGGCTTAAACTGTCACGCCTTCACTAACACCAGTGCTTTGGTCACTCAGCCCTAGTGTCAGTGGTCTTCTCCCCGCTCCAGACCCTCTGGCCTGGAACCATAGGACCAGGTGACACACCACAACCAAATGGTCACCTATTAACAGGGCAGAAACCCCCATCTGCTTCCCTGTCTCTGTGGTTCGCCTCCCTATAATAACCTCTGGAGTGTTACCTGGCGGGGTGGCTGCAGGCAGCTGGCTGTCTCCAGCTTCACTGGACTGGGCAGGTGCTGCTTCACTTGCCCACGTTTGGGGTGGCACGGACTGGTTTGATTCATCCTTTCCCTGCTCATCTTCCAGCTCCTGGATGAGGGGTCGTGGAGAGGTGGCGCTGGAGACTTGACCTTTGGTTTCCAATTCTGTTGCTGTTGGCTTACATATGTCTGCGAAAGGCACCCTGGCTGCCTTTGAGGGGTCCTTGGAGACGGCAAATATGTTTGAGAGGCCTGTGGAGCCTATGGGAGTGCGTTCCAACAAGGGGAGGGAAGAGTCATCCAGTTCAAGGTCACTGTCCTCACTCAAGCTGGAAATCACCTGGATTTTCGGGATGCCTGTTTCCTGGAGAGAGAGTGTGAGCTATGTCTGATTTTCCCATGATCACAATACAGGATGTGCAGGGGTAGGGAGAAAGCAGGCTCGTCCAGGATGAACACCTCAACCAGAAGTTTCTTCATGCTTTACTCCACACCCCATAGCTTCCCTATACCACCCTACCAATGTCTGGATTCTAGCCTCTGTCACACCCCATAGCCCAGCAGCTCTTCAGGACTTTGTTTCTGGATTTCAGTCCCCACAGTGTGGTGGCCTGTGGGCCTATCTGGAAGTGAGATCTCATGCAGAGGTGCCTTCCTTACCTGTGTGCTCCTTCCCTTTAGGGATAGCGTCAATTGATGAGTTTGGGAAGTTTGCATAGGAACACAGCAGAGGGCAGAACGTTCCCAGTTCATTTCTTGCAGCCACCAATAGAGCATGCAGCAGAAAGCCCAAGTGGCTGAAATAAGCTCTCAGAGGGACCAGAGAGTGACTACTTCCCGGTAAGGTGGACACATGGCCACTCAGAAGGGCAGTTCACTTTCATGAACTGCCTCTGAGGGGCAGGTGTGGTGCACTCCGGTAAGCCCAGCACTCAGTAGAGACAAGTGGGTCTGTGAGTTCAAGGCCTGCTATGGGCTGCACCGTGAGATCCTGTCTGAAAAAGAACTAGGCAAGCTTAGCACATGCCTATAATCCCAGTATTTGGAAGACTGCCATAGTTTAAGGCCATTCTGGGGTATAGGGAAGAGAGTGCTGACCTTTGTCTGGTCCTCCATAAACATGTCACTGTCATCAACATCTTCCAAGTCGGGCAGGTCCTGAAAGAGCCAGTGAGCACAGAACACTCGGACACAGTGGAAGAAAGTATAAGCAGGGAACAAGATGTCCTAAGGGAACTATCACCAAGGCCCCTCAGTAACTCCAACCCATGCCCACCGGAAGACCTTGGCATGCTCAAAGCCACACAGCCATCTAACCAATGGGAAGATTGTCACAGCTCCTTCACTTTGTCATGGGAAACCCGAACTCAAAAGTATATTACATTAGTCAGCCTCAAGTACCTCCTGAAAACCAGAAAATCACGCCACCATTTCCTAGATGTATGGCCTTGGGCAAGTTGCTTAACCTCTCTGTTTCTCTAGTTCCTACTCCATAATACTGGGATGATAATACTCCATGCCTTAAGCAAGGCAGCCTCAGAGTAAAAACTGCATCCTCACTGTGTTCTGTATGGGCCGGTCTTGAATGCAAAGCTTCGGCCTTAAGCAGGCAGAGTGAGGCCCCAGCTCACATGGGTTTGCATTATTCTGCTGAATTACAGTTCAATGTGATAATGTGGATCTCATGCCTTCCGTGAGGGAAATACATTATACTGTCATCCAAATGGGAGGAGCTTTGAGGAGAGGTAACATAGCTTTACCTCTCAACATTTGCTGGGAGAGATACTGGGCAATCACACCATGGTGAACCAGCAGGAAGCCAGAGTGGGGACCAGCCAATGAGGTGGCTGGAGCCACCTGCCAGGCTGTGGGTGTGAAGCCCAGCGGCTTCAGTGATGTGTGACTCCAGAACCAACCACAGACTTGCTTTGCACTATAATGGCCCTGGAAACTCTATAATGGCCCTGGAAACTCTCGTGTGGCTTTTACAATCTGGGCGGGGGTGGGGGGGGTAAATGGACCAGCCCCCAAAACCTGAATATAAGCAGGGTGGACTGGGGTATGCCTGGCTGGCTGTGCTGTACCTGTTCCCTGGGGAACTCTTGAGAGTCACTGAGGACCACAAAGGTGTCAGCCCCCTCTCAGCTTGATCAGCCCCCTACTCACATCAATGAAAAGCCTCTCCTTGGTCTTCATGGCAATGGCTTCTGTGTCTTCAGTTCTGGCTCCATCAGTAGATGCCTCTGGAGACGTGGACTCTGAGGAACAGCAGTGAGAAGTTACTGACCCTGGCACGGATTTCAGATACAAAGGCCGGGGCGACAAGCTAGAGGTTAAGGGGGAAGGGCAGACCATTCTGGGTGTGATTGGACAGACACCATGATGGAAGTTGTATGAGTCCTCTACTGAGGACAGGGCTGCACCTCCACCCTCAGCTGAGGAAAGACAGGAAGAAGCTGGCCCTGCTGTGAGTCTGTGGAAGCAGCCAAGCCAAGAGTAGACAGCCTGACTGCCCAGCGAGAAAGGGCTGTGCTCAAGAGAACAGCTGGTTGGTGGCATAACTGGATATCAACATGTAGAAAAATGAAAATAGACCCATATCTATCACCATGCACAAATATCAAATCCAAATGGATCAAAGACCTCAACATAAAGCCAGCCACACTGAACCTTATAGAAGA
>JAQHUG010000472.1:140815-178696 GCA_028555095.1 Dicrostonyx torquatus | reverse complement strand
CAGAGAACTTAGACAACAATATGGACACTAAGAGAGACATACATAGATCTAATCTACATGGAAAGAAGAAAGTATAAAAAGACAAGATCTCCTGAGTAAATTAGGAGCATGGGGACTTTGGGGGAGGGCTGAAGGGGGAAGGGGAGAGGCAGGGATGGGAGCAGAGAAAAATGTAGAGCTCAATAAATATCAATAAAGAAAAAAAACTAAAAAAAGAGAGAGAGAGAGAACAGCTGGTTCCAAAGCCCAGAGACGCCAACCTTGTAGCGCAGCCCTGGTAGAGGTCTCTCTGCCAGCTCGTACTGCATCAGGTACATGGCCGCCTGCCCTCCGGGGCCAGGGACCTGTGCCATTTAACACAGCAAGTCTGTCTGGATGGGCAGAAGCACTATGGGTCCTCCTTTGCCAGGCCCGCCTTGCCAAGTTCCTAAGCCCTATCCTTGTGTGGTCTGTTCACTCACTCACACCTCCTGCTGGGCTAGGACCAGGACACAGGAAAAGAGTGGCTAGGCCAGGAAGTCCATCCTGACCTGCAGATCCATGTGTGATATTTGTAGCTGAGGTGGTGGCAGAGCCCCACCTGCTGATCCCAGAAACCCCTTACCTTCAAGTACCAGTCACAGCAGATCCATGTGAGGAAAGCCACGGGACAAGGAAGGCCCTTGCTAAACAGACACATTTCCCCAGAAGCTCAAAACAGGCAGATTACAGGTCTGACATCCTACCCCAAGCTAGAGACAGCAGCTTTCCCTTGTTACATAAGCAATCACCAAAGCACGGCATATCCCAAGACAGACATTCTGGCCCAGAGTCCCATCAAACCCAGAAGAGCCATAAGCATACCTGATGAGCATGGCAGGGCACCAAGAGTGGGTTCCTCTTGGTGAATGTGGCTCTCCGGTACCGTGCCAAAGCCGCTGCTTCCCTCTCCCCCTGGATAGTGATTGGTGCTCTTCTCCCCACCTTGATGCACAGTGTGGTATACCTGAGCTCCCTGCCTCATGCTCTTCTCTAGTCTGCCCTTAAATGCCTCCTCCCTGCCCCCCGTCTTCCTCCTCCCTGCCCCTGCCCTACTCCTCCCTGCCCCTGCTCTCCTCCTCCCTATACCTGTCCTCTTCCTCCCTATACCTGTCCTCCTCCTCCCTGCCCCTGCTCTCTTCTTTCCTGCCCCTGCCCTCCTACTTTACTTGCAAGGTAATTCTGCAGCCCTGGCACCTAATCCTTCACACACTGCCTTCATGAGAACAGAGCCCTCCCAGGATTCTCCATGCAGCAGGGCCTGCTTCCTGGGCCAGACCTCACGCGGTCAGGTTGGAGGCTCTGAGTGTTGTGTTCATGGCCTTGGGGACAAAATGTCCCCCAAAACAGTCCCTGTGGCATCCTGGGGAAGTCTGGGGCTACCTATCAGCAGACAGCCTAGACTCTAAGCCCTAGAGTCAACTGAGAGGAAAGCCTCCACTCAAGAACTGCCTAGATGCGACTGGCCTGAGGGCATGCTTGTGAGGAACTGTCTTGATTTTGAATTGGTATGGAGGGCCTGGCCCACTATGCAAAGCACCGTTCCCTCGGCAGGTGGTCCTGAGCTGTCTAAGAAAGCTAGTTGAGCGTGAACCAGAGAGAGAGAGAGAGAGAGAGAGAGCACAGAGTGAGAGAGAGAGCCATTAACAGTGTTCCGCTATTGCCCCCACCAGAGTTCTTGCCCTGACATCCCTCCATGATGCACTATGACCTGGAGTTCTAAGCCAGGGCAACTCTTCCCTTCCCTATTCATTTTTGCTAAGAATGTTTTACAACAGGAACAAGAAACAAGCTAGAGCAGGGTGTCTCTCCCGGACCCAGGGCTGGTGGATAAAGCCAGGTGGGCTGGCCAGTGAGTTCCAGAGATCTACCTGTCTGTCTCCCCAGCAAGACATTTTTAATGAGTCTAACATTTATAATGGAGGCCATCTCCCTGGAGTGTGACTGTGTTGTGTGCGTATTTGGTGGCACTGCTCCCCTTTGTGCGGTGAGTTTCAAACACACACTTGGCCTGGGACAGCTCCATCCAAAACCCAGTGTAAACATCACGGCTTTCTCCTGTTGATTCTAGAGGACCTACCGGATTAGGTAAAATATTCTGCTAATAGCTTTCCCTGTTGCTTATATGGTTTATCTGACTTTAATGTGATGTGGGATTCCCCTCTGTATGCTATTAATATGTTTTATTGTCATTGGTTAATAAAGAAGCTGCTTTGGCCTATGGCAGGGCAGAATAGAGCGAGGTGGGGGTAAGGGAACTAAACTAAATGCAGGGAGAAAGAAGGCAGAGTCAAAGAGACACCATGTATGTATCTGCTGAAGGAAAAAGATGCTGGAACCTTACTGGTAGACCATAGCCTCATGATGATACACAGATTAATAGAAATGGGGTAATTTAAGATGTAAGAGCTAGCTAGGAATACGCCTAAGCTATTGGCCAAATAGTGTTGTAATTAATATAGTTTTTGTGTGATTATTCAGATCTGGGCATCCGGGAAACCAATGTGCAATCTCCATTTACATTAATGTGCCGTGTGTGTGTGTGTGTGTGTGTGTGTGTGTGTGTTCAAGGGTGCACTCCTACAGGACATGAGATTTACCATGGATTATATTTAGAAAGAGAACCAAAGCAGTGGATTCAAAGTCTGAGCCATAGCTGTGTGCAGGGACAGACGCTGTAGCTGTGTGCAGGGTCAGAAGCCATAACTGTGTGCAGGGTCAGAGGCCATAGCTGTATACAGGGTCAGAGGCTGCCCTCTATTGTCTCAGCTGCCTTACCATCAGGAGTGGCCACCAGGGATGTCTGGGTCTGAGCTAGACTCCCAGGCAGGTCTGGTTCTTCCACTGCTCCGTTCACCACCACAGCCGGCTCCTTCTCTCCGCTTGGCTTCTCTGGGAACAGTTCGTCTTTGGCTTCGAAGCTCTCCTTCACAAACAACTCCATCTGCTGCTGGGTTTCTTCCATGGGTGGCTCTTCCTGAGGCTCTGGGCTGGTGGGGGTACTCTCCTCACTGTCCGGCAGGGGCGTCTGCCCTAGAGAAGTAAAGTTCAGAGTTGAACTTGGGAGTTGCCTGAGAGGATAAGAGCATCTCTGTATCCATGAACTTCAGAGACTGAGTGGAGGGAGTTGTCAGGGGAACAGTTCATCAAAGCATTAGGCAGGCATGGCGGTGCACGCCTGTAATCCTCAAACTTAGGGGGTAGAGAAAGTCAAGGGTATCAAAGAATTCAAGGTTATCCTTGGCTACAAAGCAAGTGAGTGGGAGGCCAGGCAGGGTCACAGAAGACTTTGTCTTATAAAAAATGTATATGTGGAGGGAGTGTTCATGTGATAAATAAAGGCAGATAAATGTCTCCAATAAGGGATTACTCTGCTCACAGCTCAGTGGGCAGCACTCTGCTGTGGAGAGAACACAACACAGAACCCTGGGGACGCAGGAGGCAAGGATTTGGGGTCTACCCAAAGCATGGTCTACTTTCACTTTCAAATGGTTCAGGAGAGGCTGGGCACGGTGACTGTGGTGGTTTCAATGAGGATGGCATAGGACCATCTGTTTGGATGCTTGGTCCCTAGTGGGTGCAATTGTTTGGGAAAGATCAGGTGTGGACCTCGTTGGCGGTAGTGTGTTTCCAGGATGTGCTTTGAGGTTTTGAGAGTCCCACCGCTCCAGTTAGTGCTCCCCCGACCCCACCCCTCCTGGCCTGATGCTTGTGGGTCAGATGTAAGCTTCCAGTTACTTCTCTAGCACCATGTCTGCCTGCCTGCCACCATGGTCCCCACCATGATGGTCATGGACTCACCCTCTGAAACTGTAAGGAAGCCGCCAGTTACTTTATGTTATAGGTTGATGTGGTCATGGTTTCTCTTCACAGAAATAGAAAAGTGACAGACAGTGACCCACACCAGTGAGCCCAGCACAGGGAAAGCAGAGGTAGGAAGGCTTCACATTTGAGGCCAGCCTGGGCTACACAGTGGGATCGAATCGATCAATCCATTCAAACATTTCTGAGAAATGCATATGCTAAGACAAGTGTATGTGTGTATAAAAATTTAAAACTTCATCCATTCCAAATAAGCACAAATAATGCAGCCATTGTAATTATGATTCTTCAGCTTTTCTAAAAGCTTGAAAATTCCAAAACAAAAATTGGTTTTAAATAAATATATATATGTATATATATTGTTTGTATGTATATATATATATATTCTTTTAAGAAAGAGTGGGAAATAGTTATGGTATTGTATCTCAAGGCAGGTAGGTGGTGATGCGGTCATAGCATTTTATATGAAAACATATATATGCATGCATGGTGAAATATAGGAGGTACATAGTTGAGTCTTTTTTTTTTAATTTATTTATTACGTATACAATATTCTGTCTGTGTGTATGTCTGCAGGCCAGAAGAGGGCACCAGACCTCATTACAGATGGTTGTGAGCCACCTTGTTGTTGCCAGGAATTGAACTCAGGACCTTTGGAAGAGCAGGCAATGCTCTTAACCACTGAGCCATCTCTCCAGCCCCCATAGTTGAGTCTTCCTTCTTTGTTTTGTCAAGGCCTTGCTGTTTTGCCCAGCCTGACTTCAAACACACGTTCCTGTTGCTTTGGCCTCCAGGCTGAGCTGGGATTAAAGGGATGTGCTTTTAGGTTGACTGGAAGGTAGTCTTGCTGATGAAGGTCATTTGAATATGACCCCAGGGTCACACAGGCTGACAGCTGCTGACAAGCCCTTTGTGAAAAGCCCTGTTCCTGTCCAACATACCTGTGCCTACACACACACACACACACACACACACACACACACACCCATCATAAAATTAAAAATTCATCAGATAAATTCTGGCTTGGGGTTAAGACAGACTTTCCATCAATTTTGGAAGCCGTCCTAGGCATGTGTCTGTCCTTTTATGCTGTGTCCTCCTATCAGCCGGAGCCTTCAGCACTGTCAACTATTGGAACCACAGTATTGATCAGCTGTACATGCTGAAGAGACTCGACAGCCTGACATATCCAACAGTCAGCCAATGGTTCATTCTGTTTCATTTTTATGTGCATGGGTGTTTTGCCTGCATGCATGTCTGTGCACTACATGGGTGCCTGGAGCCCATGAGAGCCAGAAGAGGGTGTCAGAGCCCCTGGGACAAGAGTTATAAATGGTTGAGAGCCACCATGTGGGTTCTGGGAATCAAACCTGGGTCCTCTGGAAGAGCAGCCAGTGTTCTTAACTTCTGAGCCATCTCTGAAGACCCCAAGGTTGAAATTTTTTGTAAAAACAACCAGGCATATCTATTCCACTAGCATGCAATCAGCTTTCCTCATTAAATGAGAAAACACTATGTCCAGCCAAGAGTCGTTCTGACATTAATCTGTGATCCACCTGCAGGACAGTGTGACCTTTGCATCTGTCTTCAACACCAGAGTCACACGCCAGCCACAGCTTACGCATCTCCAGGCTGGGCCTTACCTCTGTTTCTGGCCTTCTTCCGTTCCTCAGCCCGCCGCTTGATCATGGCCAAGGCTTCCAGGCTGTCTGTGATCTTCTTGTGTTCCCTGCTCTCCCACTGTCGCCGTTCCTCCTTCTCAGCTGCATAGCCCCCTCGGGCCCATGCCTCTGCACATGCCCTAGGTGAGGACAGAGGGCGACAGAGCTGGGAGCTGGGCATGGGCACAGGCCTATCTGCACCTGAGCAGAAGGACTGCCATGAGCTTAAGGCCAGCCTAAACTAAACAATGAATTCTAGGAAGTGTGAGACCCTAGGAGGCAGAGAAGTGGGAGGGGGAGGGGGATCTGGAAGGAGAATATAGGTCTGAATTAACTCTTTTATTTAAAGATTTATATTTTAAGCCGGGCGGTAGTGACGCACGCCTTTAATCCCAGCACTCGGGAGGCAGAGGCAGGCGGATCTTTGTGAGTTCGAGGCCAACCTGATCTACAAGAGCTAGTTCCAGGACAGGCTCCGAAGCCACAGAGAAACCCTGTCTCGAAAAACCAAAAAAAAAAAGATTTATATTTTATTTTATGTGTACATATGTATATCGTAAGCATGCAGATGACATCAGAATCCAGAAGAGGGTATTGGATGGCAAATGTTCTTAACCCCCGAGCCATCTTTCTGTCGGGCTCCCAATAACTTGTATAGGTTAAAAAAAATTATAAACATATTCTGTCTGGCCAAACTTCTTTGTTCTTTGGTTTTTTGTCTATGTACATGTGTGTACAGGTACACACATGTGAATATGTGCATGCAGGCCAGGGTATGTATGCCCTTGGCCTTTCCTCTGCAGGTACCATCTGCTTTGTTTTTGCAGCCCCTGAGTAGGCTAGGCTGGTTGGCCAGAGTCGTCCAGGAGCCCTGTCTCTACCTCCCAAGAGCTGGGGTGATAGTTTTTTTATGTGGGTTCAGGGGATCAAATTTAAGCTTTCATGCTCATGAGGGAGGCACTTTATTAACTGAGTCATCTCTTCAGCCCCCTGAACACGTTCATTTCTTCAAAATTAAGGAGTTGGAGAGATGGTTCAGTGGTTAAGAGTGCTTGCTGTTCTTGCAGAGAACATGAATTCAGTTCCCAGTGCCACACTGGGCGACTCACAATTGCCTGCAACTCCAGCTCTAGGGGATCCCATGCCCTCTTCTGGCCTCACCAGGCAGCTGAACACACGTGCTACAAAAAACCGGTTGGTGGCTTCTCAAAGGCCCAGCATGAGGTTGCTGTCATCTGACCCATCAATCTTATTCCTGATTATCTAAGGGGATCAAACCCATCTGCACAAGAATATGCACACAAATGCTCACAGAAGCATTATTCATGAGAGTTAAAAAAAAAAAGCCAGAGATAAGGCTCAGTAGGGAAAGGAGTTTGTTGCTGAGTCTGAAAGCCTGAGTTCAGTCCCAGGACCAACACAGTGCAAGCTGCCCTCCACGGGCATGCTATGGCGCGCGCGCACACACACACACACACACACACACCCTATCAGGGCAAGCACTCCTGTTCCCATGCTTGGTAGTGATGGTGCCATGGGTCTGGAGGCTATTTACTGATTTGTGAAAATGCTCAAAAATCAGAAAACTTGAGCGTGTAACAAGCGTGCTCAACTGGCAAGCACTCAAATGAACATAACCCAGTCTCCTTTCTTACCTGTCCTTGGGGAAAACCGGCCTGTCGTCCAGGTAAGTCAAGTTCTTCAGACGAACAGTGACTGTCCTACGGTAGTTAGGGATATGTTTGGTCACTGGGTTTCCCATCAGGTTCAGCACACGCTGCAAAGCAACATGCAGGGCCAAACTGATTATCAGAGCCGGACAGTCAGGGCTCATGGGAGGCCTCAGTGGGTAAAGGCACTTGCTGCCAAACCTGACGGGCTGAGTTCAGTCCCCAGAGCTAAAATGGTAGGAGAGAACCAACTCCTGAAAGCTGTTCTCAGATCTCTACATGCATCCCCTGCCCAACATATCTGTGCCTATACACACACATATATACTACACACACTGCACACATACCACACACATACACACTACCCACACTATACATACACACTACATATGCACACACACATACACAAACACTATATACAGTGTAATAGTAAAACACAAGATGATAACACTGTGTGCCCTCAGAATAACAACACAGTTTTCTAAGCAGAGCAAAACACCAGCACCACATTGTGGTGCGGTGACAGGACAATGAGAAGGCTCTCCGGTGCTAGCCACGGGAGCTACACAAACTGCGCAGCTGCCCTCTCTTCTCTACTCCTGGAAGGACCGAAGTTCTTCTGGAACCATCCTGGAAAACGTTCCTCAAGGCCCTTGCCCAGCTCAATGGTTCTATTAGCTTCATCTCTCAGCATCTCTTACTGAAACTTTAGTTAAACTCTTACTGACTTTAGTCTATTTGTTTCTGGTCTTCCTACCTGGGACCCATTTCAAGAGAATATTTCAAGAGAACAAATAAGAATCAATGAGGAAGGCCAGGCTTAGCTACACGAGATCTTGTCTCAAAACAAACAAACAATATCAAAACACATAAAGAGGCACAGACTGGGAAGGATGTATGGGCCACCAGGAGAGGCCTTTCCTACTGGGTGCCAGACTCCCCTGGAGTCAGAATGCAGGAAGGAAAGTTGGTCTAATAATACCAGCACCTCTCTCCCATGGCCAGATGTAGACCTTCCGGCCTCCACCTGAGGAAGCTGAAAGGATCATGAGAATCAGTCATTTTGTATTCGGTTTGCCTGATCACGTCAGATACTGTTCATATCTAAAATGGCTTATATTGTTGAGGAAGCATGTCCGTATTATATGCAAATGAGTTAGCTTTGAACTTGCCGTGTGTCTTAGTCAGTGTTCTATTGCTGTGAGGAGACACCATGACCATGCAGCTCTTATAAATGAAAGCACTTAACTGGGGGCTTGCTTACAGTTTCAGAGGTTTAGTCCATTGTCAACATGGCGGGAAACGTGGCAGCCTGCAGGCAGACATGGTGCTGGAGAAGCAGCTTGAGAGTTCTCCATCTGGGTCCACAGGCAGCAGGAAGAGAGAGACACTGGGCCTGGCATGAGCATTTGAAACCCAAAAGCCCACCCCCAGTGACACACTTCCTCCAGCAAGGTCACACCTACTCTAATCCCTGCCAAGTAGCGCCACTCCCTAATGACCAAGTAGTCAAATATACGAGCCTGTGGGGACCATTCCTGTTGAAACCACCACGCCATGCTCTGGTCTCAAGACTTCTTCATTGCCCTTGCTGTATTTTCGAAGTTCAGAGCAGGAAGCAGAAGAGTATTCTAAGGACTACATTGTATGTGGGAGATTTAAAGGAATCACAAAAAATGATCAAGTGACCATTTTTAACTGATGTTGGGGGGGCGGTGCATAACTATAATCCCAGCACTTGAGGCACAAGGTCAGGAGAAGTCAAGGTCACCCTCCCAACACAGCCAGCAAGTTCAAGGCCAGTCTGGAGGACACAAAATCCTGGCTCAAAACCCCAAACAATAACAAGTGACCACTTTGTAATAGACTGTCATGTCCTGTGTTTTCCCACGTCCCCTACGCCAGCCCCCTGTTCCTTAGAATGTAACTATATTTGCAGACAGGGTCATCGACAAGCTAATAAAGTCAGTGAGGTCATTAGGATACGCCCTCCTGGCCTGACTGGCATCCTTGTAAGAGGAGGTGTATGTGAAGAACAATTAGCTGAGGTTGACCTCTGGCCTGCACGTAAATGCACATGTATGCATATACGCACACATGTGCACACATGCACATGCAGAAGAATGGTAGCAAGGATCAGCTCATACCTGACACCACACAGTGCTACAAAGTAAAGCCTCGGGGTCACTGTCACAGGTGGTGAGAGCCTCAGCCCATTCTGACCATTGCTAGGTAGAAGGAAGGAGCCAACACTGCATCTGACTCTTCCGTATGAAACGTGGTTCTTTTTAAACACACAACGAAGAGAAAGAAGAGCTAGAGCCATCACATGTGGCTCTTCCGAGATGGCCTGCAAAGCATGGTGAGGAACACTGTGAGGCCAGTCAGGCACACAGCATGAGCGCTCACTGATCCAGCTTGCAGAGAGGGAGGCTGCAGGCTTGGGGTGATGGACCTTACAGGACCGTGCTGAACCAGGATCTAAGCATCTCTGACTAGCTTCCTCTCCCAGGAAACACCAGAGTCAACAGAGCTTATGAAGCGGCAAAGTTCTCCAAGCCCAGGTCCGGGATGTGCTGCCACAAGCACAGTTCCCTTGTCAAACGAATGCAATAACAACAACGAAAACAAACAAACAGCAGAGAAGGAATGCTCAGATCAAAAGAGATTGATGGAACAGTAATCCTGAGGAATGCTTGGATCAGCACTGGATAGAACACTTCTGAGACCAACGGGGGAACAGCTTAGTCAGGGTCTCTGAAGGAACAGAACCAACAAAACGTGTATTTGTGTGTGTGTGTGTGTATTTATAGATAGATAGATAGATAGATAGATAGATAGATAGATAGATAGATAGATAGATAGTACACCTACATATTAAAAGGGGATTTTGTAGAGTGGCTGAAACTCAGCTAAAACCACTGTTCTGAAGCTATTTCTTTTAGCTCAAAACATCCCCTCCCAGGGGAGGAGGGCAGGGTGCTGAAAAAATATAAGGAAACACACAAGGCATAGGAAGTAAACAAAACTAAAACTCCCACGTCTTGGAAAGCTGGAACTTAAATTGTACAAGGTCACGGCTGTCTGTTGGGGTTGTTTGGAAGACACTGAGCTATAGCTGAGAGCTGCCTGCTAGGCACCAGGGAGATCTAGGGAAGCAACTCTTAGCAGGAGTGTCACCATGCTGGGTGGGTTTCCCAGTGAGGCAGGCTTTGAGTCAACAACGCTCCTGTAAGTAAGATTTAGGTAGAATCGGTTTTTTGTTCTCTTGATGGTGCCCCATTAGGGGTGACCAGATACTTGCCCAAGTCTCTCAAGGAAAACTCCCACACAACTACAGAAAGGAAAAAGGGAAGAGAAGGGGGGAAGGCGGGAGGGCGATGTTTCTGAAGCACACCCTGGAGCATGCTGTCTGTGGAGTGGGCTGCACTTACCAGACACGGCATGCTCTCAAGCACGCTCAAGATCTCCGGGTCACTCAGCATGTTGTTGGAGAGGTCGAGGACACAGAGCCGCAGACACTCACTGAGGTGCTGAATGTCTGCCACGGTCTCCAAGCGGTTGTGGGCCATCTGCAGTGTGTTCAGGACAGGGAGGCAGGCTGGAGGGAGGGGGGTGGCACAAATGAGCAACAGTAGCATGTGCTCCCGGCCCACACTCTGGCATCTCAGCCGGGATGCGGCACAGAGCAGAGCCGCGAAGCTTACAGAGGTTCTCAATGGTCTTGATGTAGTTGTTGCTCAGGTTGAGGGCGTCCAGCTTCTGGAGCGGCTCCAGGTTCTCGATCTTGTGTAATAGGTTCACTTGCAGGAAGAGGCAGCGCAGCTCGCTCTGGGCCTGCAGGTTCTCGATCCTCTGGATGCCATTGCACTCCAGCCAGAGGCAGCGGAGGCCTGTGTACTCTTCGAGGTTCTCAATGCGGTCAAACCCTGGTGGGTAGGGGCTGGTGAGGCTCCCGGGCACTCAGAGGGGAGGGGCCTGGATTCTGTTGGTTTTGCCTATTGGTAGAGGCTGAGTGTTTGGGTCTTTGAAAAATTCTGATGTAGAAGACCATGACCTCCAGTGTGATAGTGTTAGAAGGGGCCTTTGGGAGGTGAGGGTGGGGCACATATGATGGGATTAGTGCCCTTTTAGAGAGAGACTGCTTGGCATGGTGGCACAACAGTGATCCCAGCTGCCTGAAGGTTACAACAGGAGGATCACAATTTCATGGCTATCTTGGGCTACAGACTGAGATCACAGATAAAAGTCTCATTCTGTGAACTTGGAAGCCATCACAAGGCATTGGATCTGCTGGCATCTTGGTCTTGGACTTGAGAGATTAAGACACCCACATCTCTTTTCTCTTTTTCTTTCTTTCTTTTTTAAAAATAAATCTTTTATTTAAGTATACAATGTTTTATCTGCATGTATGTCTGCAGGCCAGAAGAGGGCACCAGACCCCATTACAGATGGCTGTGAGCCACCATGTGGTTGCTGGAAATTGAACTCAGGACTTCTGGAAGAGCAGGCGGTGCTCTTAACCTCTGAGCCATCTCTCTAGCCCCCTCTTTCTTTCTTTTTTTTAAAAAAATAAGTTTTATTTATGTATTTACTTTTGAGATTGGGTCATTCTAAGTAGTTTTGGCTATTTTTGGAGTTTGCTTTGTAGACCATGCTGTCCTGGAACTCAGAGATCTGACTGCCTCTGCCCCCGAATGCTGGGATTAAAGGCGTGTGACAGCATGTACAGCTAGTAACAGCTTTTCTTTGCAAAGTCATTCCACTTATTTTTGATTGAACCCTTGTATCTCTTTCCTGCACTCTGACATGGGTCTTTCTCTCTGGTCCACCCTCCACTCTTGTCCCACACCTCCCCTGTCACTAGGGAAAGCCCCCTTTTCCTTCTGTCCCTCCAGCAGCAGTCCCTAAGTCAGACTCTCTCTTTTGTTCCCATCATCTACAACCAGAAGCTGGAGTCCCTAGTGACATCCCCATTGCTAACTTTCATTGTTGATCTTCCTCCTTGACCTCTCCAAGACTTCTGACCCATTTTCTCATTCCCACAGGTATCCCCCCATCCCCAGGTTATCACAAGCCCTGTGTTGATACATCGAAACAAGGGTGGCCCTGAGATGACAGCTAAGGCATGGCATGTGTCCTTTCTGGAACTGGGACCCCTATTCCCATAGTGTCCTTTCTCTTGGCAGCTTGCTCAATATGGAGCTGGCAGCCACTGAGAGGCTTACACGGTGGGGAACTGAGCTGTGGTTCATAGTCATCTTCCAGCTCCAGGGCAGTGCTCAGGGAATTGAGGTCACTTGGCAATTCCACCATCCCTCAAAAGGGACCCTGAGCCAGTACCACCCAGCTAATCACACATGGATCCCTTTCTTCAGAACCCGTGGGAGCCAGTGTACTTGAAGTTGCTAAATCTCAGGGTGATTTATTACCAAGTGACAGGTGACTAAGGTAAGCACCTCTCTTCTGGCTCCCTGCCCTCTCTGAATCCACTTAGCCTAACACTGGCTCCTCTTCCTCATCCTCCTTAGTCTCTGCTCCCCCGCCACCCCAGGACCCGTTGTTCTAACCACTACTATGCTCAGATGACAGGCGGAGAATTTTAGAGGGGCGGAAGTGAGGAAACAGGTGGGGAGCCCTTTCTAAACCCTATGGCTTGTGTGCTGCTGAGTCAGGGTTCCTTCCTACACAACACCCTCCTCCCTGCAGCTGCCCACTCATGCCTGTCCCACCCTACAAGACCCCTAAACCATCCTTGCCATGTCCACCTCTGGATTCCCAGCACTGAGGAAGTCCCATGCATGGAAGGCTCTCAGAAAAGATTTTCGGAATAAATAGACAAACGTGAGAGATCAGCGGGTCAGCTGCTTCACACTGGGTCCCAACTCAGTCATCACTGATCAGGATAGTCCTGGTCATGATCCTGAGCTCAGATGTAGATGTGGGGCTGGCCCAAGTCCCTAGGATGCCACAGTACCTACGTTCTGCGGGGACCGAAGACCCTGCTCCCTTGCCTTCTACCCCTATCTTCTGTACTTCCCCATGTACCCGTCCCAAGCCCAAGGCTCACAACTGCCCCCAGTGCTTTAAAAATTGCCCAGTCCTAAGCCAGCCATGCTGACTGGAGCCTGATCTGCCAGCTCTCCACAGACTGAGGCAAGAAAGCCACAAGTTCAAGGCAAGCATGACCTATATAACAAGATCCTACCTTCCGTGTGTATGGTGGGGGCGGTATTGAGATGTTGAGATGAAATTAAGTAGTTATGTGCCTGGTGGTGCAGGCCTATAATCCCTGCTACTTGGTTGAGTGAAGCAGGAAGATGGAAATTCAAGATCCTTCTGGGCTACAAAGTGAGTTCAAGGGCAGCCTGGGCAATTGGGTGAATCTTGTTTCAAAAGAAAAAGGGAAAGGAGGGCTGGCTAGGGTTGGATCTCAGTGGCGGTGTATTTGCCTAGTGTGTGTGAGGTCCTGGGTTCCAGTCTTTAAATTGCAAGCGGGAAAAAAAAATCAAGGAAGCAACCAAAGAGGCAGGGGAGGCTTGTCTGGGCTCACTCAGCCCCTTTATGAACTCAGTCAAGCCCGAGTTCCACTCAGAGAAATATTTAAGCACCAAGATGACCTCTAAAACTTGTTTTCTACCTCGTCCTCCTGACACTGGTCATGGACTCCCTTGGGACTCACCCTTGAAGTGTAAATACAGCGTGTCATTCAGGGCAGGGGTGACGTACAGTTTGTGCTGCTTGCAGAGCTTTTGAAGGAACTGTTTGGTCATCCTGTGAAAAGGCAAAGCTCGAGTAAGAGGCTCGCTTCAGCTTGCTGGTCTGTGTTTGGGTTGGGCTGCTTTGGAGATAGGGTCTCGTTCTGTGGCCCAGGTCAGCTGGGAACACACTATGCAACCCAGGCTAGCCTCAAACTTGTGGTCCTCCTGCCTCAGCCCCGCTGGGATTGCAGCTGTGAGCCATGGCACCAGCTCAGGTCCTACGTCCATTCTGTCTAAAGTCCTAAATCGGAAACCTCATGTTAAATCTCCCTCCTCCTCCCCTTCTCCTTTGGTATGTTTGTGTGTACGTATTCTTGTATGTTCGCGCGTGTGCGGAGTCACATTGGAGCCAGAGGTGAACATCAGGGGTCCTCCTCCATCACATCTGCCATAGTTTTTGAGGCAGAGCTCTCTCACTGAACCTGCTGATTTGGGTAGTGCGCTCCCGGACTCCTCTGTCTTAGCCTCCCCAGTTCTGGAATTACAGATGTCCAGAGATGTCTGGGTGCTTGCATGGGCACTGGGGACTCTAATTTCCGTCCTCATCTGAGCCATCTTGGCAGCATCTCCTCCCTTAAATGTATATTAGGGTTTTACCCAATACTGTTACTTCAGCGCTCTAAAAAAACTGCCGTGTTCGGCCTAATAAAAATACTTCCAGCAGTGTCATCAACAAAACTAGTGTGAACCAGGCATGGTGTGAACATGTGTAATGCCGACACTCAGGAGGCTGAGAGCCAGCCTGGGCAACAGAGTGAGACCCTGTCTTAATGCAGGACCAGAGGCAGAGGGGATGGCAAGATGGCTCAGTGGGCAGAATCAAAGCCTGAAGATCTGAGTCTGATCGCTGGAATCTTCAGTGGAAAGAGAGGACGGACTTCTGCAATCTGTCTTTCAGCCTCTGTTTATGTGTCGGGGTACACGCCCGGGTATGTACTGCACACATTTGTTTCCATATTCTTCCTCCCACACTCATAATGAATACTTCCTTTGTTTGTTTGTTTGTTTGTTTTTTCAAAAAAAGCACTAGTGGCTGGAGACATGGTTGAGATAGCTTAGCAATTAAGAGCATTTGCTGCTCTTGCAGAGGATACAAGTTCCCAGTATGCTTCGGACAACTCACAAGCTCCTGCAATTCCAGCTCTATGGAGCCCAACACTTCCTTTTGGCCTCCATGGCCACCTACACACACATGCACACACATAAATACAAGTAACATGCCGGGCGGTGGTGGCACAAGCCTTTAATCCCAGCACTCGGGAGGCAGAGGCAGGCGGATCTCTGTGAGTTCGAGACCAGCTTGATTTACAAGAGCTAGTTCCAGGATAGGCTCCAAAGCTACAAAGAAACCCTGTCGAAAAAAAAAAAAAGAGGTATTGCTGCTTCTACCCTGTTCTAGTACTAACTGGGCAGGCTCCGTAGCTGTACCCTGTGTAGGGGTTAAGGGGCTATCACCGTGCACCCTCCTTGGTGGCTTGGGAGCTGTGCTGCACAACACGTACCTGGGGCCCCGATCATCCTTGTCATTTCTTGAGTTGGCTAAGTGACCATCTGAGCCACTGTCACCACTCTGTTGCTGCTGACTTTGGCAGGATGCTGTAGAAGGATCCACACACGTTTCTTTGGTCTCATTAATTTCTGCAAAAAAAGAAAGAGTTAATTTGTAAAGATCAAAAAATTTAGGATGGGGGGCTGGAGAGATGGCTTAGAGGTTAAGAGCATTGCCTGCTCTTCCAAAGGTCCTGAGTTCAATTCCCAGCAACCACATGGTGGCTCACAACCATCTGTAATGGAGTCTGGTGCCCTCTTCTGGCCTGCAGGCATATATACAGACAGAATATTGTATACATAATAAATAAATAAATATTTTTTTAAAAAATTAGGATGGGCATGACAATCCCAGCCTGTGATACCAGCACCCAGGAAACCCGAGAAAGGAGACTCACCACTGGGTTTTGAGTTTGGCCAGACTGAGCGAGACACCAAAAAAAAAACAAACAAATGAAAAAGTAGGCTGTCATGTTTTTGATTTATATAAATGGGATCCCATGCTTTTCGTGAAACTTGTTTTTTATACCCATATATGTTCCTGAGAATGATCCCTACCGATGGATGAAGCTGTCAGTGCACTATTTTCAAGGCAGAAGAAGACTCCACTGTGCCCTACAAGGACTCCCTTAAAGGCATTTGCATTGCTAACATGCTTCAGATGGTAGAAACAGCAACACAAAGAACAGCTTTGTCCACATTTTTATGTTCCCCTGTGTAATTTTTATAGAGGATCAGCCTAAAAGTGACATGTACATAGCCATTACATATACAGATTGTTGTAAAACTTGCTGTACAGGGTGGTGGAGAGATGACCCAGTCATTAAGAGTGTTTGAAATGCTTGCTACTCTTCCAGAGGATCAGAGAGTTCAGTTCTCAGCACCTACAGCTCATAACTGCCTGTAACTCCACTTCCAGGGTATCTGACGCCCTCTTCTGGCCTCCTTGGGCACTTGCCCACCTCTCCCTTTTCACCCCCACACCACAAAATAAAATACACTTTTTTTTTTAAGAGGAGGACACAGTGAAAAAATTAATTTAAAAGAACAAACTGGTGTCATGTAGAATTTGGAGAATTTACCAGTAAGCTTTCTCGGAGAATATCAAGTTATACAGAAGAAAAATTTAGCCAAAGAGTCACTGCCACAGACATAACTTTAGGGGACGCTGGGATACAGATTTGAACCACTGTATTTATGCACTTGTGGATTCGAACTCAGATTATCAGGCTTGTGTTGTTAGTACCTTAACCCTCTACGGCATCTCTAGAAGCCTCAAATGAATGTAACTTCAAGAGCTGATGAACTCCCTGTGTGTGTGTCGGCGGGGGTGGGGGGTGGGGTCTGTTGAATAACACTGAATACTGGGGACTGTGCCATACATTCATTGGAAACAAGTCCCAGTCACCGGCGGTCTCTGATTAATATTCATTGGAATAAATAGTTGGTGTTCTATATGTGCTGGATTGATTACATTAATAAAGGTCTAGCATTCATTAATAGTGAATGGGCAGGCATGTATGCGGTGTGCTGGCTGACCCATGGCTGTGTGGATGGGCGTGTTTGAGGGGTGCTGGCTATTCCAGGCTGTGTTGATGTGCACGCGTGAGGCGGGTTGGCTGGCTGGCTGTTCTTGTTGCTGTATGGATGGGCATATGTGAGGGGTGCTGGTTACTCCCAGCTGCATGAATGGGCATGTATGAGGCACACAGGCCCTCGCCCCCTCGGCTCCCCGACGCGATGGCACCTTCTTTGCGGACCCCTGGGCCCACGTCGCCATGATCGCCCGCCGACTCCTCCAGACTGGGTTCCGCAGCTCCATCCGCCGGCGGCTCTGAGGACTCAGGGTGCATGTTTGCTCCTCGCCCCGCCACTCGGCTCCTGCACTACGGTCCGCGTCGTTGGCTGTCCAACGCTTCCCTGGTCGTCGTGGTAACCAATGCGCACGCGCAGTCGGTTACGCTGCCGGGGGCGGGACTAGTGGGGGCTCCACCCAGGTGCGTGCGTAGCGGATCACGTGGGTAGCGGACCTGCGGCTGAGTCCGGGGCGGCGGCCGCGCGGACTGGTGGCGGGACGGGCTTCGGAGACCGCGCGGCTAGCTGCAGGTATTGCGCCAGTGCCTTTAGCACCCGCTTCCGGCCCTTGCCACGCCCACGGGGACCCCGACTCTCGGGAACGCCCCCCACGCCCCTCTGCGCGTCCGGTAGCTGGGAACTCTTGGTCCGCGCTCCTTGCGATCCCTTGGCAGCCAGAGCAGGTGTCCCGGGCCTCATCTTCGCCGCGCGCGTCGCACAGGCGACACGCCCTGTGACCGCCCTTTTGTCGGTGTCGCCTTAACCTTCTTTCCCCGTCGCTCAATGGGTTCTAGGATTCAGAACTGATGCAGAATGGCAGCGCTGCTGAAGAAAGCGCGCAGATCCTGCAGAGCTGGGTGGGTTCTGCAGAGTCGCTGGGCGGCGCCCGGCGGCGCAGGGGAGGGATGGGGAAAACGAGCTGGCGAGTCCCTGTTCCATCTTCAGGACTCAGCCGCACCCCTGGATGGACAGGGGATACAGGTTCCCACGGGCCGGTCGGGGGTACGGGGTGTCCCATGGACCACCGTTCAGGGGCTCTGAGCCGCGCCTGAGTCTCAGGTCTTAGCACTGATATCCTGGGATGTGACTGCGTCTTTTTCCTCATGTGTAGTATTGCCTGTGAGATCGAAGGAGGGGGTAAAGTGAGGCCGTAGGGATAACGCACTTAGAAGCTTTTTCACAGAGTCGGGTCAATACAAATAGCGGTAGCTAACTAACATCGAGCCCTGGCTAATGGCTACGGTTTATTGAGCGGTTGCGAAAGGCTCTGTTGTAAGTGCTTTTTTATTCATCACCTCCTCTACTTCTCATTGCAGCTGGGAAGGGTTAGCCCCTTTTACAGGTGATGGCTGGAGGACAGGTGGTGTGGTGTAACTTAATCCCCAGGGGCAGGATCTCTTTTTCAGTGTGACCCTAGTCATTTCGGGAATATTTCAGAAGCGCAGAGTTCAACGCTACTTTATTAGTGGAGTGTGTGTGTTGCTCACTCATGTGTGGGTGTGGAAGTCACAGGTCAGTGCCTATTACTCTCCGCCTTATTTTTTGAGAAGATGTCTTTCACTGAATCCAGCATCTCCTTTAGGCTAGACTGACTGCCCCCCCCATGATCCTCTTGTTTGGTTTTTCCGTCCCAGCCCTGGGGTTACAAATTGGTTCTACGTTTTTCTACTCTGACATACAGCTGGGGATCCCAGCGCAGGTCCTCAGGCTTGCCCGGCAAACAACCTGCTGAGCCAACTCTCAGTTCCCAGTGGATATTTTTTTTTTTGGAGGCAAAATTTACATATCAAAATTAATCATTTTAGCCATTTTGAAATGTGCAACTTAGCACTTTGTAGTATAGTTACAGTGCTGGGCAGTTGTCATCCCTAGTCCCAGATAATTCCCACCACCCCCAAAAGAAGTTCCACCCCATCAGCTGCATCAGGAGCCCATCTTGGGTTCCTGATCTGTTTTCTGTGTCTGTGGAGTTCCCAATTGCAAACATGTTTTATACATGTCTTGTGTCTGGCTTCTGGCCCTCAGCCTCATGTTTTCATGTCACAGCGTGTACTCATGCCCCGGTCCTCTGTAGAGCTCAGCAATATTCCACTATATCATATTCCACTGTATTATAGTTGGGCCCCACTGTGGTCATCACTTGATGGGCATTTTGGCAGCTTCAGTTTTTGGCTCGCGTGAGTCAGGCTGGTAGGAACCCTCTTTACAGAATTTTAGTGCAAGCAAAAAAAAAAAAAATCAGTTATTTTGGATGAGTGCCTAGAAGTGAGCTGCTGTTGCCTTAATTCCTGGTGCCTAAGTAGAGACCTGGATCTCAGGTAAGAGTCCCGGGTTCTGGGTTCCCTGTTGCTGTTCTTTTCCCTCAGCCTCGCTGCTGGTTCAGTCAGTGATCAAGATCAGACCGAAGAAGATAAGAAACTCCCAAAATGTCACTGATCTGAAAGAGAATTTGCCAGATGCTGATGCGAAGTTTTTGGGATTTTTTTTTTTCCCTCTTCAAGAGTGAAACTTGAGCTCTGGCAAAACAGTATCTAAAGGGATTTACTAAGGCAATATTGTATTTGCTAAGGCAATATTGTATACACAGCATTTTGGTGCTGTGGAGCCATACGGAGGATGCGTGAAAACCGGTTTCCACCATTATGAAATTCAGGGTTGCAGACTTAAATCAGAAGAGTTTCTAGAAAATACTGTGAGGAGACTTCTGCCTGGGTTGCTGGGAAGTGAAATGCCATGAACACTGCTGGCAAAGGAAGGGGCTTGGAAACGAAGACATCCAGCACATCAACAATTGAGCAAGACATAGCAGAGAGTGTGTGTCTAGAGTGTGTCAAGAATTCGTGTCTTTCTGAGAGAGAGAGACAACATCGTAGGAAGAGGGGCAGACGGGAACGGGCATTTCAGAGATTGAGAAGCGGCAGGAGCACACATGGCTCACAAGACCCTTGGCCCCTTGCTAACCACTCTACACACCCTGTTGTTGGAGGGTGAACTCTTGGGCGTGCCTGCAGGTGGCACAAGGAGGCAGTGTGCACACCCACCTGCGAGACAGGTGAGTCAGGCCTGTCACTTGGCAAGGGAGAGTGGAACCCTTGAGTGCCTTGTGGCCCAGCAGTTCGACTGTGTGGCATGCTCCTTGGTGAATGCCTGCACCAGTGCCCAAGAGATGTTCTTAAGAATTTGAGTGGTGACCCCGGGCTGGTGGTAGCATAGACAGGAATTGTATGTGGGCGTGTCACGACCTACAGCAAAGCTGGGACCTCAGCCGGTAGAAGAGTCTCCGGAGGTGGAGGGCGCAGGTCAGTTCGGGACATTGGGGCACTCCTCAGGAGCCACTCAGACAGGCAGCACTCAGCAGCACCATGAAGTGTTTCAGAAGAGTAAGCTGGCAGCTCTTTACAAAAAGAGCCAGAGTAGCAGGTTTGGGGTATGAGCTGTGATGCCAGCATTCATGATGCTGAGGTGAGATTAAAGCAGCCTGTGCCTCAAAAATAGAGAGAGAAAGAAAGAAACCCCAGCTTTGGGAGGATGTGCCCTTCAGTGTAGAAGAGGGGACAAGAAGGAAGCCTGGGTGTCTTGGAGTTTATTGGATGCTGCTTTTGTCGGGCTAGTCACTGAGCAGGTGTTTTGTTTTCCTTCAAACTTTGGAATGTGGTTTTTTTTTTTTTTGGTTTTTCGAGACAGGGTTTCTCTGCAGCTTTGGAGCCTGTCCTGGAACTAGCTCTTGTAGACCAGGCTGGTCTCGAACTCACAGAGATCCGCCTGCCTCTGCCTCCCAAGTGCTGGGATTAAAGGCGTGCGCCACCACCGCCCGGCCCCCCAAATTTTTTATTTTTGAGACATGTTCTCATTTTTGAACCAGGATGCCCTTGAACTCATAGATACCCACTTGCCTCTGCCTCTTGAGTTATGAGATTAAATGAATGTGCCACCATGCCCCCCCCCTTTAATTATGGAGAAGTTAGTTTAGGACATAGCTTCTGACCTCTGGAGACCTGAGCTCCAGTTGCAGAGTCAGAGACAAGTGAAATAAATAGTGTGTTAGAGACAGAGCAGCAGAGGGTGGGGCTGGGTTGATAGGAGAGGAGGGGTCCTCAGCCTCCTGATGGCTGGGGATTTGAACCAAGGACGGAGAGTGGATACAGACTGGCTTAGAAGGCTAAACAGGACTTAGGGTTCTGTGTCCAAGGCAGACTCAGTGGACATACCAGAAGGCAGAGTGCAGCCTCTGGCTGCAGAGGGTAAGTAGGCCTTGTCAGTCCTTCCCAGCCTGCGGGTCACCCTTCAGTCCAAGAGCAAAGGACTTCCTGATAACACTGTGGTTATGACTGAGGGCCTGTCTCAGTGTCTTCCAGACTGACAGTGCATTGTCTACCTGCCAATCCCTTCTTCCCGGCAACTGTCCCTGTGTCCGCCATACTTCCTTCTGTGACATGATTATTACTAGTTCTGCAGGTAGAGACCAAAGTCACAGTCCCCAGAAGGGTCCTTCTGGAGACCCCAGGGAAGATTGTCCTACCCTTGCTATCTCCCAGCGTCCTTCACGGGCCTTGACTGTGACCCTGTGGAGACTGTGGTCATGTTACTCACCGCCTCTGACTTTCCTGCCCCGTGTAAGGACACATGGGGATGTCCAGTCATGCCCCAGGACTGTGGCTGGAGTGGGGACTGGCTAGACAGCCATTCTCTTTTTGTCCTAGGGATCTTACTCATCTATTAGAAGTGTCTTATGTATGTTCTGTTTTTGCCTCCTCAGCAGACCTGCAAATGCCCTGCCTCACTGATGATCAGTTAGCTTTCTGTGGGTCTCCAGGCATATGGGCCCAGGGACTCCTAGATTTATTTCTGAAGTTGTCTTTGGTCTGGGACATTGAGTTGCCATCTTCAGCCCTATTGGAATGGCTTTGTTTTCCATGTACACTTTCCTGTATGAGGCCCCGCCCCCATACACACACGGGCCGGTAACTACCAGTGTAGGTCTTTTGATGGCCTTGTGCTTTATTCATAAACCATCTGGTGTTTGACTACATCAGGCTTCTGGGAGTTTGGTGGGTGTGTGTCAGGTCTCACCTTGGCCTGGCTGGGAGGAATGACCGAATGGTGTTTCTTATGTCAAGACTCCAGCGCACCAGGGCTGTCAGTGCCTGTTTCTAAGGAACACCTCATAGTTGGTGGGGCCACGGTCTCAGCAGTCATGACAGTGGCAAGCTGGGGAAGGGTCTCCAGGGGGAAAATGGAGAATCCTGCCAAGCCTCCTAAACCACCCCCCCTCTTTTAAGCACCTCTCCTTTCCTGCTACATCTGCCAGGGGATGAGAAAGTGTTGGGCACCTGGATTCAAGCAGGCCAGCCAGAATCTACCAGGCTTTGGGCGTGGGCTACACAGGCTGGCTGTTGTGGTGTGGAAAATTCAAGCGGGCGTTGCAGGGGACCGAGGAAGGGTGTGGAGAGAGAGAGGGTGACCCTTCCACAGGCAGCTGTAGAGACCATAGCCAGGTGCTCTTAGGGCAGTATAGATTGCAGTTGATCCCCTGCTCACCTGGATGGAATTTTGTCCTATCTGATGCTGTGTCCCTAAGAAGAAAAGAGTCAGGACAAGGAAGGAATGCCCTCTCCACTGCCTCCAAGGCCAGGGGACTGTCCCCAGGCACACACTCTTTAGTTGTGCTTTGTTTTGAAAGCATTGATCTTAATTTTGCATAAAGTGTTCCCAGCTGAGCCTGGGTATTTGTTGTTGACTTCCCTTACCCTTCACAGCTGCCTCTAAGGGCAGAGCTGGCAGCAAGAAGCCAAGGGAAGACTGGGGCTGACAGTGAGGAGAGCAGAAACCCCGAGGTCAGGCTCCTTCTGCTGGATTTGCTGTACTGGTGTTCAGAGTCTTGGGAAAGCTGGGGCAGAGCGGCAGTAGCTCCACCCCTTCATCCCCCTCCCCTCCTTTTTCTCTCCCTCTTTTTTTTTCTTCCTCCCTTTCTTTGCGGTGCTGGGTGCTGGCGCTTGTAGTCAGGACTTCATGTTGGATAAGCCACTAAGTAACACTTCACCCCTGCCCCATCCTTAGATACTTTCTCATTAAGTTCCAGGCTGGCTTTGAACTTTGATCTTCCCACTTCAGCCTCTCCAGTAGTTGATTTCTTTCTTTCTTTCTTTCTTTCTTTCTTTCTTTCTTTCTTTCTTTCTTTCTTTCTTTCTTTCTTTTTCTTTCTTTCTTTCTGAAATGCAGTCTCTGTGTAGCCCTGGCTGATCTAGAACTTACAGTGTAAACCAGGCTGACTTTGAACTGACAGAGCCACCTACCTCTGCCTCCCCAGTGTTGGGATTAAAGGCATATACCACCGGTTCAGCTGGGATCTGAATTTTTTTTTCTTTTTTTGGAGGCAAGGTCTTACTATTTAAATAGCTCAGCTTTTTGGCCTCAAACTGGGACTCCTCCGTCCTCAGCCTCCCAAATTACATGTCCACACCACTATACAGGTTGAGAATAGCTTTCAAAACATACTGTGACACCAGCTTGATTTCTACCACATGGTGGAAGTGTGGAACTTACTGGGGAGAGTGCGCTGTGTGGTCAGGGCCTCTGCAGATCGCATGTCTGCTGCTGCTCAGTTTTCTCTTCATGCTTCCCTGTGCCTTGGGAGGTTCCTGCTCCCTCGGCAAAACTTAATAGAGCGCGAATTCCATCACAGGAGACACAGACTTGTGCCATTTTTGTGACTGTGTTGACTGTTTCCAGGACTCCCCACCTCTCACTTTAAATGGATTTCCTCCCAGAAGTCGTTCCCACAAGCTTTATGTTTTCTTTTTTTGAGGGAGAGGGGGTGGTACTTAAAATCGAGTTGTCTGTGCATAGTCTCCGCTGTCTTACTATGCATGTGAGCCCTCTGGCCACTTAGTGTGCACTGGATCCGACTGCAGCGGCTCCTCTGCCCTGGTCCAGGATGGAGCACAGCCCTTGGTCATGCCATCAAGACCGTGCCTGGCCTCTGTCCACCTCTCCAGGGTCCCCTCTGCTCGTAGGCTAAGATATCCAGATGAGCTTTGCATTTTAATTGTTAAATGCCTGCCTCTGCCTTGGATCCTTAACACAATACTTGGGATGTGTCTGCCCTTTAGTGTTTGCTGTGTACACACCTAGAAGTGGTGTATGTGACTTTCTCAAACCTAGAGGCCAGGAGGGAAAATACCAGGCAAACCAAGTTAGTAACGGGGGTGGGGGTGGGGGTTGCTGTTGCAGGAGGGCATCATCATCTCGGGTTTTAGGGGTGCTCCTTTTATTTAATATGCATGTTTTTGGGGACCAAGGTCACATTCTGTCACTACTTGTGTTTATTTTACTTGTTACTGTTGAGGTAGTAGGTCCTCTGTACTTACTGACTGGGGAGCTGGACACTTTCCAGCTGCCATCAGTGATAATTGTGCCCCCTGCAGCTTCGAAGTAGGGCACTCGTGTTTCTCTTTGTTCAGACTGCTTGTAGCTCAGAGTCGGGATTTGGGGAGGAATTCCATAGCTGAGTCGTTCTGTTGAGTAATCTCCTGGAAGGCCAGCACTTCCTAAGCCACAGGTGTTAGACAGTGAGGTCATGCTGTGACAGTCTCAGGTTGTGTGCCCTCAGGAGTTTTTGTTGCTCCTGAGTGCACAGTTGTGACCTGAGCTCTCTCTTCTTGTCCCTGCAGGTTGCCATGGCTGCTGTTGACAGTTTCTACCTCTTGTACAGGGAAATCGCCAGGTCTTGCAATTGCTATATGGAAGCCCTGGCCTTGGTGGGAGCCTGGTACACAGCCAGAAAGAGCATCATGGTCATCTGTGACTTCTACAGCCTGATCAGGCTGCATTTCATCCCTCGCCTGGGGAGCAGGCCTGACCTCATCAAGCAGTATGGAAGATGGGCTGTCATCAGTGGTAACTTGACCTCAGCTCCAGTGGTCTTGTCTTTGGGTCATATTTTAAGTCAGCGCTTCCAGCAAGCAGCTACAGAATTTAAGTGGAGGCTTCTGCCTCCTGCTGAGACCTCCTTCTGTGCTCTTCCCTTCTTCCCACCTCACTTCAGGGAGCCCTATCCTCCAAGGCATCCCCCTCATTACTCCAGCTCTTGTTCCCCAGCCCCCTATTCCCGCCTCTCACATGTCTTTTTCTGCTGTCTGTTTTGAAATTGTCCTTTGGGGCTGTCAAAGCTCTCAGAGATGCTTTACCTGTTTTGAATTGCATTGTGATGTATCTCCGTGTCCCAGAAAGCTCATCCTGACACCTAACTAAGCAAGCCAGGGGTGAGATTGGAAGCAGATTCCACAGTATCCTACTCCAGCGGGCTGAGTGTGAGCAGTTCCTGGTCTGTCTGCCAGGGTAGCTTGGAGTGCATGCATGAGTGCGCGTGCATGCGTGTTGTGTGCATGCACGCGTGTGTGTGCCATGTGTACGTGTAAAGGCCTGGGAACAACTTTTGGGAGTCAGTTCTCTCCTGCCACCATGTGGGTCCTGGAGTTTGAACTCAGGTCATCAGGCTTAGCAGCAAGCACTGAGCCCTCTGGCTAGTCCCTGCCTGAGGGTCTTTAGCATTATGGTTCACTTTACCAATTTAGCGGCGTCCTTTGCTGACAGATGTTATGCATTTTCGCCCAGTGTATGATTTTCTCTGATGAGATTAATCGTGAGCAGCTCTGGTTCTCTGTAAGGATACCATGCTTCAACACACTCATGCCTCCTGGCTTGCCTTACAGGGGCCACAGATGGCATTGGGAAGGCCTATGCTGAGGAGTTAGCAAGCCGGGGACTCAACATGATCCTGATAGGCCAGGAAGAAGAGAAGCTGCAGGCTGAGGCCAAGCACATAGCTGACACCTACAGGGTGGAGACAGTTGTCATGGTGGCGGACTTCAGCAGAGGCCGGGAGATTTATGCTCCAATCCGAGAAGCCCTGAGAGACAGAGACATTGGCATCCTGGTGAATGATGTGGGTGCATTCTACCCCTATCCCCAGTATTTCACCCAGATTCCTGAGGACACCCTCTGGGACATTGTGAATGTGAACATTGCGGCTGCAAGCTTGATGGTCCACATAGTGCTTCCAGGAATGGTGGAGAGAAAGAAGGGCGCCATCGTCACAGTGTCTTCTGGCTCCTGCTGCAAGCCCACACCACAGCTGGCGGCCTTTTCTGCATCCAAGGTCAGGATCTTCTTCCTGTGGGATGGTCAGGGAGTAGTCAGCTCCTCTTTGCTGATGCTGGCCGTTTTCCCTGAGATGGGAATACGCAAGTGTTTTGCTCCTGGGTTTTCCTTCAAGGTCCTTCTAGATTCAAAGTCCTCCCCTTCTGTCCCCCGACCCCCTAGGCCTATCTGGACCACTTCAGCCGAGCCCTGCAGTATGAGTACGCCTCTAAAGGGATCTTCGTGCAGAGTCTGGTCCCCTTCCACGTGACCACCGGTGTGACTGCGCCTGGCAGCTTCCTGCACAGATGCCCATGGCTGGCACCTTCGCCGAGAGTGTACGCACAGCACGCGGTGTCGACCCTGGGCATTTCGAAAAGGACCACAGGCTACTGGTCCCACTCAATTCAGGTAGCCCTGTGCGGTCAGGTCAAAAGCTCTGTGAGCCGTGCCAGGGACCGAGGGTTGGGAATCCCCACTTATACCTCACGTTCTCAGTGATTGCGCATACAGCACTAGATGCTCATGTCTGGGGATTAGTGTAACGGTCGATTTTCAAGTTTTCTCATTTTCCCCCAAAACATGAAATAGGCTGCTCTGGTGCATGGGGGAATGTGAAGATACTTGGTGCTTGATAGGGATTTCAGTGCAGAGATATTGGTGATGCCTGAAGGGGAAGTGCTGTGTGCACAGTCCAGTTCAGGAAGCCTAAGATAGGGCCATAAGTGTATCACCATCATGTCAAGTAAATCCCATATATTCCTGGATTTGTTTGCTCAGGAATGTTTCCTAAGATTTTCTCGTTGTAGTTGAGACAAAACAAAGATCTTTTTAATTTTTAGAGACAGGGTTTCTCTGTGTAACAGCCCTAGCTGTCCTGGAACTAGCTTCTTGTAGACCAGGCTGACCTTGGACTCACAGAGATCCACCTGCCTCTGCATACATCACTGCCCGGACAAAACAAATATCTTCAGAGTATTTGGGGGCCAGCCAGATGGTTCAGCAGGTTAAGGTGCTTGCCACCTGGCCTGATGACCTAAGTTTGCTCTCCAAGATCCACATGGCGGAAGGAGAGCTCTGCCTCCCATAAGTTGTCCTCAGAGCTCTACACACACCACGGTGTTCACACACACACACACACACACACACACACACACACATCAGTGTAATTAAAAATATTTTGAAATATATTTGAGCTTCTGTCAGGTGTGGTGGCTCACACCTTTAATCCCAGCAATTAGGAGGCAGAGGCAGGTGAGTTCAGAGCCAGCCTGGTCTACAAAGTGAGTTCTAGGACAGCCAGAGCTGTTATACAGAGAAGCCCTGTCTTGAAAAACCAAAAAAGAAAAATATTTGAACTTTATGAAATATTTAAAATTATGATTTTAATCACAAGGGGCAGCAACTAAAGATTTATAATAATTTTTCTTATTATCTGGACTAGAAATAGATGTTACTAGATTTAGAATTTACTGGGCATTTCTGATTATGAGTTAAATACTTCGGGGGCTATTGCATATCAAGATAATTTAGTTTACCATGACAAAAATAGATGTAAGCAAATTTTATATTCGTCTAAAGGCTCAAACTATAAGTTTGTCTAAAAAGCTGTCTTAGTAGCTCTTTCTGAGTCTGTACTTCTCGAGAACTGAGCAAAGAAACCTGAAAAGTAGTTTAAGGCTGGAAATGGTAGCCCAGCCATCTCTTCACTAGTCAAGAGGCTGAGGCAGGAGGATCTCAACTTAGGGTCAGCCTGGCCTATGTAGTGAGACCTTTTCTTTCTCAAAACAAAAACAAAAAGTCTTGGAGATGCAGCCGCAAGGACAAATGATGACATATTTTGACCATCACGTCTGAAACACCAACATCTTAATGGCAGGTGAATTTGAACTCTCTAGAATGTATTCTTCACCTAGATGGAGGCTGATAATCCTGGCTGCTTTGGAAACTGCAGCAGAAGGATTGCAGAGCCTGCCTGAACTGTCGAGTGAGTTCAAGGCCAGCCTGGGCAACTTGTCTCAAACTAGAAAAAGTTTAAAATTAGAGAGAGAGATAATGTATTTTCTGCCAAGAGAGTCTATGAAGCTATTTAGTGCCCAGAGTAGTTTTCTGTACAGAGCTGTTAAAACTTAAGTTTTCAACCTTGCCAATCTGTTTCTTTTGTCTTCTCCCACTAATTTTTAGGGTGATGTCCTTTTAAAGCATTTTTAAATTTTAATTTTATGTGTTTACGTATGTTTCTCTGGGTATGTGCAGTGCCCACAGAGGTCATAAGAGAGTGTCAGGTCCCCTGGAGCTGGAGTTCTGGGTAGTTGGGAGCTGTCTGATGTTTGTGCTGGGAACTGAACTCCAGTCTTCTTGAAGAGCAGCCAGCTCTCTTAACCACTGGATCAGCTCTCCAGCCCGTTTCTGTTTTACAGCACAGATATTCATCCACTGCTGTCTTGACCACGCTGTACTTCTCTATTGGCTCTGGCTGTGACTTTTCCCTTGTAGTTATTGCTTCCTCTGAATGCAATTTCCCAGGGTCACAAAGGGCTCAGTTTGATGAAGATTTCAACCCCCTGTCATTCTTTAGCTCTAAGGAACAGATTGGGGATTTGTCATACGAATGGTACAGTGTCTCACCCCAGTTGGCCTCCTGTGGGTGTTTAGTGAGAACGGTGTTCTGCATTTGTTCGTTGCTGGGAGGAGGAAGTGGATAGCAGACATGCATGGTGGATCTCTGCTCAAGCAGTGAACATCACATTAGCGGTGTGTCCCGCCTGGAGATGTGTAACACACTGATAGATGGAGCAGGATGGGTGGAAGCGTTGGTGCCACTCTGGTCCAGATGGGTGGCTACTTGAGAAGAGGTAATCAGGCATGATGGAAGCTAGTGGGAGCTGTGCACAGTTGGTTGCTAGGGTCTTGGAACTTCTGCAGGGAAGCTGAGGTAGCAGCTACACCGGTGGGCGTCCAGGTGAGGGACTTCTGCTGGAGACAGGTTTGCAGGTTGGCAGCGTTTGGTAACGCCATAGAGAGAGCATATAAGGAGAAGAACTAGGCGAGAGTCTCTGCATGGCAGGACAAAGGAGGAAAGAGGTCTAGCTGAGATGAGGATGACTGAGGGATGCCAGGTGGAGACGGACAAGATCCTTCCTCAGTGGTGCCAGTGCACCCGATTCCCAGCAGCTCAGTTCTGCCACTGGGAGAACTTGGGTTGGAGGGCAGGGCTCCCGGTGTGCAGTCTCCGGCCCTGCTTGCCTCCAAAGCCCTCCCTCTGTCTCCTACCTGCCTCAGTTTGGAAAGGAAGATGGATACCTGTGTCGTCACTACTGATGTGTGTACCTGAGTGTGCACAGTCACTGTCAGTGTCTTCCAATGTCTTTCTGAACTTCATCACTTTGAGGGCCACCACAGGTTTTTTGCTGCCCCAGGAGCACTGCTTTCTTAAGCTTGGATGGGTCAGCACCCCTGATATGACTCACAGGCTAAGAAGGTTTAAGACCCTGAAGTCCCTTCCGTTATACCTCTGCTTCCCAAACTCTTACTTCGTTTGGAGACTGTCACCACCCCAGCTCAGAGTGGTTCAGTCCTTCCCTGTCTAATTAGGTGAGTGCAAAGCCCAAAGCAGTGCAGCTACGATGCAGGGGTGGATAAAGATTGACCTGCAGAGGGCAAGAAGAGTATAGGCATGGTCTCTGGAGCAGTGTCTTCCATAACAAAGGGTGTAGGAGTTTATTCGGGAAGGTACATATGCACACAGGGTTGGTCCTTGCTGAGTGTAAGGTTAGAGAGGTTAAAGTGATGGACAGGGATACTCTGGGCATGCTTAAGTACAGCTAAAGTGGAAGGCCAGGGCATTTTGAAGGTATCCTGACTCAGGAGTGTGCCTTAGAAGCTCCAGTGCTTCCTGTCTGGTCCCTGAGGATAAAGTTCACTCCTCTTCCCTTCGCTCCCGCAGACTGCTGCCGAGGGAGTTAGCGCTTGACTGGCCCACTGGAGAACTGTTCTCTGGTTGACTCTGCTTAGCTCCCTTCCCATTAAGTAAACACTGAAACATGCAAAACGAGTATCCCCCGGGGCTCCCAGGGTCTTACCAGTCTCAGGGGCCCATGGTTTTGTGTGAGCCATTCCCAGGTCCTCCCAAGGGACCCCTGTAAGACTCCTTTCATCTCCTTGGATGTAGATGAAATCCTGTTCAGGGTGGTACGGCTGTAGCTTCTCTTGGATTTAGAATGGTTTACTTAGGACATATGTTCCCAGGAGCATGCAGAAAGGGAGTGGGCACTGATGGTGGGCATCATGATGGGGCATCTTGTCCTTGTATTACCTTGACTGAATTGCGGTGACTACCCTATGCAGAAGCAAACCTCAGTATGGAAGGGGCTCAGACTCTGTTGTTTAATGCGGTCACTAGATGTCTCTTAACAGGGCTAGATCCCACACTGATCTGTACCCTTATTTCTTGAGCTTTGATGGTTTAGGAGTCTAACCATGTCTCTCTCTTTCATTTGTAGTTTCTTTTCGCACAGTATATGCCTGAGTGGCTCTGGGTGTGGGGAGCAAACCTTCTCAACCGCTCCCTACGGAAAGAGGCCTTATCTTGCCAAGCCTGAATCTGGAAGCTCCGGAGAAGCTGGGCCAAGCCACAGTAACCTGCAGTATTCCGGCATTTGGAAAACACATGTAGTTCACCTGCGTATTGTCTCTTCCTGAGTACCTAGTGTGTTACCATCTTTCACGAGGCCGACTTTCAGTCTGTGAGAAAAACCTCAGGGACCACATGGGTGGCCCAGGGCACATTATCACGAAGCCTGAGAATAGAACAGAAGGCTTCCCTAGCACTTAGAATGTGAGTGGCCAGCTCCTCTAAGGGAAATCACCTGGTTTCCTCTTATAGGTGATTATAGTGTTGACTTTCAAATGTTCATCATGCTGGGCTTGGTGGCTCATGTCTTTAGTCCCAGCGCTCGGGAGGTGGAGACAGGTGGATCTCTGTGAGTTTGTCTGGGCTATATAGTGAGTTTCAGGCCAGCCAGGGATATATAGTTAAAACCTATCTCAAAAGAAAAATATATAATAATGTTCATCAGGAAGACAACAGAAAAGTGTTATTTTCTAACTGTGAACTGTGAGTGCAGGTGGTATTAGCAGTAGATGTGTGTGTCACACCACATAGCTCCATGTGGGGGCATGTGTGTACACGCTGCCTTTCCCTAAGGTCCCCCTAGAACCATATGTGTACTGTGCGCTATGTGTGTCTCAGCAATGTTGTTGATATGTTAACAGAGTCTTTTTCAGGACGAGGTACTGGGGAGCCTTACCATATTAAAGGTCCAGGTTACTCCTTTTCATGTGGTACAAGCCTGCCCAGCTCTGTCATGGGCTTAACCATGTCTGATGCTGCTTCCTGTGCGTGGTTTTTGTCTCCTCGATGGGAGGGTTTCATTTCTAGACTGGGATACATAATGTGTTGTCTTGATTTCTAAGGTAGAAATTGTGGCTAAGGAGTGATTTCTCAGTACATCCATGCTGAAACTGCTTATAGCTGGTTTTCATTCACTTTTCTATGTAACCCAATTTCATCCCAGGAACACTGTTGATAAAATCAAATGTCTGTAGACTAGTGGTTAAAATATGAGCAACTTTCGTGTGTGTTATGTGGTATTGTGGAAATGGTGTTAGAAACTCAGTTTTGGCGTGTGTAATGAATGTGTACATTATAGGGAATGCTTTTATTGGCGTGAAGATAGTTTACACAAACTCCCATGATATGGGTGAGCACTGAAACGTGCTGTGTTCAAACCAACCACTTACAAGGGTTTTACAGCTGGCACTTGGGAATCCGTAGGTTGCGGCATTGTGTGCAGAGTGGAGGGATGTGGTGCTTAACGTTTGGCGCTGATGCTGTGCCTGGAAATGAAAATGGGTGAGATGCTGGGACTTGTGTGGAATTATTTTAGGTGACATTCCATCATCTGTAGGCCCCGTGCGCTTTTATGTTGAACATGTGTTTTTGCTCACGACATCCCCTGCACCATTTCTAGCTATGCCTCTGATCCAGAAGTTTGAAATTCTTCCTGTCTTCAATTATGTCTTCAAAACATGTGCAGAACCCCACGCTTGCAGATAATCGCAGAAGAGCAGTGGTTGGGAGCTTCTGTCGTACTGACGGAACTTGGGCAAATATGTGATCAGCAACAGCAACTCCGCTTGAAACATCACCAAGCATGATCCCATGGGGGTCGGGGGTGGGGACAGGAGACCCAGGCATTCAAGGCCACCATGGAGCACAGTGAAACCATGGTTCAGGAAGCAAAAACCATAGCAGGAACACACTGTCAGATATGTGTAAGGTCCTGTGGTCCAGTATGCAGACTTGTCAGGTACAGCGCAGAGCTCTTGCTATGAGAGGAGAAGAGGTCCTCACTGTCAGTGATGCCCCCCAGCAGGACTCAGCTAGAACACTGGTGCAGACTCAGAGCACAGTGATCCATGGCGCCAGCAGAAGACTAAACCAGGCATCTGTAGGCTTCCTAGCTTTCCCTCTCAGCCCCTCTGCCGAGAGTTACTCTTCTCACTGTGGACATGGTGGGTTTTTGTTTGTTTGTTTGAACCAAGGAAGGAGGAGCTCTGAACTTGAACCTTTGTAACTTACCCTGTGAATTGAAATGTACCAATAAAAGCATCACTGTTTGCTTCAGAAGGTGTCACTGCCTTGTCCCTTGTAGACAAGATGAGCGGAAGTTGACACCTATGACTCTCGCCATGTGCCCACTGCCTGCAGAGCACCCGAAGGATCTTGCTCTTATCCGCAGATGGCTGAGTAGGTGAGGATGGTTATAAACTCGGCAGTGTGGTGATGGTGAGGCACTCATCATGAGCCATTTCAATTTTGTGGTGGGTACAAAAGCCAGTTATAGTAGGTTTTAAAACGTGGAAAGAAAAAAATGAGAACAGATAAAGTTCTGAACAGTTTTTTTTAAACATTTGTTTTTTAGTTCATTTATGTGTATATTTGTGAGGCTGTGTGAGTTTGTGTGCACCATGTGCATGCAGATGCTGTTGGAGGCCAGAGGGCATCAGATTCCCTGGAACTGGACCTATGGTTATGATCTACTACGTGGGTGATGGGGCTCAAACCTGGGTCCTCGAGCCTTCTCTCCAGTCCCTAAGATTTTATTTTTCTTTGTATTTATGTATCTGCAAGTATATGCCACATGTGTGCAGGTGCCCACAGAGACCAGAAGAAAGAGTCAGATGTCTGGACAGGAGTTACCTGATGTGGGTGCTGGGAACTGAACTCAAGTCCTGGAAGAGCAGTAAGTGCTCTTAACTACTGAACTCTCTCCAGCCCCCTGACCAGCTATTTTTGCTTTGTTTACCTCAGTGATGTAAAATCTATATATGAGAACTAGAGGGTTGGTGGTGTCTTCTCAGACCTGATGATCTGCGCCCTCAGCCTCTACTCCTGTCTACCCACAGTGAGCTGGATACGGTGCCTCCTATGTGCTCTGAGTTTTGACGTGTTTCCAGGAGAGTGGTATATGCAGTTTCAATACTCCCTGCTGGACAGCCGAGGCTATGGCAGCCGTGTGGTCCCATGGTTACCCAGCAGTTATCCCCTGGTGTCTGTGTGGGATCAGCCCTGGGAGCCCCATGGAAACCACAGTCTGATGATGCCTCAGGTCCTTGGCTCAAAGGAAATAGTGTTTGCGTGTAACTGCACAGGTCCTCTGCATACTTGAAGTTCCCTCTACATTATCACACCGGACATACATGAACACAGTGTATTATGGACTCAACACGCCTTCCCAGTGAGAAGTCACTCCAGCAATTAGAGACTAATAAAGGAAACTCTTTAGTAATAGCATGGACTGGTTCTGGCTACTGCCCAAAAGGGAACCAGCCCTGGACAGAAATCCCCAGTGGTTTCATGGCCCCCAGT
This sequence comes from Dicrostonyx torquatus, assembly GCA_028555095.1. Lineage (NCBI taxonomy): Eukaryota > Metazoa > Chordata > Mammalia > Rodentia > Cricetidae > Dicrostonyx > Dicrostonyx torquatus. Next base: position 144,570 of record JAQHUG010000472.1, on the reverse strand, counting down.
TGCAGTTCAGTCCCAAAGTTAGGCTGTTCGGATGAATGGGGAGATTTACAACAAGGTCATTTCAGTTATCCTGAGACAGTTGCTAGGCTGTTAACCTACCTGCTCAGCAGAAAATTGCTCTTCTGCACAAGAGGACGTGGACTTAATGAGAGCCAGTTCAGTGGCGCTGTGACCAGTGCTGCTGTCCCCTTTGGACAGCCTGTTAGTTGATATGGAAGCTAGCTGTGAGCCCGGCTGTTTCCTTTTGTTATGGCTCTTATAGGTGGCGTTCTTAGTGAACAAATCTTAACAGAAACACAGAGCAACCCTAAACTAACAAACGTTGCCTTCCTACAGTTTGGTAAGCACGCTCTGCTCAGCATTGAGCATTCCTTTAGCTAAAGTCTGCTGTGTGTAAGTCAATCTTTCCTAAGCAGGCTTAACAGATCCTTTACACCATCCTTTTTTAAATCTAGTTCAGTCGCATCACCCAAGCATGCTTGCTGCCCACACTTCAGTTGTGCCAGGGCCAACTGTGGTCCAACTCAGTACTAAATTAAAACTGAAAATAGGTCTATCCTCCTGCTACATTTTGCCAGGCAGATTTTCACACTGGCTGTTCTTGAACGGTAAATATTTGGTCTTATAAAAAGCCCTTCCTGGTTTCCAAGGTGCAGATGACCCCGGCAGTAGTTAGAAACTGGGCCATCAGAGGCCCTCTCGACCGCTGGAGCCACGGGGCTAGTTTAGGAGAACGAATAGATTTGATTCATCGCAACAGCAATGGTCGTTAGTTTAGGTAGGTGCACAGACCTAGGCCATTGGAGGCCTTCAGGCGCTGAGGTTATGATGGGTAATTTAGCAGGATCCATAGACCCTGGCCACGAAGCTGGGGCTATGGAGGTAGTTCAGGAGTGCGCGTCAACTGGAGGAGTCGTTCCACTTGGTGCGCAATTCCCACTTTGCAGGCCAACAAGCCGTCCCGCCGCCCACCAAGACCCGGGGGGCTCCCCACCGCTAGATCGCGATGCGGCCCCGCCCCAGGGCCGCAAATGTCGCGAGATCTCTGGACCTCCTCACCTCTGGGGCCCGGACGTCGGGAGCGCGCACGCAGGTCGCGGGCGCGCGGGGCACGCCAGGCCGCCGCTCCTGTCCCACCTCAAGCGGCGTGGTCTCGCGAGATTTGCGAGTAAACATCCCCCGAATGGAGAGCCAAGGCGTATTGGCGGCGGAGTCGCCGTTCCCCCCGGCCCGTCGACCTCGAGCCTGAGGCGAACGCAGGTACGTCAGCCGGCCGCGGGCGAGACCTGGCCGCGACCTAGGCCCGGCCGCTCGTTCCCCCGCGTGGGGGCCGCCGGCCACCGTTCTGTGGCTTCGCCAGAAATTCGCCCGGAGCAGGCGGAGCGGCGGCCTGGCCTGCGCCTGCGCGCCGCGGTGCGCACGCGCCGCCCTCTGCAGGGCCCTGCGGTTGCGAGCCCCAGGGAGCGGGCCTGCAGGTCTGTGCATGTTAAGGCTCATATTTGCATTTACTGCAGTTTTTTTTTTTTTTTCCCGAGTGGCGCTTTGAGGTGACAGGAGGAACACTTGAAGGTTTGATCCTGGGTGCCAGCCCCTAGATTAGGAAGCGAAAGAGAAGCCGGATGGAGAGAAAAGCAGTTCTTTCCATTAAAATCTGCAAGACTGCTTTTTACATGGGGTGGGAGGGCATAGTATTTGAGACAGAGTCTCATTATAGCTCAAGCTGGCTTTGAGCTCCTGATCCTCCTTCCTCCGCCTCTGGTGCTGGAATTAAAAACGTGCTCCACCACACCTCCCTGACCGTTAGTTATCACAGGGTCACTTAAGTGTTACAGCTCAGTGACTTTGCATCAGCATACTGAGCTGTGCAGGCGGCACCACAAGCCACTTGGAGAGCCACTCCCGAGACCCCTGTTGTCGTCAGTATCCATGTTCAGTCTGCGGATCACCGGTATACTGTCTCCTTAGTTTTGCCTTATGGGAATAGTCAGGAGTCGCAGGTAGCCTTTTGTGCCTGGTTTTTGGTGCCCTATGTCCAGAATTCATCTTGTCGCATGAATCCAGTACTTTGTTTTTTATGTTTGTAGCGTGAATCAGATTTCATCCTCTTCATGGCTAAATGATATTCCATTGTATAACAGCCCACATCTCTCCCCCCACCCCCATTTATGTGGAACACTCTTTGTCAAGGAAATTTTATCTTCTAGTATGTGACACTGTTTTTTTTTTTTTTTCTGGGACGTGGCAGCCTGAGCTGCACTCTTACCCATTAGGTCCCTGCAGTCCTCAGACATCCTGCATAAGCAAGAGTTGGCTGTTACTATTCAAAAAGGTGATGTAGTGTTGGCAGGCCCCAACCCCCGACACATAGACATGAAGGAGGGTGTTTTCTAATCAGTTTCTTTTTTCTTGTTGCTCTTAACCATTGAGTCATCTCTCCAGACTCAGATTCTATTAATCTTGACAGTGTTTGGGTTTGTTTTTTTTTTTGTCCTTTTTTTGTTCTTTTTTTTTTTTCCTTAAGGAAATGCATTTCAGATAAAATGAGGAGAGTAGGAAGTTTGGTGGCACAATCTGGTTGGCTGGTACCTGTTAAATGTCTAGGGACTAGGAGAGACTGCTGGGAGCCAAGAGCACACTCTAAAGGGATAGGCAGAAAATGCTTTGGCTTCTCTGTTCACACAGTGCTGACTGACGGCTCCTTGAGACCTCCATATGCACCTTTATTTTAAGAGAGTATCTTCTGACACTGCTTAATTGTTAGCCCGTTAAACAGTGGGAATACAGCCAAGTACGCAATTAAGTTACAAAAGAAATCGTTTTCCAGCCAACTTTTAATTAAATTGAATAGTACCCTTTCATGGTTTGAACAGCCTTCACTGGAGTTTTTTCAGTAAACTAACTAGATGACTGTGTTAAGGGTCATTTCCTCTCATCTGAATTAGATTTTAAAGTTATATTCAAGCAAATAACTTCAGATATATTTAAATTATACCCAGAAGTATAATCTTGGTGATGTTCTCTTTTCACATTGTAAGTAGAATTTCAGAGCTGCCTCTTGTAGCTTGCTCTCCTTCTCCCTCTTACACACGCACCCTGCTGCATCCATTCTTGATGTGCAGGTGTCTTTCCCACTCAGTATTTGATGTCAGGCTCATCTTGAGTTCATCTATGAGTGGTGTAGTCGTGCTCATGTTAAACCGTTGCTGGAAGGTCTATCTTCCTGGGAATTAAGTCTGATCAACACTTGTTGGATTCAGGGGCAGCCCCAAGAGGCCCTACAAGTAAGTAGTATGCCTATGAAGTTTCTGGAAGGAGCAGTGATCTCCCTTAGCTGGGAAGGCTACTGTAGACAGATTGTGGGAACAGCCTTTTGGAGAAAATTAGTTTAAGATCGCTCTGTATTTCAAAATAATTAAGTCTGATATGGTTGATTTTTGTTGTTTTGTTTTTATGTTTTTGGATTTTTGAGACGGTTTCTTTATGTAGCTTTTTGTTTTTATTTCGAGACAGGGTTTCACTGTGTAGTGCTGACTGTTCTAGAACTGTGTAGACCAGACTGGTCTCAAACTCGCAGAAATCATGCTTAGCAAATAGTTGAATTTTTGTGCTATCTTATCAGAAAATATGATTTCTTTGTTTAAAAATTATTTTAAATGATTTATTAAAAATAATAAACAGTATGATTTATCCAGTTATAAAAATAATAAAAGCTATTTCTACACTGTAAAGAAAATGTAAAGCCGGGCGGTGGTGGC
>JAQHUG010000472.1:113354-140166 GCA_028555095.1 Dicrostonyx torquatus | reverse complement strand
GGCTATGTAGAGAGAATCAGTCTCCAAAAATGGAGTGGGGGTGGGGGAGGCAAAGTTTAGTCCATTCTGTACATGAACTGATTTCTTTAATACTTCATTAGCACATTCTCCTTTTCCTAGCACTAGCACAGACAGACATGCATTTCCTGTGTAAGTCAAGGTATTGACAGCTGGTTCTTTCTGGAGGCTCAGGAAAGAATCTGGTTCCTTCTGTTTATAGAAGCTACCTATAATCTTTGGCTCCTTGATTTCTTTCTAACAAAGAAACTAAACTCTGGAGTTTATCATCCCACCTCTGAGCCATGCACCTGGCTGGATAGAGAGACCTTATAGTGACTAGAGGATGGAGGGTACCTTTCCCAACTTAGGGTGGTCATATTCTGCTGAGTCTTTGTTTAAAGTCACATTGACAGGCTCTGGGGGTTAGGATGTGGACATCTGCGGGGGACAATGATTCAGCCTTGCTCAAGGCACAGTTTGAAAAAATGGCTGCAGGGTATTCTATAGTTGAAGCAAACCGTAATCATTCCCCCAACCCCTATTATTGTATGCTTAGATAGTCTCTAATTCTTCCTCATTGCGATCTTGCACCATATATCCTTGGATGTAAATAGTGGGCTTCAGGTTCATGCATGTTGGACTGAATTCCTAGGGAGTGTTTTTAAAACAGTAGACTCTTTCTGTCTGAAGAATGTGAACCAGACCCTGGGGTGCCCAGGCACCTTTCCCACTCAACAACAGGATATAGGGGCAGCAAGGGCACTTTCTCACCCAAAAGTGGGGCTAATAACAGGGTTATGGGAGTTGTTATAAGACAATGAATTTGAATCTCAGTTGCCATTGAGTGTTAAGTTTTTATTCCTGGTCAGGAATCTTTCTATGTCAGTATTAAGGGTTTTAGTGCATACTGACAAATGGTTTTGAGATTTAAAAAAAATCATTAATTACATGAGAATATTTGCTGAATTTGTTGAATTATTAAGTATGAGTTGTATTTTAGGTGCTTCAGCTTTTTTTTTTTTTTCAGAAAGAAAGTTACTTGTTTTTTTTGTTTGTTTGTTTGTTTTGGGCTTTTTACAGTGTAAGTAGGAAAAGCATTAAAGCTAATTTGAACAAAATGTTTTTGACTGAAGCCTTTCAGAAAACATCCGCTCTGTAGAGTAGGAGGTAGGGTGTGCACTCCCTCCCCAGTGCCAAGTCCCACATACTCAGCCATGTGGTGATTGAAATTCCTTGGGGTATTGGAGAGATGGATAGTGGTTAAGAGCACTTGCAAGAAGCCTGGGTTCTGTTCCCCGGTCCTACATGGCAGCTCACAAACCAACTCTAACTCTAGCATCAGTGGATCCCATGCTGCCTTTTGGTCTCCATGGGCACTGCATGCTCATGGTACACATATACATGAACATAAAATACTCATATACGGATAAAACAAGACTTTTTTAAAAAACAAATTATTTGGGATATGTCTTTACTGAACATGCTTTGTTCTCTAAGGCAGAATCATTTAGCATTTACATTTTTGTAGGTACTAAAAGTAATCTGATATAAATTGTAGAATATGGGTAGGTGTGCACAGTTTCTGTGAAAAGTGCTGTGCTATTTTATATAAAGGATTTGTATATTCTTAGTTTAGGGGGTTGGGGGATGGGCCCTCAGTATATCCCCATGGTCAGCTGCACTCCGCATTTCATGTGAGTCAGTATTAGCTATCGCCCTGTTCTGGGTGACACTGCACAACCGATGAGTGTTAAGTTGCTGCATGAAATGGCCCTTGCGATTCGTCTGATGCCTCCCCATGATTTGATTGCTGCAAAACTTTGTGGGGGGACCTCAGAAATAGGCAGGGCTCTTCTCAGTGCCTCTGCTGGGGGAGGGGTGGATTGGGCCTCTTGTCCCTGGCTGGTTGGCTTGGATAATGTAGTGAAGTCACTCTTCCTCTTTGTAAATATGTATTTTAGTGGGCGGCATTTAAAACCATGTAAATAGCAGAGTTTTCCTTAAGCTTCCACTTTATTTGCGTTGGAGACTTCCCATTTTGAATTTTCAAGGAGTTATGTTCTGTTACTCATATATTGTGAAGCTCATATTGTCCCAGATTTTGCTAGGGAGAGTCTGGGCACAATGTGGTGGGCTTCCTTCTTGGGGGTACAACACATGGCACTGCTGCTGTGTCCTCTTGGTAGATGGGGTGTGTATTCAGATGTGCCCGTGTTTATTTCTCCATCTCTGAGTACATCTGAAAACCTTGAGCTCACACCAGCATTTCAGTTTCAGCTCATACTGAATGGCTCATTCATTTTAGTTTTTGGTGGCCTTCTCTTCACGCACTTTTCTTACCTGCTTGACTCCAGCTCTAATTGGGTCTCTGTGGCTTCCTTGTCCTCAACATACTAACTCAGAAAGTAAAGGACAAGTCAGTGTCTTTTTTTCTCCCTGTGTGTGAACCTATGTATACACGCCTGTCTAATGTCTGTTGTGGTGCTCCTGCTTGCCATTAGCTAGTGAGCATGGCTTGTGGCTCACGTTTACTACTCGGGGTCGTGGCTTGGACACCATAGGTTGTTGATACAGATGAATAGGTGTGTACAGCTCTCAAAGTGCAGTCTCTTCTTTAAAAGCCCCACTGGGCATGCCTGTGGGGTAGGATCTCTCTGGACACCGGCCCAAGAGCGCAGGGGTTACCCATGCACTGTCTTCTAACAGTTGAGTCGTGAAGGAAAATGATTTGCACCTTCTTCCAGGATTGGGAACCTGTAGAAACCGTAGGCTCTGTGATTTTCTACCTCGTGCCAATCACAGTAATGTCTCCTGAGAGCCTGGACTTTTCGCCTTTGAGAGCAGTAAGCAGATTACCTTTGTCTACACAGCAGAGCTGTTTTCATTTTCTGCCATTTTCAACTTGCTCCTTTATCTCAGGAGACTTTTGTACTTGAAGCGGCTTCCTTCTTTCCTTACTTCCTTCTAGCACTGGGGGGTGTGGAGAGCAAGTTCTTGGAGTAGAAGGGGTTTGGTGGAGTACAGTCAGACCAGGGCAAGTCATTCATTTAGTGTGACCTTTTTCTGGAAGAGATCAGTGACATTTTAAAAACATATTTATTTTGCATGTATGTATGGGTACTAGTGTAGAGATCAGAGAGGACATATGTGGGAGCTGGTTCATGCCTTCTATCATGTATGTTCCAGAAATGGAACTCAGATAGTCAGTCAGGCCTGACAGCAAATGGCCTTATCTGCTGATCTATCTCCCTCTCCCTGTAAAAACTAAGTCAGTAGAATTATCTGGTGACCAGACTTCTTATGGAAGTCTGATTTTGGCTTTCTTTCAGTCTCTCCTGTTTCCTGTTGTCCTCCCCAGAGAAGAGGTGCTTGCGACCCAGGATTCAGCCAACCTCTGCCTGCTTCCCAGTGTTGTTGAGTATCCTAAACAGAGGTTCTCGCAAATTCTTTCTCATGTGGGTGTGTTCTCCTGAGCCAGCTTCCATTTAGTCTTCATCTCAGAGGCAAAAGTTATCCTTGTAACTTTGATTCCTTACCTGCATTCTCCCACATCTGGTCCTCAGGAGAGTTTGTTGGCTCTGCCTTAAGGTCCTAGTCAGCATCTTCTCTCCCTGGGTTGTTTAATATCATGATCTTCCATTGGGTCCCTGGCCCCTGTATTTATTTCTCCTAGAAGGCTGAGTGGTCAGCTGTGCCTTTACTTCCCTTTCAAAATAGAAGCTGCGGTCTTTTCTGATGTTCCAGGTTGTCTCTACTTTGTCTCCAGTTTCTGTCCCCAGTTCTTTCATGTCCCCTCCTTTCCCTTTCTGTATTCTGCTCAGCCATACTGGCCTCTTTGCTTTCTTCTCACCCCAAACTACTTCCTTTAGGTTGCACTTAAAAGTACCTTCTCTGTGGTCTCTGTGGCACTCAGGCTGACGGTGCATCCCTCTTAGCTACCCTGTTCCTCTTTCTTTTCTCTGCTTTCTAAGCACAGCACTTGCTATCAGCTTAGCTGTATTTACTTATTTCTTTTCTGTATCCCCACACTGGAAGATTAACTCTGTGAGGACAGAGGTTTCTGCCATGGTTTGTCTAGTACTCTGGTCCTCCTGCCTATACAGTGCAGAGCTCTGAGTAGTTGCTCAGCAGCCTTGTTCTCTGGCTGTGTATGCTCATTCCCCTTGGCTGCTGATGCTGCATTCTGGAATGTCCTGCTTCAACCCCCTTCCTCCTTAGACAGGATGCCCTATTGGTCCTTGTGCATAGTCTGTGTTCTCCTTGTCCGCAGATGCACCACTTCTCCCTCTATAGTGCCTTGTGTGTTCTCTCCCCAGCTCAGCTTCTGCACAAGTAAATAAAAGCATCCTCTTGTCACTACTAAAGGGACTCTATCTCCGCTTAGGTGACTTCTTCTCTGACACCTTCCTTCCCTGCCTTTGGCCTGGTGGTTAGTTTGTGGTTGGCTTCCTTTGCTTCCTCACACGTTCAGCACTGTGTCCCTAGCTTTCTCTCTCTCTCTCCTCTTCCCTCTCCCTCTCCCCCCACCTCCCGGGGGGAGTACCTTACTGGCAGTGTCTTACTGGGTAAGCACTATAAAATGGTATGGCATAGTGAGTAATAAAGACAGAGTGCCCTTTGATGTTGGGGTGTGTGTGTCCCATTTCCCAGAACTAAGATCAGAGTGCAGAGCTAAGCCACTAGAAGCCAGGCAGTGGTGGCACACACCTTTAATCATAGCACACAGGAGACAGAGGCAGACAAATTTCTAGGAGAAATGAATATAGGGGACAGGGATCCAGTGGAAGATCATGATATTAAGTTCAAGGCCACCCTGGGCTACACTAGATTGACCCAGTCTAAAAGAGAAAGGTGATCCCAGCACTTGGGATCACACACCTTTAATCCCAGCACTAGGTAGGTGGAGACAGGAGTGATATGGCTGGGCAGAGAGAGGAATATAAGGCAGGAGGAGCTCAGTGCAGTCTGAAGCAGTCAGTCTAAGGATTTGTTAGAGGTTAAAGATCTCTCTAGTGTCTGGCTGCATTGCTTCTCTGATGGTCAGGAAAGCTTTATTTTTTAAAACACAAACTTTTATAAACATCAGCTATCTCTTCTGCACAGAATACATCATAATAAAAATTGACTGTCTCCCTGTGGGAGAGTTATCAAGGACAGCGTTAAAAGTGATTTACTGCAGTAAGGCCTACGATGTTCTCACAAGTATTGCTCACTAACATTCACATTATATATTTCTACACTAGCTTACAGATTCTTTCTCTTAAGGCAGAAGGGTTTAAGAGATTATTTTTGTTACTCTCTTTTTTTCTTTTCTTTCTTTCTTTTTTTTTTTTTTTTGGTTTTTGAGACAGGGTTTTTCTGTGGCTTTGGAGCCTGTCCTGGAACTAGCTCTTGTAGCCCAGGCTGGCCTTGAACTCACAGCGATCCACCTGCCTCTACCTCCCAAGTGCTGGGATTAAAGGCATGCGCCAGCACCGCCCGGCCCTTTTTTTCATTTTTAAAATTTTATGTGTCCAGGTACTTTGCCTTCATGCCTTCATGTCTGTCTGTGCACCACATATATGCAGTGCCCAGGGAGGCCAGAAGAGGGCCTTGGGTCCTTGTAGCTGGAATGTCAGATGGTTGTAAATTGCCATGTGGGTGTTGGCAATCGAACCTATATCCTCTGGAAGAGCAATCAGTTCTAATCACTGAGCAATTTTCCAATCTCTTTTGTAAACTGCACACTTACTACAACATTAGAACTATTACATTACTTCAGTGACTGGCTGTTTATTCTTTGACCAGTGATCTTTAGGGGCTATTTTCTGAGACTGTTCCCTGATGGCTCTGCTAGGGCTTCTGACTTCTGCAGAATGTGTAAGGTGGTTTAGCTGACCTCTGGTCTTTGTATTGGGTCTTTGTTTTACTTTTTTGCTCTTGTGGTTGCCATTCTCACTGTCCTTCTGTTGAGATAGACATCGTTATTTCTCCTGTGAGTACATTCCAGCAGCCCCAGTCTCTGGTGGGGGCTCTAGAGTGGCTGGTTTTGCAGATTACTGGATAGTGCAGCAGTGAAGGTCCTACTGGTAAACTTTAAACATCTGTTTAGGTCCTTTTCCCTTAGTACTGTTACCATCCCTTTCCTGTTTCAGAAGTACAAACAGGCAGTTGCTGAAGCCAAAAACCTCTTCATTACTCTAAAGTACCAGTTTCTGCCAGAAGAATCTGAGTTTAACTGACTCATCTTGGTTGATGGTAGCTCATTCTCTGTCTGGTTTTGTTGTTTGATTGTTCCCCACAGATACGATGGTGAGCTGCATTTGCTGTTCACCTTGTGGCAACTCAACCCTCACTGTTGTGAAGAACAGCTGTTCCTCCTGTCCTTCAGATATTTTGAGAGAGATATAAGTCCACAGGAGATTTTATACTCAAATAACATACAGCAATATATGTTATTTATATTGTTTTATATATATCATATATATATGAATAACTTGCCTCACAAATTGTTCTCTATTCCACTTTAAAGAGCTAATCTGATTTTATAATAGATTAAACTAGTTTAAGTTTGATGCTTCAGGTAAAATAAATTTAATGGCTGCAGGAGACTTTGTGCTCCTTTCATTAAAATTGGTAGAAAGTATTTTAAAATATGGCTACATTTAAGCAATGTCTCTTAACCTATTAAAATGACTTGTCTAGAAAAATAGTTTGTACTTAGTTACAATTTACAGCAGAAACTAAGGACCTATAGATTATACTTTTGACTGAAAAATTGTAGATGCTGATTGGTAACGTGCCCTGGACTATGGAGAGTTTCACATGTTGAAAAACAGAGTCAATCTGGGCGGTGGTGGCGCACGCCTTTAATCCCAGCACTCGGGAGGCAGAGGCAGGCGGATCTTTGTGAGTTCGAGACCAGCCTGGTCTACAAGAGCTAGTTCCAGGACAGGCGCCAAAGCTACAGAGAAACCCTGTCTCGAAAAACCAAAAAAAAAAAAAAGAAAAACAGTGTGAAGCAGAAGCTTAGGGTGGAACATGAAGGATGGCTTTTCTTGTTCCTTTCTGGCTAGTCTAGCCTGTGCCATGCTCCTTTTGTTAGCTGGGTTGCCCTTAGTCTCTTCACTTTCCTCTTTACTTCTTGGAGAACTGTCTTGAAATGTTTCTAGAAAAGCAGTGAGGCGTAAGTAAATCTTAACAAGAGTGGGGACTTTGTTGTGTTCTCATTTGTCTGTTTTGTAACTGGGTACTGGCCCTTCCATTTAAGTTGCATCTGTAACTGTCATATCTGGCTTGGTCGGGATACTTACGATGTCTCTGTGTGCTGTTTTGTTTCAGATCGGCTCACAGAGTGGTTGCTTGGGCGTCCCCACTAGATTTGGGCCGGTGGCGCAAATGGAGTTTAGGACTTAGTCGACTCTGCCCTAATGAGAGAAGCCTCTGTCCAAGATGGAGAAGAAGCGGAGAAAGAAATGAAAGCCTCTTTTTGGGCCAAGCTGTGGGTGACTATGGGACTGAGGTTTTCTTTATGTTGGACAAGTTTGTAGGGTGGCTGATCAGTAAGGTTGCAGCTTTTAGCCAAAAGAGGAATTCACTTCTGATCAAGGAAGAACCTAGTGCGATTTGAATTTATGCACTTTTTCAAATTCACTTAGGACCATGAAGCTCATCAACATCTGGCTTCTTCTGCTGGTGGTTTTGCTCTGTGGGAAGAGGCATCTTGGTGATAGGCTGGGGAAGAAAGCTTTTGAAAAGGCCCCATGCCTTAGCTGTTCCCACCTGACTTTGAAGGTGGAATTCTCCTCAACTGTGGTGGAATATGGTAATGAACTGTCTTCATTGTTGGGCCCTCCCATCTTACTGTTTTCAAACTTAATATAAGTATTAATTTCTCTTCCACTTCTGTGGTAAATTTCAAATGGAATGAGTGCACAGCATATAGGTATTAACATTTGCTTAAGGTGTTTTCCCATTCTACCATTGTAGCTAGGAGGGTGCTGATGCAGGTCCTGAGTGTCACTTTGGAAGTCAAGTCCCAGGCAGAAGAATCTTTGTCTTTGTCTTCACCTTCTGTAGAACAGACAGCTGTACATTCTCTGAACTCATTGGAAAACTACATTACTTTAGTGTTGTCAAATTTCTATAGATACGGGAGTTTTGTTTTATTTTATTTTTCAGTTTGCAAATGTTTTATTTATTTATTTATTTTTTAATGTATACAATATTCTGCCTGTGTATATGCCTACAGGCCAGAAGAGGGCACCAGACCTCATTACAGATGGTTGTGAGCTACCATGTGGTTGCTGGGAATTGAACTCAGCACCTTTTGAAGAGCAGGCAATGCTTTTAACCACTGAGCCATCTCTCCAGCCCCCAAATGTTTTATTTGTATGAATGTTTTGCCTCCATGAATGTCTGTGGACCACTTGACACTTGTGGAAAACAAAGGAAGGTTTTGAATTACAAAGGAAGGTTTTGAATTACGTGGAACTGGAGTTACAGATGGTTGTGAGCCATCGTGTGGGTCCTGGGAACTGAACCCAGGGCCCTCTCTAAGAGCAGTAAGCACTCTTAACCCTTGAGCCATCTCTCCAACCCTCTATCCTCCCAGTTTATATTTCTTAACATGTATTTTGATTATATATGTGTGTGATATATGCACATGTGTGCAGGTGCCTATGGGAGCTAGAGATATCGGATCCCCTGGAGCTAGAATTATAGGTGGCTGTGAGCAGCCTGACTTGGGTACCAGAAACTGAAGCCAGGTCCTCTGCAAGATCTTAACTACTGAACCAGCTCATCAGAACCATACTTAACGTTTAAAAAAATACACAGGTGTCTGGGTTTGAACTGTATATTTTGTGCCATTTAAGATTCATGTATGTCAGCGTTACCCAGAACTCTGCATACTACTGCCTGCAGTATGGTTTTTTTTATTTGTTTGTTTTGGTTTTTTCAAGACTGGGTTTCTCAATCTAGCCCTGCTGACTGTCCTAGAACTGACTTTGTAGACCAGGCTGGCCTTGAACTCAGAGAGATCCGTCTGTTTCTGCCTCCCAAGTGCTGAGATTAAAGGCAATTGCCACCACCATCCGACTGTGTATGGCATTTTACACTTATCTTTCTGCGTGCTCTTGTTTTGCTGTGGTCTATGAGGTACATTGTTCTTTTGCCAGTGGAGATTCAAATTAGGTATACTCAGCTATGTACGTAAGCACTTATTTTTATTGTGACCATTGATTTCAGAATATATTGTGGCTTTCAACGGGTACTTCACAGCCAAAGCTAGAAACTCATTTATTTCAAGCGCTCTGAAAAGCAGTGAAGTAGACAACTGGAGAATTATACCTCGGAACAACCCATCCAGTGACTACCCTAGTGATTTTGAGGTGATTCAGATAAAAGAGAAGCAGAAGGCCGGGCTGCTCACACTTGAAGATCATCCAAACATCAAGCGGGTGACCCCTCAGCGGAAAGTCTTTCGTTCCCTGAAGTTTGCTGAACGTAAGTATGGTGAGCACAGTCGTGCCACTGCTTGGCTTTCACCACAGAGTTGCTAAGGGTGATTTGGAGACATCTGTGTCACTTTTCACAGTTCTCCAGTGGAGAATGTTGTCTTCTCAGGCAATTTCTGTGTTTTGTTTTCTAAGACAGTTTCCTGTAGCTCAGGCTTCAAATTCACTATGAAGCTAAGTCTGTCCTTGAACTTCTGACTGTCCATGTGTTCATGCCTCCATCTCCAAAGTACTCTGATTTTAGGCATGCACTGCCATGCCCAGTGGACAACATTTTTCTTGACAAAATCAGCTTCATGCTGTCTTGGGGAGGAATACTGAAGGTCTGTAGTGGAGCATGGTGGTGACCTGTATCTCTGTGGAAGCTGATTTCTGTCTGTGTTCATCTGGGACTCTTCCAGACTATGAGTCTACCAGCTCTTTGTGTGTGGAGTGGAAAAGTCTTGGCCTCTTTCTTTTTTTCTTTCTTCCTTCCTTTCCTTTTTTTTTTTTTTCAATGCCAAGTGCTGGTGACACACGCCTTTAATCCCAGTACTCAGGAGGCAGAGGCAGGTGGATCTTTGTGAGTTTGAGCCTAATCTACTGAGTGAGTTCCAGGACAGCCAAGGCTACAAAAGAAACCCTGTCTTCATTTACAAAGACAAAACCCAAAACCAGTCTTGCTGTGTAGCCAGACTGGAACTGAGATGGTTTTCTTGCCTCGGCTTCACAAATGCTGAAATTGTGTAGACCTCGTCTTTGTGTCTCTTCTGTGTGTAGTTCGGCTCCTTTGAGTGCAGGTTTTCAGTTTTACAGCCCTCTTGCAAAATATCTTTTTCTTGAGCTTTGTTTTGTTTCCCTCTGAGCTCGCTGACCAGGATCAGAGGTGGGTGTTGTGGCACACCCTTGTAATCTGTAGGTACTGGTAGGCCTGTGGGTGTGAGCCCATGAAGTGTGGCTCTCAGTTTTTTCAGGCCTAATTTTGCTACAGTTGGGATTTTGAAGGTAGAATCCATCCTCAAGTAACAAAGTACAGACTTAACATAGTGCTTTCTGTTAACATAGAGGACCTGGTGCCACCAGGGGGACAGTTTTTTCTATCCATCTAACTAGGTTAGCACATTGCTAACTTTAATAATTTACTATCATTTCTTTTTTTCTTCCTTCTTTTTTTATCTTTTTTTGAGACAAAATGTTATGTACCCAAGGCTGACCCAGAATTTACTATGTAGTCCAGTGTGACCTTGAACTTCTGATGCTTTTGTTTCCGCCTTTGAAGTGTGGGGATTATAGGCCCTCTTAGATGGTGCTAGCAACAAAACTTAGCCTTTTGCATGCTGGGCAGGTATTCTACCAACTGAGCTCCAGCTCCAGCCTTGTTGTTTGTTTTATTGGGCAGGATAAAGAACATTTCATTCTCCCTGCTTTGTCCATTATATATACTAGGTTCCAGAGCCTCTGGGGTTGTGCTGTCTTTGGAAAAGCTGATCTGTGCAGTGCAGCAGACCAGGATTTCAAGTCAGTTACAGACTTCTGGTCTGATTTCTTTAGGGCCTGACCCATTATCCAGATGTTTTGTATCTCTTCTTCTTAAAGAGCAGCAGTTCCCTAACAACTCAGGAAAACCAGCTCAAGCTTGGTACATTTAGCCAGGTTCCTACGTACACTATCATTTAATGTGGCTTCCTGTTCATTTTGGTTCATTCATCTTTGAAAACTCTAGAATGTCTTTGGAAACTTAGAGTTGCCTGAGAAGGATTTTTATCTTTAGTGTTTTAGTATTACCAAAGGTTTATTTATGGGCTGATGATGGTGGCACACGCCTTTAATCCCAGCACTCAGGAAGCAGAGGCAGGCGAATCTCTGTGAGTTCCAAGACAGCTAGGACTATTACACAGAGAAACCCTGACTTGAATTACAAAAAAAAAAAAAAAAGGTTATTTATTTATTTGAGAGAAGGTTTTGCAGTATGACCTAGGTGGCTTTAAGCATGTAATCCTCCTGTTTCAGCCTTGCTAGTGTTGGGGTTACAGATGTGTAATACCATGACCCCTGGCAGGGCTTCTGTAAAAGTTACAATAAGTCTTTTTCTGCCTTCCCTTTGTAATAAAATTGTAAGAGTCATTTGGGTGTAATACAACAACTGAACACTCCCATAGTTGTGATTGCCTTGAGGAAAGTTCTGAAATGCGATTTCAAGGTGTCCTTGCTGTCTGAGGAGGGTGACCTTGCCTTAGAGCACTGTGTGTGCGCTTGTCCTCCTGGTTTCTAATCATGCTTTTCCTTGCCACTAGCCGACCCCATTGTGCCATGTAATGAAACCCGGTGGAGCCAGAAGTGGCAGTCATCACGACCCCTGAGAAGAGCTAGTCTCTCTCTGGGCTCTGGATTCTGGCATGCAACAGGAAGACATTCAAGTCGACGATTGCTGAGAGCCATTCCTCGACAGGTTGCACAGACATTGCAGGCAGATGTGCTGTGGCAGATGGGATACACAGGTGTGTACTGCAGACCGGGGATGTGGACAGTCAGCATCCAGGGAGGCCGCCTGCTAGGTTGCTTATGCGATGAAACTTAGAACCAGTGAGAATCCCTTTCTTTTGCTGACAAGAGCAGAACAGCCCTGTTTTCAGTAGTATGTGAACTTACCTGTGAGCTCTGTCCTATGCCAGGGGCCTGTCCTTGATTTCCTGTTTCTGTGGCTCCCTCAGAGGAATGGTGTAATCAAGAAAGATTATTTCTCCCAATATGACTGTTTGCTATTTTCTCTTTTTGGAATAAGGTGCTAATGTCAGGGTTGCTGTTTTTGATACTGGGCTCAGTGAAAAGCATCCACACTTCAAGAATGTCAAGGAGAGAACCAACTGGACCAATGAGCGGACTCTGGATGATGGTAGGTCCCAGTCAAATGAGGGCAGGGCTTTTGGTCTGGAGGCCAGTATTTGTGAGTTGGCCTGTGGTTTCGCAGTCAAGCCCAAGTACTAAGAAGCTTTGCCAAAGTAGAGGCTAGGAGAGAAGGAGATACCTGCTGAGAAAGGTTACCTGTGGATTTGCCCACAAAGGAGAGTTGGAACATGTCGGGAATATGAGGGGCACACCACAGCAGAGGCTGCTCATATATTTCCAAGACCAGGAGTGTTTGGTCATGGTTTTGAGTGTTCTACCTCATTGTGCATTCTCAGATGTCTCACAGAACTTCTTTTCTTGTGGCTGCAGGGCTGGGTCATGGCACATTTGTTGCAGGTGTGATTGCCAGCATGAGGGAGTGCCAGGGATTTGCCCCAGATGCAGAGCTGCACATCTTCAGGGTCTTTACCAATAATCAGGTAGGTGTTTGAGGGGGCCTGAAACATGTGAGTGATCAGAGCTGAGGTCTGACGGAAGGAACCATTGTAGAGCCACTGCACATGCACACTGGAGTAACAGCCTTCCTTATTGTCTCACACTGCCCTCTCTTCTGTGTGTCCTTCCCTCAACACTGCATTCATCAGCCTACCGCAGTCCTGCTGACTGACCTTCCTCCAAGGCCACTGTGGTTCACTGATCTGTTTGTTCTTCACAATCAGGCTTGCCTGGACCCTCTAGGCTACGGGCTCAGTCTTCCATGATGGACTGATGGCATGGTTCATGATATACATACTGCCCATCCCCACCCCCATTTAGTTTCCACTGCTGGAGAATGGGGACTTATGTTACTGACCTCCGTATCAGTATTCCAGCACCTAAGTTTGCTGCTTCGTTCCACATTTCATCTGGAAACAAAGGAAGAGGCTGCTCTCTCTCTCTCTCTCTCTCTCTCTCTCTCTCTCTCTCTCTCTCTCTCTCTCTGTGTTTGTTTAAGTTGTGATACTCATTTATGTGTGGAGGTTGTGTCAGCCTGAACACCACCCACCTTGGGTTTTTTGTTTGTTTTGTTTTTGAGGCAGGGTCTCACTATCTTTCCTTGGCTGGCCTGAAGCTTATTGCATAGACCAGTCTGCTCTCAAACTCATGAACTCAGCCTCCTGAGTGCTGGGATTAAAGACCTGCATTACCACTCCTGACTTCTACATGTTTCTTGAGACAGGTTCTCTCATTGGTCCTAGATAAAGAGAAAGAAGAGCAGCAGCAGTTGGTCCAGGAAATTAGTTCTTTCATAAGATGCCATTCATTAAGAGAGAGGGCCTTACTGTGTGAGAGTATTAGACATCCATTACATATGGAGATCTAAGCATTATGGGACCTTAGAAGGAAAGAGAGTGGTTCTGTTAGGAGTGAGACTTAGAGATAAGGAGAGAGGGGAAGATCACTGCCAGGGGGTCAGAGGAACCTCTTTGGAAAGCAACCTTCTAGATAGGTGGCTGTGGTGACACTCGCCTTTAATCCAGCACTTGGGAGGCAGAGGCAGGTGACTCTGTGAATTCGAAGCCAGCCTGGTCTATTAGCTCCAGGACAGCTAGGACTGTTTGTTACACAGAGAAACCCTGTCTTGAAAATACCCCCTGCCCCCCCCCAAAAAAAAAGAACACAGGCTTCTGAGCACTTGTATAATTAGCACATCCCAAGAACAAAGAAATTATCAGTCTGGCAGTAAGTTTCAGATCATGTGATTTAGTTCAGTGTAACATGCAAGGCAAAGAGCTTGGTACCATAAATAGAGAACTGTCAAGTCACAATGTAGATTGCTTAACTCTTTTCTAGAGAGAGTTACAGGGAGGCCTGGCCTGATTCAGGCTATTGGATCCAGCTTAAATGTGTAAGTTCATGTTCAAACAACTGGGACTTGCCCATTAGGCTAATCTGGGTGGTAGAAAAGCCCCAGGGATCTGCCTCCCCTAGTTCTGAGATTTGAAGCATGTGCTACCACATCCAGATTTTTATGTGTGCATCAGACTCTTTCATGTTTGCATAGTAAACTCTTGACCTGCTTAATTTTTTTCCAGTTGCTATGACAAAATACTCTGTCAAATGCAACTTAATGGAGAAAGAATTGATTCTAGCTCACAGCTGAAGGTTTTGTTCATCATGGTCAGGACTCTGGGTGGCAAGAACTTTGAGGGAGCTGGTCACAAGGATCCATAATCACAAAGCAGAAGCGCAATGAATGCAAATTAGTGCTGTGCTCTTTCCCCTGGGTGTCCTGTCACAATTGAAATGGGGTTTCCCATGTGAAGTAATATAACCAACATAACCCCCACCCCGGGCATGGCCAGAGGCCCATCTCCCAGTTATTCCTAGAGTCTTCAAGTTTACAGTTGACCCTAGTGATCACTACCTCTTCAGCCAGCCAGCCTGCCTGCCTGCCTTCCTTCTTTCCTTCCTTCCTTCCTTCCTTGATTTATTTATTGTGTATATAGTGTTCTGCCTACATGTATGCCTGTATGCCAGAAGAGGGCCCCAGATCTCATTACAGATGGTTATGAGCCACTGTGTGGTTGCTGGGCATTGACCTCAAGACCTCTAGAAGAGCAGCCAGTGCTCATAACCTCTGATTCATCTCTCCAACACCCCAGCTTTTATTTTTAAATTTAATTTTTTAGCTTTAGCCCATCAAAAAGAATCACAGTGATGACAGCTGTTCCTTCCAAGGCTTTCATCTCACTCTCCAACCTCCCTGTGGGGAGTGTTCTTGGCTTCTTACGTTGTCTCATAGGATTTCTTTTGCATGTCATCATACAGTTTAACTTTTTAAAAAAGGCTTTCAAAATACTCTGCCCACTGTGAACTTGTTTTTGTGTTTTTGTTGTTGGTTGGTTTTTTTGTTTCTTTGTTTTTCCTTTTGAGACAGTGTCTTACTCTGTAGCCCTAGTCTAGTCTGGAACTCACTATGTAGCCCAGGCTGGCCTCAGACTCATGGGAGTCCTCCTGCTGCAGCCTCTTAAATGCCTGGATTATAGTTGTGAGCCACTATGCCTGGCTTAGCTTGTATCTAAACAAACAAACAACAGAAGTAGTATTTTGAAAAACAGTTTCATTTACATAACATAAGGAAAGCAGAGCATCTGGACACTGGTGGTATGATACTGTGAACCAATCGTGGTTGCTCCTATTTGTCTTTCAGTCTTTTATGAATGAAGGGTGTTAGACAGATGCCTTAAACTGTAGAAATGCTTGACGTGAAGTCAGTGTCTTAGAATGCGTCCTTTATAAGGGCAGTAAGAAGCTCAGGTGATCCTAGAAGGCATGCTATAAGGTAGACAGTTGCCTGTTACCCTCTGAGGGGAGACACAGCATACAGCACAGTCCTCTTCCTTGGGTCTAGTTAGAGGACTTAGTTTGTGGGTATAATGTTTATATTCTAAAGCAGTTTTACTTGGGATTTGTCCCCATGCTTTGAAGAGTATGCTTGTCCTTAGAAACCAGAGCTGTCACAGCTCTTTGCACTTCTGCTGAGACCCTTAGAGGACTGTTTTGATTTAACCAGGTGTCTTACACATCTTGGTTTTTGGACGCCTTCAACTATGCCATCCTAAAGAAGATTGACGTTCTAAACCTTAGCATCGGCGGTCCTGACTTCATGGATCATCCCTTTGTTGACAAGGTTGGTCAAGTCACCATGCAAGGGCGGTATGTTGTGTGACAACTACTGTGCTTTTATATCCTGAGGTGTACGTCATTCTGCTGAGGAAATACCAGCTTTGTGAAACAGATGTTGCAACCCAGTGTGCTAGAGGCCTGGGAGCAGGTATTTTTAAGGAGCATTGCTGCTTCCCTGGTGCCTTGATGCCTTTCTTAAACCTGCACTCTGTTTTCCTGAGCGTGGCCTCTGGGCCAATGTGCTGTGCATTGCCAGCCCCAGGTTCATGGGGTTGTCCTCCAAAACTTTGTCCCATTTGCCCATCCCATTGAGCCTCCCACTGCCTTAGAGGAGGCTCCTTTTTTGGGTGTACTTGGAGAAGTTCCAGAGTTTCTAGGACAGTGACTTGTTGATAGTAGTGTTTATTAACCAAATTCTTGGTTATTTTGTAGGTGTGGGAATTAACAGCTAACAATGTAATCATGGTTTCTGCTATCGGCAATGACGGACCTCTTTATGGGTAAGTCATTCCAGCAGGATAACCTGAAGGATTCTTAGTCCCCTGAAGTAACTGAGTCTTTAGTCTGTGTGTCTTTGTATGTGTCCTTGCTTATATCTGTCTAAAGTTTGTTAGATTTTTAATTAAAATAAAAAAGAATTCAGAATGACCCCTTAGTCCTTATCTCCTGCTTCAACAATTGTAAATGGAAGCCAGTCTTTTTTATGTTAATTGAAAACTTAGCTGTAGTTTAGAGGCCTTTCCCTTCTCCTCCCCTCGAAATAGAATGGATCTGGAAAGATGGCTCAGTTGACAAAGTACTTGCCATGTCAGCATGAAGAACTGAATTTGGATTCCCAGTACTTAAATAAAAAACCAGGTGTGGGCTGCATGTACCTGTTACCCCTAGCACTAGCGTTAGGAATGAAGAGAGGATGATCCTTGGGGCTTGCTGGCCAGTTCGTCTAACCAGTTGATGAACTTTGGTTCAGTGAGAGTCCCTGCTTCAGAAAATAAGTTAGAGAGCAATGGAGGAAGACCCTCAGTCTTGCCCCCTCACCTCCAGCAACATGTGAGCATGTATATCTACATACATACCCACATATACTAAAATGTACATATGTCCCACACACAAACACAAAAGTTAATCAGGAGGCTGGGCATGGTGTCAAATACCTGTAATCCCAGTACTTGGGAGGTTTTGGAGGCAGGAGGATCAGGTGTTCAAGTTCAGCCTGGACTATATAAGACCCTACTTCAAAGAAAACAAGACAATAATTAGGATAGTGGGTTTGTTAGGGACAAGTGAATTCTGAGTATTTTTTGAGACTATGTATGGCATATTGATTAAGAGGTAAATGAATGATTGTCTGCCTGTCCCAAAAGAGCGAGTGTAAACACAGCGAGGCTCATGTGCTGGGTGCCTGATGCAAACATAGATGGTGCCATTGGGGGTGACAAGGTCGGTTAGGAGAACAGCAGAAGACAGAGTCAAGGTGTGCCATCTGTCGGTTCTTGGAAATTAAAGCAGTGAAAAAATCAGCCTGCTGGGTGTGGTGACAAATACCTTTAATCCCAGGCTAGTGGATCTCTGTGAGTTTGAGGCCAGCCTGGTCTACATAGTGAGTTCCAGGACAGCCAGGGTTATGTAGACAGACCCTCTTTCAAAAACCCAGTAAACAAACACACCTGGGGTCTCAATCTCTCCTTATAGCTCTGGCTTTTCTTGTATAGACAACATTCGTAAGCAATCTCTGAGCACATTTCTGTTGTAGAATGCTTGCTACCCTCTGCCACAGAGTACTCAGGATGGGTGCAGTTCTCAGTACTGGAACCAAGGGTATAAGGTGACCTCAGAGAAAAGAGAAGATGCCAGGGGATGTGATTTACATGCCTATGTACAGCTGTGTATATACATTCGTTTGTTCATATTGCATTTGGTGCTCTTGCTGAGGGAGGACAGACTGTCTGGAGGACAAAGCATCCAGAGCATAGGACAAGGTCAGGGATGTGAAGTTGGTGTTTATGTGGCAGTCCTGTAGTGCAGCCTGGTGTACACACCATCCCTTTTAAAGGTCCACAATTCTTGATGTGCTGTAATTCATAAAATGTTTAGTGGCATGAACGACCTTAAGTACCTTTTGCTCTTGGGGCATCTGATGTCGGCTCCTCTTGTTCTCTTTTTATGTGTTCTCCCTGATGCCTCTTCTCTCATTTTTGACAGCCCCAGTCAATTCAGAATCACTTGGATTGTCAGTTTCCTGGACCCTCTTCCTGTCTTTAGACTTTCTTACCCTGACTGTTTCAGCATGGACAGGAGTAGAACCTTAGACGTGACCAGACAGGTGTAATGGGGCTTATCCAGGTTGAGCACCTTCCATTTTGAACCTTAGCCTTACTGCTTGTCCTAGGCCTGCTCTTTAGGTGCTGTGCAGGTGATGCTGACACACAAGGAGAGTCCTGACTGGCAGCTGCTACTTCTTTCCTTTGGTCTGTTTTATGGCTGTGCAAGCCAGCATTGTAGCAGTTTTCTAGTAGACAGATGTGCCTAATGGGCAAATACACATTGTTCTTTGATAGTCTAGCTGGAATTGGCAAACTTCCTCAGAGGTCGGAGAGTAAATAGTGTAGGCTTTGTGTCAGATGGTCTCATTGCAAAGGCAATGAGAAAGCAGCAGGGAGATGGGGAAATGGACAAGCTTGGCCATGTCCTACTAAAGCTATGTGTACAGAAACAGGTGTGGCACCTGATTTGCGCCATGGCAGTATGCCTGCTCTTTGCCAGAACTCTTTGACCCATGCACATCCTCCTTGGGTCTGGTTCCCACCTGTGTCTCCAGTAGAAGCAATTGAAGGTTCTCTCTACTGTCCCTGCTGCTGATCCTCCTGTTGATACTGTCTGTCCTTTATTATGCTATTCTGACATTCTGACTGCCTTATCACACAGGCCCTCCCTGAACCACTCCTGCTGTTGTGGGTAGTCACCTCTGAGAGCTTCTGATCTGTGAGTTGTGAAATTAGTATAGATGAGAAGGAAAATCTTGTGGAATGACCCTGTGGGCTTGTTGATGTGCTCCCAGTACTCATGGACCTGGGCATCTTCTCTCTCTGCAGCAGTGGCAAGTGGCCCATCCCTGTGTCCTAGTTCATGAAAAGTTACCATTTTATAGCTTGGCATGGGAGGAGTGCTCCCGTTGCTAGTCAGAGGATGGAAGCATGCCCTGAAGTGAGGTGGGCAGCCCCTGTTTTCTTTATCAGGAGCTCTGGATTCTGCACTCTTAGCCCTGAGACTTAGGAAAGTTAGTCTACAGCTGGAGTCACCCTCCTTCTCAGTCCTAACAGGGCTTCTTCATTTCCTGGTCAGGCCCTCTCAGTGCCTCCCTTATTTTTTTAAGGGTTGAGATTTAGGGATTAACACATTGAGGGAGGTGGGAAGTGACAACTCTCTGCTGACTTCAGTAGGAGGTCCTGCCATGTTCTTTTGTTAGCCTCTATTCCTTACCTTCATGGAAATGTGCAGACTTGCAGCATCACTGGGTGAGAAGCTTTCTGCTGCCTCTGAGTGGCTACTTGGTTACAGAGTAGCATTGACTGAGTGAGCTTTGAGCCTCTGAAAACCCATGCTCTAGAATCTTGCTGCACATCCCTGAAACCCCTGGGAATCAGTTGTGATTTGCATTATCAGGGTTCTTGGAGCAGAGCTGTCATGTGTGAAGCTCTTAAGTGTGCCTGCTTTCCAGCCAGCTTCATCTTGACTTTGTAATCTAAATCTTTTTAGACAGCTCTAGCTGGCCCAGAATTCACAGTATAGACCAGACTGGCCTCTACCTGCCTCTGCCTCTTGAGTGCTGGAGTTAAAAGGTGTGCACCACACCATGCCTGGCTATGACCTGAACCTTTTTGTCAGTTGTTTTACTATAGCTTTTTGTGCAGATCTACTGCCATGAGGTCCGGGCATATGTCTGTCATCTTAGGGCTCAAGATTGCACAGTGATGGTAGCTGTCCTCCTGTTTTCTTGAGGAAGTCGCATGCATACTGTTGGTCTGAGTGTGGCAACACAACCATGGATCTGGGCTATCTTAGGTAGTGTCTCAGAAAGGCAAAATAATCAACTCCAGCATGGTGTGAGAACATGTAGGTGAGTGAAAAACCGATGTGTGTGCTCTGGGGAAGTCCATAGTCAGGACAGATCCAGGGACTCCAGGGAAGAGAAATCCTCAGGATGGGCCCATCCATGAGTTAGATGGCAAAGAGAGAGAAACAAATAGCCTTCCATATAAGAGGCTACAGCCTGAAAGTGTAGCAATGTGGCGTTTCACAGGACAGCTCTGAGGAGCAGCTTTCCATCAAAGCTGTACACATCTTGTACAGAAGAACCTAAGATATGGCCTTGGATTTTTCTGGGACTGCTTGACCTGGTTTGAATTATTCATTTAAAGTATTTTTCTCTCTCCCCCTTTTCTCTTTTTTCTTTTGTATGTCTCAATTTAGCACTCTGAATAACCCTGCTGATCAGATGGATGTGATTGGAGTGGGTGGCATTGACTTTGAAGATAACATCGCCCGCTTTTCTTCCAGGGGAATGACTACCTGGGTATGCTTTTCTATATTAACCTAATGTGACTCACAGAGTCCTTGATCTATCAGCCCTGACAGGTATTTGTCAGTGCACAGGCAGAGAAGTAGCCCAGGCTGTGGTATGTGCACACAAACACCCAGCCACACACCCACACACCTCAGCAGCAGCAGCACACATCAAGTTCCTTTGGTGTTAACCACCTTAATTCAGTGAGTTGAGTTGCCTTGAAGATCCTGGGGGAATTCTGAGGGACATTTCCCAGTTCCAGTCTTCAGAAGCTCACATGTAGTTGTGAAAAAATAGGAGAAAGACAGCAACTCTTCTTTGGTCTTAAGAAGTCAATTCCGAGGATGATGGGAGAACACTGGCTGCCAAGTGCCAGACCTCAGGTTCCATCCTTAGCATTAAAGTGAAAATGAAAGCCCAGTAAGAATTGTGAGTGTCTGTCCTGCCAATAGTGTCATTGTGTTTACCCTCTCTCGTGTTAGTGATTCACTGGTATCAGAATGTAAGTGACTGAATTGCATGGGATTTGATTGTGCATCACTTCCCTCTCCTTTTCTTCAGTGTGGTTCAGAATTAGATGTTCCCTCAGAACACCGCCCCGTTGTGTTAACCTTCAAGAGGTGTCTGGGGAGCATCTGTCCATAGTGTTTTATGGGGTCAGGTCATGCCTTATTACTCTAATTTGTGCTAAGCTCTGGGAGATCTCAAGAAGAACCCAGAAAGATTCACACCTTTCTCATGTCAGCATCAGTCTGTAGCTCCCTGGGTAAGTGCTTTACCAACTGTACATGGTGCCATGACCTTGGCCTAAGTGGCTACCGAGAAATCTGTGGAGCTGTGGCCAATGGTGTCTTCACCCTTTGCTTGTTTTTATACACTCCTTTTGTGACTGATTGCCTGTGAAAGGTTTTCATTTCAAATAGGTTAGGTCACTTTTTCTCAACAGAATATATACTAAGTTCTTGGCCAGGCATGGTGGCACATACTTGTAATCCCAGCACTGAGAAGACTAGAATAAAAGGTCACAAATAAGTTCAAGTCCAGTCTGGGCTACCTAGCAAAACCATGTCTAGAGATACAGAGAGAAGCTGTGGCAGGGGATGGGGAAGAGAAAGTTGGTTTAAAATTCTTTTGTATTTTTCGTATGGGCCCAGTTTTTAGGGATTTGAAGGAGTGATGTCTGAGGCATGCCCGTCCTCAGTGGTGCCTTACTCTTTGAAACAGCAAGTCATAATCACATGATGGTTTTTCTTATGAAGACACTTGTAAATATTTTTCGGTTTTAGTTTCCCTAGTTCTCTGGTGTTGCTTAGATTATAAGAAGGTAGAGCAGGCTGCTGGTTCCCGCAGTGACAGTCAGTGACTGCTTTCTGATCTGAACAATTATTAAAATATCAGCAAAATGTTTTTCTTTGCTATTTTAATACTATACTTTTTGATCGTTTTCAAGATGGCGTTTCTCTGTGCAGCTCTAACTGTTGTGGACCTTGCTTTATAGACCAGAGTGTCCTCGAACTCACAGAGATCCAACTGCCTCTGTCTCCCAGGTACTGGGATTAAAGGCATATACCATCACTGCCTGGCTAATTTTAGTATAATAAAACATACTAAAACTTTTATTTTCTGTGTTTTCACTAAAGCTTGTTTTCAGGTCACAGTGTATTTCAGACTCAAACCAGCATCTTCTCGAGAAGATGACTGTTTAAATCTAACTGGTTTTATTCACACATAACCCTCCATGGCTAAGGGCTGATAAGAAACCAAGCTACCCTTGTTTGTAGGAACTACCTGGAGGCTATGGTCGAGTGAAACCTGACATTGTCACCTATGGTGCCGGAGTGCGGGGTTCCGGTGTGAAAGGGGGCTGCCGGGCACTCTCGGGGACCAGTGTCGCTTCCCCAGTGGTTGCTGGGGCTGTCACCTTGTTAGTAAGGTGAGTGTTACACAGCTGACCTTTGCTTCCTCTGCTCCCTCATTTCCCACAAGAGGCAGGATTCCCTCTGTGTGCTAGCTGAAAGCTTGAGTAAACCAGAAAGCCCTGAGGGGCACATACCTATTGCCCTCTATGGCTCTGTGATGGAGATATGTTTGTGTGATGGGCTGGACTTTGTTCTTGCAATATGTGTGTGTCAGGCAAGGACATGAAGTATGCAAGCTTCCTTGCTGAACCCTCCATTTCCTTAGCAAGACTTATTTTTTCTTACTAAATAAGTTCTGTGTGCAGGTTTACCATTTATAACATTATATCATGGGACACAGAGAATAACTGGTTTCTGCTGTGAAGCAAGATATCATAGTCATCACCTCACATTTTGTTTCCGTGCTCTTAGCCAAGGAGCTGTGAAGCCACTTAGGTCCTGACAGCCAGCCACTTTCCTTGATGACTGACGAGTGTCTCTGTGCCATGCATTCTGTCGTGTTGAATCTCATCTGTAGTTGGAGTGGAGCTTAGTCCTCGGCCCTTCCTCCTGCAGGTGATGAAACTAGAAGCAGTTTCTCAAATGTGGTAGAACAGCATTGAAGCATGCCCCCTGGCATGTGGTCAGATGGGCCGTGCGCCCCTTCTCTTAGTTGTCTTTGAAGTGCTTGCGTTTCCTGACACTAGGCTTTCACCTTCTCTAGGGAGGTCTCTATTGAGACTGTAATACTGTAATAGTGCAAACACACACAAACCTCTACATATTTGAAATTTGTGTTCTATGCTCATTTTATAATTAAGCAAATTTCATGTTGGTATATGTTATTAATAATGTTGACAGGAACAGTCTGTTTCTTGCCTGATCTTCCCTTATAGGTCAGAGCCAGGTCTTTGAAAGTGACAGCACTACCCAGAAATAAGTGTGTGCCTTTTGGAAGCACTGCTTCCCTCCACAGTGCAACAGCATAAGAGGGAAAGCGGTCTTGCACTTGCCTGGCTCACTCACTTTTATATGTCCTGAGTAAAGGGAACTGCACAGGGTTTTGTTTCTAGTGCTGTGGATTCTAGAAACAGAAAATACTGGTCTGGGTTTTCCTATCACATAATTGTTAGCAGGAAGGCCGGCTTCCCACTTCTGTAGAGTCCATCTGTCTTTGCCAAGTGAGTGGGAAGGCGAGTAGGCTGTGTTAGCCGTTCCCAGTAGCAGCTCTCAACACAGGCAGGTTCAGCATTGAGGGAGCCTTCACCTCACCTCTTCACATCAGATGCCATTGTGGTAGTTCAGCAGTTGTGGGTATAGGAGCCTGTGCTGTGGTAGATGCTGCTCAGTGAGGAAGTGGAGCCCACTGACCTGTAACTTCTAGTAGTACTCATTCCTCATGAAGAGCTGACCTCACTGTCTGTACTGTCTGGTTACCCACTAAAAAACTTGCGTTGCCTCTCAGATCAACCTCCACCGCTAGTTAATATTTAGGGCTCTAAGTAGGAGACTTAAGTTTTCCATTTTTACCTGCCAAATGCTCCCACAATCTAGTCACTAAAACTTGTATGTGACACACAGGTAAGAAAACGTGAACATTTCAGAGTTATAGTGAGCCAAGCTGGCCAAACAAGGCTACATGTTAGTGTGTTGAGATGCAGTCTAAGGATGGCATTTTCACAGTGACCTGAGGCCTCCAAACCCAAAACAAGGGCTGACACTGGAGGCATGGTCCTCCTTCACCCTACACCTCCTGCTCACCCCACATTGGGTCCCTTTCCAATACCCACCTGTGTTCCTTTCCGTCTCCCAGCCAGCTGGTGTCCCTCTCTTGGGACTCTGCACCTCTTTGATGGTTTTGCCTCCTGTAACCTGTGTGACTAATTTATTCAGATTATCGGGAAGCTGTATTATTCATGTCTTTTGTATAAATAGGCATGAGCCTACAAAGTCACTGCTGAGAAAAGTTGTGTGGAGGTTTATTGAGTGGTCAGGCCTGACACAGGACCCATTGAGGTCATGGTATTCTCATCTCATGGGTCCACTGGACCAGGAAGTCCTGCTAGATATAAAACATACTTCAGCTCCATCCTTTTGCAGATTGGAGGCTCTTTGGTTTTTATCTTACTTACACTAAGAGAAAAGTGAGCAAATACTGTTTCTCTTCCCCCAGCACAGTGCAGAAACGGGAGCTAGTGAATCCTGCCAGTGTGAAACAAGCCCTGATTGCATCAGCCCGGAGGCTTCCTGCTGTCAACATGTTTGAGCAAGGCCATGGCAAGCTGGATCTGCTGCGAGCCTATCAGATCCTCAGCAGCTACAGACCACAGGCGAGGTGGGTGTGTGCTGGCATCTCCAGTGGGCTCCTGTGCACATAATAGCAGTCTGACATCGGGAGTGATGACCCCACACAGGCTTAGTTGTAAGGTTGTGAGCTGCTTCTGCCAGGTGCTGCCTTCAAAAACCCTGGCTTCTGTTGACACAGTGACACTATATTACCTTAATGGGTGTGGCAAAAGAATGGTTTCCATTTCTTTTAACACTTTTGAAACAATCTAGGTTTGCAGAAAATTTGCAAAAATAGAATTGTCATATACTGTTTGCATAGCTTCCCCGACGAGACAGGGATAATAGCTTAGCTGTACTGACACAACTGTTGAAAGTCATGTGTGACACTGGCTCTGTAGCCACTCAGACGCTACATTTACCCTTGTGTTCTTTTCCTGTTGGGGTTCTAGGCCCTACAGTGTGATTTGTTAATAACCTGGTCTCTGGTCCCTGGCAGTTTGTGTTTTGTCATTTATGCTTTGACTCTTGTTCCAGCAAAGAGCTAGTTGCAGATTGTCTCCAGTGGGTTTATCTTCTGTTTTCTAATGATTGGTCTGAGGCTATTTTTTCACCAAAACTTTTTTTTCACCTTTTATTTTGAGACAATTTTAGATTTATATCAAAAGTTTCACAAATAGTACTGAGAACCCAGAAGTTCTCCTCCCAGCTTCCCTTAATGTTGGCATCTTAATGGCACCAGCTCACGCTGCCCAGTCTGGAATGCCAGTATACTGGGTCCCACACAGGCCCTTCTAGTCCAAGACCTCTTGGACTACTTTTGTTCTTTGGACTCTCCCTGTCAGTTCACTGCTCTGTCCATATGCCACTGCCACTCTGCTCTGTTGAGAGCTTTTATTTGTGTTTTAATGTATAGTAGTGCTGGTCTCTTTTGTTCATCTTCTTGGCTCTTCTTGAAGGTTTTTTTCTTTGTGTGGCTTTTCATAGCAATTTGGCTCATTTATAAGAAAACTTGATAGCATTTTTAATGGGTTACAAGCTTAAATCAGCCAAAGAGGAATGGTTTGTTTTAATATGTCTTTAATTGTGTTTGTGGGGATTGGGAATGTTGTGCATGTGAGTGCAGTTCCCACAGAGGCCAGAAGAGGACATCCAGTCCCTTGAAGGTGGAGTTAGTAGACAGTTGTGAGCTGTCTGACATGGGTGCGAAAACCAAACTTGGAGTCCTTTGCAAAACCATTCTTTTATGTGGATGGGTTTTTTGTCTGCATATATGCCTGTCCACCACTTGTGTGTAGTTCTGTGAGGTCCAGAAGACCCTCGTTAATTGCCATGTGGATGCTGGGACTCAATCTTGGATTCTCTGGAAGAACAGCTGGTGCTCTAACCATTGAGACATCTCTCTAGTCCCAGTATTTGTTTATAATGGCTGTGCCATGTTCGCAATAGCTGTAACATGCTCAGAATTACTGTGCCATTTGCTCAAGGTTTTGTGTCTCCCAAGAGATTTTTACTGATTCCTTAGGTCTCACATATTGCTTAGTAAGTTTAAGTGTTTTAATCTTTATTGTCATTTTGCCAGGCTTTTCTCATTTGTTACAGCATCTAGCTGGGTTGCTGTAATTCTTATAATTTAATATTCTGCTGTCTTGTGAATTATATCTTGATTCAGTTTGCTTGTTGATTCTCTAGTTTTCCAGATATACTAACATATCATGTAATTGGAAGCAGTGGTACATCTGTCTTTCTTGCCAACTCTTATGCCTTTTTTGGTACCAGAGATGCTAGAGACATGGCTCAGTGTTTAAGAGTTTGTAGTATTCTTTTGAAGACCTGAGTGTGGTTCCCAGCATCCATATTGGGTGTCTGACAGTTACTAGTAACTCCAGCTCCAGAGGGATCTGATGCCTCTAGCTTCTGCAGGCACCTGCCCTTGGTGCACATACCAACACACAGTCTCATATACATAATTAAAACTTTCTTAAAATTTTAAGGTCTTCGTTGATTGTTCTGTAATGTCTCCAGTATAGTGCTGATAGCTTTGTCTTGGGGTAGTCACCTCCCATGTGGCT
>JAQHUG010000472.1:57785-104459 GCA_028555095.1 Dicrostonyx torquatus | reverse complement strand
TGTTTCTCTGTGTAGTCCTGGCTGTTCTGGAATTTGTAGACCAGAGTAGCCTTGAACTCAGAGACCTACCTGCTTCTGCCTCCTGAGTGCAGGGATTAAAAGGCATGTGCCACCATGCCCTCCCTGCTTGACCAGGATTCTTACTGAGTTGGATTTGCCTTTTTTAAATTTATTTTAAAAATTTTATATGTATGGATGTTTTTTATGTATTTCTGTGCACCACTTATATTCCTATTGTCTGCAGAGGTCAAAAAAGGGCATCAGGTCCCCTAGAAATGGAATTGCAGGTGATTGATATTGCCATGTGGATGCTGGAAATTGAACCTCTGTAAGAACAGCCTATTTAACCACTGAACTATCTCTCTAGCTCCAGATTTGCCTTTTAAAGTCAACTTTCCTGAAAGGGAGTGTGGTGAGTTCCAATCAGAGACAAATGATAGGAATGGGGAAAACTGACACCAGGCAAGGCCATGGGCCTGCGCAGGAGCCTGTCAAGTGGGCATGGCTAAGGAGATGGGCTCTGGATCTTTCTGCCAGCATTTAGACAGGTATGCAGGGAAATTGAACATGTTTTGAAAGGAAAGCAAGCCAAGGTGATAGGGAATCTTGTGCTTAACTTGCACGAAGTGCACCAGTATATGCATCTCTGAAGTGATTGTCACATGCAGGTGGCTACTAGTAAGTTAATGTGGCCCTCTAAAGTACTGCTCAGGACAGCTTGAGCCTTGTCTTTACATCACTTTATCATCTGCACATGCCGTGCTCTTTATTCTATCCTGTTACCACTTTAGCTTGTCTAACCAAATGATGCAATCTTGGAAGGGTTGAGATCTGTTCTAGCCTCCTTTGGTAACCAGTGGAGAGTAGTCATCTGACCACTCTGGTTGTTGCTTTTCAGGAATGGCGACCATGTCCACACCAACTTCAGGGACATGTACCAGCATCTGCGCAGCATGGGTTACTTCGTGGAGGTGCTCGGGGCCCCATTCACATGCTTTGATGCTACACAGTACGGTGAGCAGCCTTGCTGGCCAGGTTTTCAGCCTACAATGTACATGTATTAAGTGTTCCCAGTGTTCACTGATGGGCCAATAAAGGGAGCTTGGGAAAGCCCCTGTGACCAAGTGGAGGTGGAGAGTGAGGCTCTCCACGATGCTCATGATGGTTGTAATTCTCAGCCGAGTACAGAACTGGTTTACAGAACTGATATTTGTAGTCTTTTTATTTTTTTTTTCTTTACTATTTTTACCACTTGGAATTTTCTCCTTTTTATGGATCCTGGGGATTGAATTCAAGTTTGGTGGAAGGAGCTTTTATGTTCCACCTCACTGTCCCAGTCTTTTTTTTTTTTTTTTTTTTTAAATACTATCACTCTTTCCTAAAGTAATGAAAAATGTTTACATTAAGCAAAGATGAAACCCAACCAAAGAGCACAGTTAGCTGGTCCATGTGACTTGCTGGGCCCTGGCCATGCGTGTCTCACCTCCCTCTGTAGTGATGCAGGGTGGCACCAACCAGACTCCTAGGTGGGACACCAGTGAGAGGTGGCACTTCTGGATTGTCCTCTGCCACTCAGATGTGACAGTTCTCAGACGGCAGCACTTCTTCCATCAGGCACTTTGCTTATGGTAGACAGTGAGGAAGAGTACTTCCCTGAGGAGATTGCCAAGCTGAGGAGGGACGTGGACAACGGCCTTTCCCTTATCATCTTCAGTGACTGGTACAACACTTCTGTTATGAGGAAAGTGAAGTTTTACGATGAGAACACAAGGTACAGTTGCAGTTGGCATGTGCATGGCGGTCTGGCTTTGGGATTAGCGTCCCCTAGTAAGCTCTTGTGTGACTGTGTTAACTTGGGGTGGTCTTTCTAGGTAGTGGACTGTGGGTGAAGAAAGCTCCTTGTAGAGACAGAGGTTTCCATCCTAGTTGGGGTCATTGTCTTTGCTCACTCAGCTTTGGCTCTGTATGATGCTGTTCTGTCCTGCATCCTTCAGACTGAACATAAGAAAATTGACATGCACCTGAGGAACTGTTACTCAGAGAGACCTATCTAGTTCATGGCTGAGTGCCAGAGTGTTGTTAATGCTGTGTTGTGTTAGAGATTGTCTTTGGCAGAACCTCCCTTACTCCTCTTCCTAGTTCTAGCGAGATCTAAACTCAACTTGCTGGGTTGGATGCCAGTGAAGTTCTGATTTTAATTTCATAAAAAAAGCTTGAATGTGTTCTACACATTTACTGGAGCAGTAGGTTTTATATATTTCTCAAACCAAACAGCTTGTTTCAGTTGACACTTTTGTATGTATGTTTGGACTGGATTGTGACAGAAGATACCATGTTTTGTCAGGGAAAGAGGAAGTGTATGGGAGGATTTTAATTCTTGCCTTCTCTGTGCTTGCTGCCACTTTTACAGGCAGTGGTGGATGCCAGATACTGGAGGAGCCAACATCCCAGCTCTGAACGAGCTGCTATCTGTGTGGAACATGGGGTTCAGTGACGGCCTTTATGAAGGAGAATTTTCCCTGGCAAACCATGACAGTAAGGCTTTGTGTCTGTGTGTAGAGGCATGCAGTTGGCAGAAGGGTGAGGGTTTGAGCTACATGCTTTTGAAGAAGAGATGGGATTCAAATGATCTGTAGTTTGGAAAGACCTAATCAGTGTCTTCGAAAACCACATTTATGCTGGGGCCGTAGGTCAGTGGCCACTTGTCTTGCATGTACAAGGATCTAGGTTCAGTCCCATCAGAGCTAAGCCATGTAGCTCAATTGATAGAGTGCTTACCTACCAAAGCCCTGGGTACTCTGCACATAAACTGGGCATGGTTGCTCATGCCTGTAAATCCTAGCACTTGGGAGCCAAGAACCTGAGCCAGGTGTTTGAAGTCACTCTGGTATATATAACAAAACCCTGTTTCCAACAGGCAGAAAAAAACATTTCTTTGTATGTTTCTTAAAAATTTGTTAGAAACTGTATGTCACCCGCATTTTTACTTGAAATTTGAAGTGATTACTTCTAGTTGAAGTGCAACAGGCAATAGCCATTTGTCTCTTCAGGTTAAAAAAAAAATTAAAAATAAATATAAGTGATGTAGACCATGTCTGAAATGCATGCTGGGTCAGTGAGTCGAGGATTGGGCATTTCTGCTCCCTTAATGGTGAGCAACTGTTTTCCAGTGTATTATGCGTCGGGTTGCAGCATCGCCAAGTTTCCAGAAGATGGTATCGTGATCACACAGACTTTCAAGGACCAAGGTAAAGAAAGGGTGCTGTTCACAGGCCTCTAGTGTCCTTTATCCCCTGTCCCTCCCAGATTTACTGTTCATTTCACTTTTCTCAAGTGTCTGCTTCAGCAGTGTTTGGTGCATCCTTGTGTGCACCTCACAGTCCACTTCTGTGTGCTTGCTGGGTGTTAGGAATGCCACTAGCAGTCCCAGGCCTTCCCTTCCATCTGCTCTGGTTCCTGGTAAAACTCATTGTAGTAGTATTTGTATGCTGTGGCATGAACCCTGGAGGATTCAAAAATGGGTGTGACAGACTCTTGCTGATAATTTGAATATGTGTGTACAGTCTGCAAAAGAAATGGGGTTTCTCCAGGTCAGGGGTCAAAATTGTCTTGGTCACAGTCTAAGGGTTGTTCAGTGATTGGTGTGCTCTGCTATAGCATGGTCTTGATGGGTTTGAGAGTTCTTAACCTGATGAAGGCTCCTCTTAAAAACACGTATCTTTTGCCGCTGGATGGTGAGGGCACACACCTTTAATCCCAATACTCAGGAGGCAGAGGCAGGCAGATGTGAGTTTAAGGCCAGCCTGGTCTACAGAGATAGTTCCAGGACAGACAGAGTTGTTACACAGAGAAACCCTGTCTCAAAAAACAAGCAAAACAACAACAGCATCTTCCTTTCCAGTGGGCTTTGCTGTTTGTCTCTGTTTATCTACAGCAGACGTCCCTCAAGTCTGGGCCAGGCACTTAGTATGGGTCATCTGCTGAGTGTACAGAACTCACCTGCTGAATGGAGCAGGGACAAAGAAGGCCGCCTCTGGTTCTGAAAGTTAGGTGCAGGACAGTAGGACAGGACCTTCTTATGGTTGTCACCTCAGAGCTGGGATTCTGAGCTGTAAGACATGTCTCATCTGTGGTAAATGCCAGGAGACTGACATGCCTCCTGTGACAGCTTGTGAATATGTGTTGGTGGAGCTGCTTCCTCCTAAAATCTGATGGCCTATCTTCAGAGTGCACCACCTTCACAGTGGCTGTTTTTCTGTAACCAAGAGACAGTTTTATCAGTTGATGAAAATATGAAACAATGTTTCTCAACTGTTTGTGGTCACATTAAGCACCAGGTGATTTAATGTTCTTAGCCCCTTGGCCCAGCTCATCATAAGTTAGTGCTCTCTAAATGCTGCATTCACAGGCTTGCCACTTCTCGGGCTAAAAGTCATGGACGCTTAGCTGGCTTACAGCCTCCTGCAGTTCAGTGTTTGAGCAAAAGTAGATTTAATGATGTATACTTTTATTTAGTGTTTTAATATAGTCTAAAAAGTCAGTTGCTTGGTGTTAACTTGGATAGTCTTTGGGTATAAAAGGTAGGACGTTGATAGTACATGTCATGTTAGAGCAGAAAAGGCCTTGTTGTCAAAGCTGACAAAGTGGCACAGACTTGTCATCCCAACTACTGACAGTGATTGAGTCAGGAAGATCATAAGCTTGATGCCTGCCTGGGTGACTTAGCAGTCCACCCCATCTGATCAGAAGTTAGAAAGAAAGGGATGAGTGCTTACCTACTCCTAGGTTCAATCAAGCCCGAAAAAAAGAAAGACAGGGCAAGAAAAGGGGGAAAACAAGAAAACTCTTATGTAGTTTGGGGCTAAATGTAAGTGCATCCATAGCCATCTGTGTCCTATTAAATCCCTTTTTTCACTCCACAGAGGCGAGGCATGTGAGAACTGGGCTTCAGGCATAGATGCAGATTCTGGTGGTGTCTGGTAGTAGGGTAGACTTAAGTTTGCATAGGGTAAATTTAGTGTGGCTGTGCTGCTATGCTGTTGGCAGCTGCCAAGGGCACTAGTACATTTTTACATCTCGATTCCTGAAATGTCTCATGTGCTGTCAGCTTGGCGGTTCAGACGTGCTGTTGCTAGGGTGTGTGCTTCATCAAGTCTTACACTAAATGGTGTATGGACGGACGCACGTTTTAAAGTTAGCTGCATTTGGCCCACCCTGTATACAGCTCTAACCTGAGGTGTCAGTGTAGGCTGAACTTGTGAGAGCTGGAGTTTATTAAAATCAAAATTAATAATGCTTAAATACTGCTTCCCTGTTCTGAAGATTTGCACTGTTTTGTTTGAATGTTATGTTTTGCTGGTCTTGTGTCAGGTAGGTCAAATTTCAGGCCAGGTGGCAACTAGAAAATCATTAATTCCCTCAGAGAACTCTCACTGCTGTTCTTGTTTACTGTAGGATTGGAGGTCTTAAAACAAGAGACAGCAGTTGTTGAAAATGTTCCCATTTTGGGGCTTTACCAGATCCCAACTGAGGGTGGAGGCCGGATCGTGTTGTATGGAGACTCCAATTGCTTGGATGACAGTCACAGACAGAAGGGTAAGAAAAGAACACACGGGAGAACTGGGGCTGCAGCTCAGAGGTAGAGCACTTGCCTCGGACATACAAGGCCCTGGGTTCAATACCTAGCGTGGCAATAAAAGAAAAGGAGACGCACACAGGCTTAATGGTTTGGGTACATGGTCCTCTTTGCTTGTCTCTGGAGAAATGCTGGCCAGAGCTGGATAAATAAACAGGTATGTGCCCACAGGAGCCAGTTATGGGAGTGCCAGGTACTTTGTTTGCTGGAATATTTCTGCAAATACCTGAAGGCTAATACATAGGATATGCAAACCTCTACGTATCTCAGTACCTGCCTCTGTTTTCCCATCTCATGGTCATGAGTCACTGTCACCTGTTTAGTAGAGTCCCTTAACCTAATTGACACATGTTCTGCCCTTCTTAGGCTTCTTGCTAGGTTGTGTGAACTCATTCGTGTATGTTTCTCTGGTCTGACTTCTCTTCCTGGCCATGTGTCTTGGAGTCCTTGCTTGTTGCTCTCCCCTAAGACTTGAGAGTTTGGGATGCTGAGAGCTTTTGTCAGTGAGGGTCCTCTGTTATTTTCTCGAGAACAGGAAGCAAGAAGGCAGAGCTAGTTCTCTGTTGTGCCTCCTGTGCAGCCTGTCTCTTGTGTCCTCCAAGTGTGCAGCTCATGTGCTTGGGTATAGACCTTGCATTCTTACTTTAGGAAAGGAACAGTGAAAACGCTACAGGGCTTTGGGAAGATGCTGGTAAACCAGGCTTGTCTCGGACTCTGCATCCACCTCAGACAGTGGTGCCATAGGCACATGACAGATGCCACATCTTTCCCCACTTGTAAGTTGATGTTGACTGGATTTCAGTAGCTTATGTAAATCCTTAGAATATGATTTTTTTTTAAACCAAAAGTAAGGTTTAAAGTCACAGCAGATAGGAGATTAATGTTTTATTGCCACAGAAATTCTTTTTAGGATCTGGGCTTTCCTGTTGAGAGTCTTTATTAAAATTTTAAGCGTTGAAAAGGACTGTCTGTGCATATGCATTTCAGATGGCAGCCCTTTGGGTCCTTGGGGGCTTTTGGCACTTGACCAGAAGTGCATGCTCTTTCTAGAGCAGAGTACTTAACAACCTTTCCCACTCTGGAAGCTGCTATGGTCCAAATAGGTGTTAATGGGGCTTGGGCTGGGTACTTAGGGGGTTGAAGGGAAGGAGTGGACAGAGAGAGACCAAGTCTGGGATGGGAGTATCTGCAGCCTCCTTGGGAGGGGGCCATTGTGCAGTTCTTAGTGAGAGTTGCTTATATTCTTAGACCTGGACTCTGAGATGTCCAGAAAAGAATTGCCATCTTGGTTAGGACCACTGACTCAAGTAGTACATGCTCTCCTCTGATCTTAAACTTCCCATGCGTGTTGCCTCATAGTTCAGACCCCACTACCTGTTCCCAGGATGACTTCAGGTCCTTAGCAGCAGCTCATGTCCTTGGAGCTCCTTTTAGAGCTCTTCTTTGTTCAGTGGGTGTCACATGGTCTTGCCTCTGAATGAACCCTGTTCTATCTTTGCCCATTGAACTGTCTGGAGCTGGGTGAGACTCAGGCAGGTAGTCCAAACGAGTCACAGTGGGGCCGAACTGCCCAGAGCCCTGAGACAGAGTAAACTCCACCTACAGTCACCTGGTTCTGGAGCAGACTGCCCTGGGTGGGCTGGAACCTTGACCAATAAAACACCTTCTTCTCAAGAGTAGGGGAATCTGGTGAGGGTATTAGCTTCACATTGACCTAAACTTCGGACTTCTGAATCTCCATTTTCCCCTCTTCATGGGAGCTAGTGTTCTTCAGCTCTCCTGGAGGTATTCATTTTCACAAATTGGATCCTAAATAGTGTGCCTCTTGACTCTGCAGACTGCTTTTGGCTTCTGGATGCGCTCCTTCAGTACACATCGTATGGTGTGACCCCTCCCAGCCTCACCCATTCAGGAAATCGGCAGCGCCCACCCAGTGGAGCTGGCTTGGCCCCTCCTGAAAGGATGGAAGGTGAGTATCTCTTCTGATGCCTCAGCAGGGACTTGAGCCAGCTCAGTGCTGCATCAAGACATAGTATTACCAGCTAGTACGGGAACCTGCCCTTCAGTGGGAGCAGTGAATGTTTCTCAGTGTTTGCTGGTAGCAGCAAATGGATTTACAGGATGGACAGGAATTAGTGGGCCCTGTATGTAGGTGCGCGAATCCAGCATTTTTTTTTTAAATATTTTTATGGTTTATTTAACTTTATTTTATATGCATTGGTGTGAAGGTGCAGATCTCCTGCAAATGGATCTTCAGACAGTTGTGAGCTGCCATGTGGGTGCTGGGAATTGAACCCGGGTCCTCTGGAAGAACAGTCAGTGCTCTTAACCACTGAGCCATCTCTCCAGCCCCTCCAGCATCTTTTAAAATATTTTATTTTTGTGTATGGGGGTTATGTACAAGTGCCTGGTGAGGCTAAACGAAAGCATTAGAGTCCCATAGAGCTGGAATTACAAGTAGTTGTAAGCTACCCAACATTGATGATGGAACTCAGCTGTTTTCTGCAAGATAGTAACTCTCTTAGGCACTGAGCCATCTCAAGCCCCAAGGCCCAGCATCTTCAAGTGCTCTCCAGGCACAGGCACAGGCACCAGGCTGGGTACTTTGTAAGGATTAGCTCATGAATGCCTTTCAGTGATCTTATAAAAAGAGATAGTATTATTCTTGGTGTACAGATGAAGAAACATGAGGAAGAGAGGTTAAGTAGCTCCCTAAGGTCACTCAGGCTGTGTGATGTGAGCCTAAAGCTCCCTGCCCTCCAGGGTCTGTGTGGATTGGTACTTGTGTACTCAAAGAACTGAATGTTCTCTTCCTTGCAGCTCTGTCCACAGAAGGATGTGAGCCACAGATGTCGTTTAGAATTTTATAGTAGCAGCCGGCCATGGTGGGGAATGTTTATAATCCCAGCTCTTGAGTGATGAAGGGAAGGGACTAAATGGAGGCCAGACTGGCCTATTGATAGCAAGACCCCATCTCAAAAGTAAGGGAAAGCCAATACTGAAGAAAAAGAAATCCCAACAGCTACATTAAAATACAAGGAGGACTGGGGAGGTGGCTCAGTTAACCAAGTATTTGCCAGAGAAGCATGAGAACTTCAGTTCGGATCCTCCCTCAGCTTCCACATAAACACTGAGTGCGGCAGAGCATGTCTGACTCCAACTCCGGGTGAACTAAGACACTGACCAGCCAGTCCAGCAGAATCTATGAGTTCCAGGTTCCATGAGAGTAATGGAGAGTAAGGACGACATCCAACATTGATCTCTGGCCTCCACACACACGTGTACACACACGGGCGTGGGCGTGTATGTCCATGTACCCCACATACATACAAAGTAGAAAAGTTAAAATTCATTTTAATAATGTATTTCAGTCTGGTGCTTTAAAAATTGCTTAGATATGTAACACCTATTTCATTTGCTCAATTGCAGTGTGGGATAGCACAGATTTAAGAAATGTAGAACCGAGAATTGTAATTGGTCTGTTTACTTTGCCAGAGAATTAAGTATTCCAGAAGAAAGGTTTTTCTGTGTACTGCCCTTAGTAACCTTATATGTATGATAGATAGTCTGCAAAGGCTCACTGCCAGTGTGGCCTTGATGAAGGGAACCAGGCTCCCATAGGTGAGGTCCTGAAGCATGTGGGGGTAGCTGACAGAACACAGCTATTGGCAGAAAGACAGTTACTCAGCGCCACCTTTTTTCTCCTGTATTTTTATAATGGTGATCACCTCTTCTGTTCTTACTGCTGATAACCTCAGGAAACCACCTTCATCGGTACTCCAAGGTTCTTGAGGCCTACTTGGGAGACCCGAAACC
The DNA here is from genome assembly GCA_028555095.1 of Dicrostonyx torquatus. Classification (NCBI taxonomy): domain Eukaryota; kingdom Metazoa; phylum Chordata; class Mammalia; order Rodentia; family Cricetidae; genus Dicrostonyx; species Dicrostonyx torquatus. Next base: position 95,008 of record JAQHUG010000472.1, on the reverse strand, counting down.
TCGACCTCTTCCAGCCTGTCCACACTTGTCTTGGGCGAAGCCACAGCCTGTGAATGAGACTGCACCCAGGTCAGTGTCTCCCTATGCTCTCCTCCCTGTTCTCCAGGACCTGTGACTCATTCCTTTTTTATAGGAGAAAATGCAATTTTGCTGACATCATTGTTGAATAATCCGATCTAGCTTGTCATTTTCTGACAATTGTGGAAATGAGCAAACCTCCATATTGATCTTTAGAAACTTGCTTTGGTGGTGTCCTGCAGTAGAGTACTTGGGAAAGAAAGCTGGGATCCAGCCAAGTGCTGTCTTGAGCAGAAGCTAAGCTCGGGCTCCAGTTGGGAATTTGAGAGCTGTCATGAAGCTGTGCTCCCTGTCCAAAGTGTTGTGTATGGAATGCAGGTAGTTTTGGATTATTTTTTCCTTTCTGTAGCCAGGACTGAAGCTGCTCCTAGTAGGTGGCTTTTTCTGTGGTTACAGCCAGAAGTACCTGCCATGTAGACTGTAGCCTTTGCCCACAGGAGCTGCACTGATGTGTGGCCTTGTGTGGCTCTGCCCCTCTGTCTCTCACCTAACATCTTCATCTGCCTCATTCCCTTCAGTTTCTTAGACCTGAGTTCCCATTGCAGTTTCTCTCCAGCCAGGCCATGCTGAGCTGTTTCTCCAGCTTGCACCTTCTCATTTCTCTCTCTGACTTTGTGCCTAAGCAGGACAAGATAGGGGAAGTTTGCAGGGCAGGTGTGTGCTCCTTTGAACTCCTCCTGGCATAGGCTTCCTTTAGGACAGTGTCCCACCTCCCTTCTTCCTCCCCTTTCATGGCAGGCACTATGCTTGGTTCAGTGATGGGCAGGTGTGGCCTAACCAAGGATAGGATCCACAACCATTCTGTGAGGAGACAACCTGGCCTGGTGTTGTTGCCTGCATACTTTACTGCTCCATGAATTGAGGTTCCTCAGTGTTCTGCTCAAGGACCATGTCTTAGAATATCTGTCACAGACAGCAAGAAAGGTGGGCCGATGGAGATGACTTAGTAAAGTACTTGCCATGTGCTGAATTTGATGCCTTAGAACCATGTTTGAAAAAAAAAATCTGGGCACAGTAGCACGCACTTGTAACCGCAGTGCTGAGGAGTGGGAGCAGAAGAATGCCTGGGGCTCGCTGACCAGTCTAGTTGAAGCAGCAAGCACCATGTGTCATGAGAGACCTTTTGTCTTACATAAATAGAGAGCAAGTCAGACACCACCATTGGCCTCTGTGCTCCAGTTGCCTGGGCACACAGGTGCATTTGCACACAGAAAGTTACACACATCACTTGGTCTTTAACAGCAGGCTCTTCCCAAACCTTTAATTGGAGAGTGCTTTTCCATTTCAGTCACCTTGCACATTTAAAACTTGTAGTGTATTTCCATCTTTGAGTCTTTATTTATTTAGGGCCTTCTGTTATCTTAGACTTTATGTTCCAGACATGATCTGCAGCTCCTGCTCAAAGAGCACCCGTGTTAGCTAAAGTGCCAGAATCTCGTTTTTTCTCCCCAGTGTGTGCTAAAAGCTCTGAGAATAGATAACAGTACCCTTGGTATCTGGCTGGCCACATCAGATAATCCCTCCCACTCTGAGTCTATCCAGGGTGCTGATAATGCTCAGCTCCTAGAATTTAATTTTGACTTGCTCTCAGCACCCCCCTCCTTACCCCACCACTGCGCTGCTCTCTTATCTTACATGTCACATCTTGAGGGAATTTATTCTGTCTTCAGAGACTTAGATTGGGATATATTTTGAGTCTCTAGAAGATTCTCTGTGTATGTTAGACAGCTGCAGGTTGCCATCAGCCATGCTAAGGGTAAGTTCCCCTCTCTGTGAGGTGAGGCTTTTTCCCCAAGTCTTGGTTTAGCATCAGGTGTTCTTAGGTGTCATTGCTGTGGGAACATTGGCTCAAGGCAGACCCTCCATCTCTGAACAGTGTGCTGTGAGACCGCAGGGCTAGCATGAGCGCTTTGACCTCAGTGCACCACTGAGAAGTACAGTGAGCCCCCAGGTCAGCTCTAGGACACAGGACTCCATTAGGCACTGAGAACACACTTAGAAGGCTTAAGACGCCATGGGTTCCATGTCTTTCTCAGTTAGTTTTTCAGACAGATTAACCCTGAGCAGTAGCATTAAGTCATGCAAAACAGGCTGGAATGCAGTTTTGTTGGAGTTGGCCAAGCTGTGCTCAGCCAGGAGCCTCTTGTAGCTCCTCTCACATCCCTCACCAGTGACAAACTATGCTTGGCTGCTGCTAGGACTGGTTGCCTGTGCCTTTCCCCAACAATTTCTAGGACTGACACAGGAAGATAAGGAATTCTTCATTTCAGATACCTTCCTTCCATTGGTGACTTTGGCTCTCCCCAAGCTGTCAACAGGCTGCCCATTACTGTTTGAAGTGCATCAGCCATTGTGATCTTCAACTCTAATTGTATTGCCCCAACCAAGTTCCTCAGACCTAAAGAGGAAACAGTGATGAGCTGTGCCTTACTCCCACCTGAGTACCCACAGTTCCAGCACACGCTTTGTTGGTTGTCACCCCAGGCAGGCAGGTGTTCCCTGCTCACCTGTTCTTCAGTATTGGATTACTTGCAAATCTGTCCTATTTGCGGGTGCTGGTCTCTGAGTTCACCGGGCTGGTTGGTCTGGGACCATTTCCCGAGTGTGGAGCTCCTTCACTACAGTGCTTTGCATTCAGAAAGCAAGCTGAAGCCTAAAAAAAAAAAAAAAAAAAAACAAAAAAGCCTTCAATGACACCTTGGTCTCTGCGACTGTCCTCTTGCCTTGCCTGGCAGTGTTCCCAGTGTTGAACAGAAATGGTCTTGGGTGGGATCTTTTATAAATCCCCTAGGACAGCTCTTCCTTAGGTACTGTGATCTCAGAGCATGAATCTGACTTTTGCCTTTCTCAGGACCTGGCTGCTCTGTTGCCAGGCCCACAATCAGAGTTGGAGGGTCTCACTCAGCCCTGTGTGCTGCTTGCAGTTTGTTGTGTCAGCTAAGCATCCAAGTGAGGATAGGTGCTTATCGTTTTTTGTTCTAATCTATTCCCGGAAGTAATCTTTGGAAACATCAGAAGCTGCTCTCCATTGACCTGGACAAAGTAGTGTTACCCAACTTTCGATCGAATCGCCCTCAAGTGAGACCTTTGTCCCCTGGAGAAAGTGGTGCCTGGGACATTCCTGGAGGTGAGTCCTTAAAGGCATCTTTCTGGGCTAGATCTTGCTGAGGCTTTTCAGGTGTTTCCCCTCCCCAAGGAGAAGAGCCCGGCCTTCTTGCCTTCCCAGGCATCCCTGAAAGCTGTGGCAGTCCTGGCCGCTTTTGTAGTACAAATTGGCAAGGCTAAGAGTGGATTTAGAGATGAAGATGCCGTTTCTCTTTAAAAATTCTATATATACATTTTAACTTAAAAAGCTTATTTTTATGTGTATGACTGTTTGCCTGAATGTATATCACATGTGAGCCTTGTACTCTTAAGGGTCATACACCATCTTCATATCCTCTGAACAGGAGTTACAGATTGATGGTTGTGAGCCACCATGTGGTTCTGGGAAGCAAACCCAGGTCCTCTCTAAGAGCAACAAGTACACTTAACCACTGGGCCATCTCTCCAGCTCCTCTATATACATATTTTAAATATCAATTTTTAGTGTTTGCCACATGATACACCTAAAATTTTCCACAGTAATTTGAATGCTCTTTGTTAAATTTCTGCAAGCAGGCATGAACTGTGGGCCCTAGGAAACAACTTTTCTCTACTGGGTTTCTGTTATACTGGTCCCTGAGGTCTTTGGGTTCTCCATAGCCTGTCTTGACAACTGACTGAGCTATAACAGGATCCTGATGTGATCCAACTTGTCCTTTGCACAGATAAGACCTTTGGCCTGAACAGACTTCCTATTCAGGTTCCAGTGTTTTAGCTGGGAGAGTTGGTCCCGGATCCCTCCAGCTCCGTGTGTGTGGTCCTTTAATTCTGTAAACTACTGTGGCCTTCTTGGGTTCATAGCTCCCAAGAGGGTGGGGTTTCTCTGAGTTTCAGGAATTGGCTGGGAAAAGGTACCCCAGCCCTTGCAGGCTAACCATGAGAACATCATGAGGTGAAGCCAAGATCCTGAAGGGTAGGCATGGGGTACACCAATGATAGTAAGCTCTGAAACCATTGGCATTGCTAGTTACAGAAGAATCAGTGACTTTTAATCTGATGCTCCCCTGATGGCCATTCCAGGAGGCATTGCCCCTTGGGAAACATGGCCAGCAGGCCTCTAGTATCTGTCTATTTGGCTTCCTTTTCCTCAGCTAGCAGGACTCAGTACTGTCTTCTCCTGTGGAGTGAGATGGTGTGTCTTCTATTGATCTTTGGGAACCAAGAAGCTTCTCTGGACCCTGCTGATGTAGGCTGACTGTGACAGGATTGAGGCCTGTCTGCCCATCCATAAGCCAGAAGGATAAACAGAGTCTGAGATGCCACTCCCCCGTACACATAGGGATGCTTGGGATCAGCTGATGAAAACAAGCTCCGTGACCCTCTCAGCAACACTATGGTTAGCAGCCTAGGCTCCTTAACTCTGGCTCAGAAGTGATGTCTGCCCTGCCACCCTAGCTAATGGAGTTAGCGTTTGGTCTCTGATAAACTAGTTCTCAGAAAGGCTGTAGCTATAGTTTTGTGACACCATTGACCAATGACTGTCCTCTTGCAGGGATCATGCCCGGCCGCTACAACCAAGAGGTGGGTCAGACCATTCCTGTCTTTGCCTTCCTTGGAGCCATGGTGGCCTTGGCCTTCTTTGTGGTACAGATCAGCAAGGCCAAAAGCCGGCCGAAGCGGAGGCGGCCCAGAGCAAAGCGTCCACAGCTTGCACAGCAGACCCACCCACCAAGGACCCCGTCAGTGTGATCATTACAGTGGCCTGCCACAGGAGCCAGCAAGCCTTGGACCACTCTAATGGCCACACAGCGCATCAGAAGAGCATTCTGGGAGGTGCCTGTTTCTAAGGAACCCATCTCCAGCTTGTGGCTATGTTAGTGTGTTCTCTCCAGGCATCTCTGAGGTACATCCTGAAGTACCTCACTGTGCTGGGCTCTGACAGGAGGGGCTCAGTAGCTCAGCCTCCAGTGGCATCGGGCCCATGACAGTGCACCAAAGACACAGAGCCTGGAACACACTTTCTACATAAAGCTTACAGCCCTGACCAAGTGAAGACACGCTTCTTACAGGCTATTTCTATATTTATTATGAGGAGAGTCATTTTAAAGACTTGTGCAATTTGGAAGCAAAGTTGTTTCTGTTTGTCAGTTGAGTGCAGTTTTCTGCAATGACATCGTAAGGAATCAGATTCCATGACCTTTTTGATGAGAGGACAGACTGAACTGAAGGGAATGTGCACAGATCTGGGAAATGCAGGCCTTCGCTTTATTTTTATAAGTATCAACTGCCATCATGTTTTGTAATTTGGAGTCTTGATTTCACCATTGTTGGTGAAGGAAATTTTCAATAAATATGCATAACCTTACAAAGCTGGAACGTGTTGTGTACCAGGCCCCTGCCACCCTCCCATTCTCTCTGACAACCCTGAGTGGGGTCTGGGTTAGCTGGTTCACACACTGTAAAAATGTCCATGTCAGGCTATGCTTCCATGAACTCCAGTGTTCTCACTAGGTAATGTGGCCAGCACCATTTGACTCTTGACTCCAGAACATTCTTATCACTCCCAAGGAAAGCTCAGGCCTGTTAGCAGTTGCTTGTATCTTCACCCATCCTGCAACTAGCCTGCTTTCTGTAATTGGCCTGTTGTGTTTTCTATCACGAATTCACATCGTATGGTCCTTCACAGCTGGTCTCTTTCTGTTTGCATCATGTCGTCACACTTGGTATAGTGGATGCCAGAGGCCATTCGTTTTATGGCTGAATAATACTCCGCTGTGGCTAGACCACTTGCCAGCTGGACGCCATTCACCTGCTGTTGAGCAAGTATTTCCCTTGGGAGTCTTCCTAGGAGTGATGGCATTATTGATTTGGGGGAGCTGTCAGACTTCCCAAAGCAGTGCAATATTTGACACATTTGCTGGCAGTGTGAATCCTGGCTTCTCTGTGTCCTGGCCATGCTTGTCTCTACTGTTCTGATTGCAGTGCTGGAGACTGAGGTGGAATGGCCATTTGTGCATCTTCCTTGGAGAAATGCTGTCCCTATCTGGTGCTTGGTTTTTAATGAGGTCATGTGAACCTTTGTCACTGACTTGCAAGCTTTCTTTACATGTCCAGGTGGGCATTCCTTATCAGACCTGAAGTGCGCTCACTTCTCCCGAGTGGCCTTTCACTTCCTGATGGTGCCCTTTAAAGCATGAACATCAGGAATTTTAGTCAGGTTTGGGCGTCTTCCTTCAATTACTTCTTTAAGTAATCCTCTTCCCATGGAATCCCTGTCTAACCAGCATGCAATACATGCCAGCCGCCGGGTCCTAGCCCTGTATACCGAGGCCGAGAGTGGCTGCCTGGTTGTGACCACGGCTGATGTAGGTCCTGCGCAGGAGCTTGCCCTTGGCAGGTCTGTGGGTCACTCGTAACTGTAGCTGCTCTCATGGCTGCTGTTGGGTCTGGGAGGTCTTCCTAAGGCCCACGCAGTGCTGGCTTCCTGTTTGGGGTACCTCAGGATGTTTCAAGCAGCCCTGACTGCATCAGCACACAGTGGATCCTCTGTCTGCATGTAACCCCCACTCACCCAGGGAGAAGTGGTTAATGTGGGGCCTCTGGTCACTGTCAGCCCTCAGCCCAGAACCTCTGGGATAAGTATTCCCCTAGTATACAGAGACCAGCAGAGCACGGGAAGGGCAAGGACCAGGACTGAGGCAGCAGAGCAGGTCTGCCTGGGCACTCCAGCCCCATCTTAGGCAGCATAGATTTTGAGGTAATGCGCCTGAAGTATGGAATGTTTAAAACCCCCAGTTCAAATCCCATCTCTGCTGCTTGTCGTGACTTCAGGTGAGGTCCTGGGCTTTGGTTCGTATGTGAAACGGGACCAGTGACACCTCCACACTGATGTGAAGGTGAGCTGCTGTAGGCGTGGGATTTGCACAACTCTGATGACAGTGTGCTACCTGTTGGGTGGATGGCTCCTGCCTGCACAGCTGCTGCCAGCATTCTTGCAATTGACCAGGTTGCTGGTTGTGGGCAAACTTCACCTTGTAGACTGTTCCCAATACAGACTTTCTTGCTGGGTCTCTAGGCATTTTAATACCTTCCAGTTCCGCCCTTGTAGCTCCTGAGCAGTATGTGCTCTTGGAGCCCATGTTTGTTCTCTGGGTGAGGGATGCCCGTATCCATGGCTTTTTACACTCACGTTTGTCCATGCTGGGCCCATACAAAAACAAGGACTTGGGTACCTCTGAAAGCTGAAGACAGGCCAGCTCCACAGCAGGTGCACAGGACCTGCCAAGCCCTTACCCCTGGGCACCAACTGAGGTGGCAGCATGCCGAAGCTGCTTACAGCCAGCAGTACTGTGCTCTCCTCAGGTTGGGCTGGATTGGCCTGAGCAAGGGAGCCCACTGAGGGGAGAAAGGCTGGGCCTTTGGTCTGCTGAGCCACACATTGCACAAGGTTGTCCATTTTCCCTGTGTGGATTAAGCAGGAGTTTCCAGAGTTCTTGAATTTTTGTTTTCCAAATAACCCCTTACTGTATACTAGTAGGGTATTGGTTTCATTCACGGTGCCTTGGAAGGCACAGAGGAGTGGTCTGGAACCCCAAGTTTCAGGGTCTTGCCCCCCATGTCCTCATTCACCCAGAAGGGTCTGAGTGACAGTAAGACCCGGCAGCCCCATTCCTTGATGTGCCCAGAAGTGGCTGAAGCTAGATGAGACATGCATAGTTCTGTCGCCAAGAGGCAGTGGCCACCAGGTATATTGGTGGAGGAGGAGTCTCTATAGCTGGTGAAATGGCAAAGTAGCCTTGAAGGATACTCTGCCTCATGTTACCTCATGATAAACCTTAAACACACGTGATGAAAAAAAAGACAGATACGAAAAGCTTCGGCTCTTGTAACTGAATTGGCGTGAAATGGCCAGAACAGAAAAATCCATGGCGACAAAGCAGATTAGCTGTTGCCAGGGCCGGAGGAAAAAGGGGCTGCTTGGGGAGAGATGATGAAACGCTCAGGAATTAGTGGGACTGGTTGTCCAGTGCTAGGAATGTGCCTAAGCCCCCGAGGTGCACTCAGCGTGGTTAACGTGGTGAGTTATGTTAATTCTGCTTCCCTTCCTCTCACAGGCTCACACATGCTCTCCAGGGGATCTTGTGATTGGGCCAGTCTCAGGAAGCATCTAGTTGGGGCACAGGGAAAGGATCTCTGGTCCTACAAACCTGAGGAGCGTTTGTGGACTCAGAGCCATGGGCTCTGCACCAGCTGTGTCATGCCCCAGGTCTCTTGGTTGCCTAGCCTTCCCGTTTCTCCCTGGGCACAGTGCTAGCAAGAGGGAGATGAACTTGGACGTAAATCTAAGACTTCCTTGCACCTCCAAAGTCCAGTCCCTTCTCCCTCATTTTAGACAGGACTCCTGATGATGCCTGCAGAAGCAGCCCGATGATCAGGGGAGAGGACAAGAAGACCCAGGAGGATTGTAACCACAGACCCGACCCTTGCCCAGGAGCCTGAGGCCTCTGCTCTCAGGCTGCTCAGGGATCAGGGTGCCTGTAAACAGCTTCGTTCCCTCCTGTTGGTTCCAAAGATTAGAAGCTCTGCTCCGAAGTGGTCTTGTTTGGGTGGCAGGGATATAGAGGACCGCCTCCTGCCTGTCGCACCTCCAGTAGCTGCTATACATCTTGGTCTGTCTTCATCTCCCAAGCTGACCACTCCTGGCCCTTGAGTTCATGATGACCCCTGACCACTCCGGCACTCTTACAAGGATACCTGTTACAAGATTGTCAGTAAAGACACACAAAACCACTTGTGTACCCTGTCGTGATGAACCTGTGCGCTCTTTGGAGTTTGTTGCAGGAGCATAGGTGACCCTGAGACACCTACCCCAGCCCCAAAGTTGCCCCAGTCAGCCCTCCACCCACTCTTCCCCGCCCCTGCGGAAAGAAGTGAGTACCTAGGATTCAGACAAAGGGTCCTGAGACCCCATCTAAGTGAGTTTCAGTAGGCCTGACTTCCATGAGGGTCTCCTGCAGTGGTCACATCACGTGACCCCTCCAGGCTCACCTCTTCATGTCAAGGATCTTCATCTCATCTGCGGAACCCTCCTGCCATATGAGGTCACTCACAAGGACTGCAGGTTAGGACGGAGCTTTTTTGTGCCTTCATCAGCCAGTCACACTGGTTTCTGGATCCTCAAGGTGTCATGGATGCTGAATCCTAGCTCTACTGTACCAGCATTCATTGGACCATCTCTGCAAGCTGGTGTGGGGGATGACAGGAGGCCCCACCTACTCAGCGTCGTGGCATTCCCCCTTTGCAGCACACCGGGCTTTCTTTGGCAGCTGTTAGGAGTCCTGTGGAAACCAGTGTGGCCTAGGGTGCTGACGAACTGGCACTGGCAGCTTCTAGAAGCTCCCTGTGGGGCTGAGGGCAAAATGAAAATCCGTAGGCTATGTCATGTGACCTGTGCTCCTGCTTCAGCACTAACTGCTGACAATATTCTTTTCCTTGCTTCTCATGAATGACTCCGGACCAGGACATACTGTTTTCTCACGTGGTCAAAGCCAGAGACCCTGTGCCAGTAACGTGGACACTCCCATAAGCTGCCTCACATGATCTGGAACTTTCTAAGCTTCTGAGGAGAGTCCCCGTCATACACTGTAGGGAAGAACAGAACAGCTGTCAGGAAGCCCCTGATGGATAGGTGTGCAGCCAGCCGCAATGAAGGGAGAAGGCTCAAAGGCATGGATGCTTCAGAATAGTGCCCTGCAAGCCGCCGCTGCCACCACCTGCAGGATCCCCAGCCAGAATAGTGCCCCGCAAGCCACCACCTGCAGGATCCCCAGGGTGCCTGTGTGCACCTCCTTGACTGTCTTCTGCTCAGTACCTTGGGACTGGCTGTACCGGGCTGAGCAAAGGGTGGCCGCCCACCCTCCTCTGGCTGCAGATGGTGCCCTGCAGGGTGCCCCCTCCACAGCTTGGGAAAGGTCACACAGCCTCGGGAGGCCTGCAAGGGAGTGGATATCAAAGCCCCAAAGAATTAAGAGATCATGGAATTTTACAGCTTAGTGGCCAATTTCTAAGTCATGCACACTAATGGGCAGCTAATGAGGGACCCTGAGCAGGGACGGGAGTGCCCTGAGCCCCTGAGCCTGATTAAGGAGTACAAAGCTTTAGCCACGGTCTGGCCAAGCACTTTTTATCTTTTTCCTTAGGAGGCTGGGAGGAGGGGCGTGTGGGGTGGGCTGTTGCGCCTCCTGACTCCTGGAAGGTATGGTATGACACCAGGTCACCTATATGCTACTGTGTGTGGCCCTCTCGCTGCCAGCTTGGACGCCTGCCCTGGATCCTGATTAGTTTCCATCTCCATTGTCCCCAGGTTTAATAACCCCACGCTAGTGAAGAGGATATGGAGTTGAAAGGTTTTATACAGCTCGGCATGGTCACTGAGCACCAGACCCCAGGCCAGCATGTGAAAACCAGGCCATAGTAGCCATGGAGCACCAGTAGCCCCATGGCCAGAGGGAGCACTCTCCAGATCCTGCTGACCTCAGACCTGAGTCTCCAGAATGAGAGCTAAATTTCTGATGTTTCAAGCCCCCCCCCCAGCTTATGGCATCTAGTTACAGCTGCCCCAGGAGCAGGGGGAGACCCGGTGACTTTCCCATTCTTCCTGGACTCCCTTCCTTCCTCGGTCCCTTCCTTCGGTACTTCCTGTGTGCTGACTCTTGTCAGCACAGGGCAGGGGGCCAGTGGAATCACAGCCTCCCTAGGTAGTCCCGCTGAGAGGCTGTCAGGCATTTAGCGAGCGCCAGCTGTGTGGAGCCTCAAGGAGGTCACCAAGTCAGGGTTGAGAGACTAGAAACACAGGAGGAAACAGCATTGACAGACAGACTGATTGGACAGAGATGATTGATGGAAAGCGGTTCTCAGCAGGGTCCCTTGGCCAGCAGCAGGAAACATATTAGATAGGTAGAGTCTCAGACCCCATCCCAGGCCCACTGAGGCAGAAATGCCAGGGACAGACGAACTGGCCACTTGTGTGCAGAAGAGGCCTCCAGGGGATTTCCCAGAAGCGAGTAGGGGCCAGGCTTCCAACAACAAGCTGATGAAAATGCCCAGTTTGACCTTGGCATCTTGACGTGTGTCTTCCAGAGGCAGCTTAGCCACACACAGGTTCAGAGCATCGAAGGTTGCCCTTCTACTCAGTGTAGCGCCCTCCTGGAGCTCTTGGAAATCAAGACCCTCGGGCTTCCCCACAGTGGAGGCAAGCAGTCTGCCTTTCCACAAGGTTCATCCGAGGCTCAGGGTTAGTTTGAGGAGTGCCCACCACTGGCGTTATCAGAGGCAGGGAGAGGACCCTTCCACAGACGGACCTCAATGGGACATCCTGTCAACCAGTGACGACAATGAGTGACGGTGATAGACACAGCCCAGCGCCTTCCACGACCCTCCCCCTGACTAGAGGTCTAGATGGGCTGCTGAGGGAGGGCAGAAGCTCTGAAGAAACCCACCCTGGCCTGCAGTGGGTGGGATCGGCTTCTGGGTGCCTGGCGGTGATGGAGCCCGGCTCAGCTCTAACCAGTAAGCTGCGGACAAAGCCACACCCCAGGGAGGGGCCTCTGCAGGTCGCAAGAATTAAGATATCCTGATCAGGTCCATTGCAAGCTTCTGGGACAGGTGGTCTTGATCTATCCTCTCCGTTCTTCAGACTTGGATCCTTAACCCAACACGTGCCCTCTCAGGCCCAGCCTTGCGGAGGTAGACTACCCTTCCAGCCGCCACTCAGGGCCCCAACGATGCAGCCAAAGCACGGAGAGGAAGCCTAAATTCCAGTTTGCTGCCCCAGGACCGTGGGGTACCTTGCTGGGTTTGGTAAGGATTAGGGCTCTGGGCCTGGTGGGAGCTCACATTGGAAGCACGGTTGTGGGTGAGAGCTGGAGAATAAGCATCCACCAGGAGAGGAAGCTGGGGCTTTAGATGAAAAGGGGAAGTGGGGATGAGGTCAGGGTCGCCTTGGGATTCAAGGGAGGATGGGAGAGAGAAGAAATATAAAAAGTTAGAGGGTCGAGGGCCGGGGTAAATGAACATGAACCCCTTGGGAAGAGTGGAAGGGAGACTGAAGAGGACAGGGGATGAGGAGGACCACAGTTGCCCTGTCTCGTGCTGACCTGGGCTTGAGACCTAAAGGATGAAGAAGGAAGGTTTGATGCTCACCTCCCTCTCTGTTCCTCTGCTGCCCCAGCCATGGAAGGACAGACCAGAGGGAGCAGAGGCCTTCTGGGGAAGCCTCTCTCTGCCCCCACCAATCCCACTCTGTCCTCACTGGGCGCCGTGTTCATCCTCCTGAAGTCAGCCCTGGGTGCTGGCCTGCTCAACTTCCCCTGGGCCTTCTATAAGGCAGGAGGCCTGGTGCCCACCTTCCTGGTGTCACTGGTGAGTCAGGCTCTTCTGGGTGGGGTCCCCGGGGTTCCTTCTGCAAAGCTGACCATCTTGTGCATGGTATCACGGGATTTTATTTCCGAGCCTCTGCATCCGGGAGACGTGACCTACTCTCAGTGGGTCATGTGCAAGAACTGTCCCACTGAGTCTCCGCGGGCTCTTCAGGTTAGGATGAGATCCGTCATGCCCCGAAGTATTCCTCGGGGAAGAAGAGCCCCAAGCCGCGGGTGCACGCAGTTTTAAAAGAAACCCATACCAGACCAGGACAGCACTGGATACGGGACTGTCCAGGGGCAGGGTGGGACTGTGTGCCGAGGGGCTCAGCTTGCACATCCTAGGGCCACACAGGCACCTCTGCAGCTATTTCCGTGTAAGCTTGGCCCATGAGGGAGGGGCGAGCAAGGCACTGAGCTCTCAACAGTGGGTACCCAGAGCATCCTGGGAAACTACAGTGATACCTGCAGTCTGTTCCTGTGGCCTGTAAACTGAGATGCCTGCAGAGTGTCTGGGCAGACAGGAACATGTCCAGGGACCCAGGGTGGGTGGTGGGTTCAGGCTGGTATTCTAACTCGTGTGTGTGTGGAATTGTTCACTATCAATGATTTTAAAAAAAAAAAAAAAAAAAAACAAGCCGGGCGGTGGTGGCACACGCCTTTAATCCCAGCACTCGGGAGACAGAAGGAGGCGGATCTCTGTAAGTTTGAGACCAGCCTGGTCTACAAGAGCTAGTTCCAGGACAGGCTCCAAAGCTACAGAGAAACCCTGTCTCGAAAAACCAACCAAACAAACAAAACATGGAGACAGTCCTGGAAAGCAGTAAGTAAAACAGCCCCCCACACCACATACACACACAAACCACAACCCCTGCCTCCTCGAGAGCCTTCACCTGAACCTCCCTCTGAATGTGTCAGGCCCCAGCTCCCTTGAGAGGCAAATGAGACTGTCACCATTTCGCGGGCCAAACAGCAGGTCTGAGAGCCTGCTTCACACCACAGACCGGCCTGCGGTTCTGAGCTAGACGTCCCTGTCCTGTCCCCATTCCTAGCCGTGCCTCTCAAGAGAACAGGAGAGAATTTCCAGCTTCCTGATTTTGTGAGGTTTCATCTGTCCCACGTGACAGAACTCTAAGAGTCCCAGTCCCAGCCTCAGGCCCAGACAGCTGGCAGCAGACCCCCTCCCCACCCCACCGAAGCTCTAACCTCGGGCAAGGCTCTGTCTGGCCCATCCAGTAGAAGCCTAGACTGTGCACAGCGCTGTCCTTGCAGAGACCTCATGGAAGGCACCCCTGTTCCAGCCGACCTGTGAGTCGTGCCTCTAACATACACAGCCCCCACGGTCCCCTCTGCAGGTCTCTTTGCTCTTCCTGATCAGCGGCCTGGTCATCCTGGGCTATGCAGCCTCCGTCAGTGGCCAGATCACCTACCAGGGCGTGGTCCGTGAGCTGTGTGGGGCTGCCATGGGGAAGCTGTGTGAAGCCTGCTTCATGACCAACATGATCATGATCTCTGTGGCCTTCCTCAGGGTGATCGGCGACCAGCTGGAGAAGTGTGAGTTCCCTTCCCGGCATTGGGGTGACCCAGGGGGCAGGGCCCCCAGTAGATGAGCAGGTCAGTGGGATAGACCTCAAGGGGGACAGTAGAGGCAGGACCTCGCCTGAGGACCCAGTGTGCTTAGGAAGGGAGCAGTCAGTCAGGAAGGCTGGAAGAGACTGGCTGAGGATGGAATGGCTAATGGAGACAGCCCATTTCACAGATGGGGAAACTAAGCCAACTGCAGAAAGGCTTCCTGAGAATTCCCAGTGGCTCCCTTAATTTGGGCACTGTGAAGATGCCCGTGACCATGGCCTCTGGACCTCTACTAAGACTTTTCTAAGCATGCTGTTGCTGCACCTGGTGCCTTTTCCTACCTTCTGTTTGCACCATGCTGGACACAGCTTAGCAACTCGCTGTGCCTTCCACCCTGACTTGCAGGTGTCTGCGCTGTCTTGCTTGCAGTTGCTCACATCCTTTGGTTCCTGTCTTAATTGTATGCTGGGCAAGATATCCTTTTGCACAATTATGAGATTTAGAGCCTGTTAAGCCCACTTGAGACCCCAGCGCTGCTCAGTCTTGGTGAGCATTACATGTTGTTCTGTTCTGTTTCAAAACAGGGTTTCAGTAGCCCAGGCTGGACTACAACTGAGATCCCTATGTAGCTGAGGATGTCCTTGAACTCCTCATCCTCCTGTTCCACCTTATTTTTAAAATATTCATTTTTATTATTATTTTAATTAAGTGTGTTGGAGGCGGGTTATGTGCACGGGAGTGCTGGTACACACGGAGGCCAGAGTTGTCAGGTCCCCTGGAGCTAGAATCCTGTGTAGATGCCGGAAGTCAAACTGGACCTCTGCAAGGGCAGTACCTGTTCTAACCTCACCTCTCCAGCCCCATGCCTTTGCACTGTGATCACATCTGCAGCCATGCCTGGTTTGTGCAGTACTGGGGATGGAACCCAGGGCCTCCCGCATGCTAGGTGAGCTCTCCATTCACCGAGCTGCAGCCCCAGCACAGCTTTTCTGACTTTTAAAATGTCCTGCTTGGTCTATGCTATCTAAGAACCGGTGTTGACACCTCCCGCTGGGACTGCAGACATGGCTGACCTCACCCTTTACTTCCTCAGTCTCCGCTCTGTGGCGTTTGAAACCCCGCGATTAGGCACATCCTTTATTAATAGGAAATAGTCTGCTTTCATCTCTGGCATGAAGCCTCCCTCTCTATTAATAGATTCGCCAGCTTCCTCAAGATCAGTGTCCGTGGGTAGCCTTCCCATTCTTCTTCTCTGAAGTCAGCTACAGCTTGGGATTAGAAATACACTCCTTGGAGACAACATATGGCTGAGGCGTATGGGTTGTTGGTTTTTTTTTTTTTTAAATCATCTTGTCAACCTCAGGCTTTTAATTGGAATCTTTAGGCTTAATTGGAATATAGCTGTTGCTCGGGTTAGAGTGCAGTCTCCCGTGTTGCTGTTTGTGTTTGTCCTCCCTGCCCTTGTATGACAAGGTCCTGGCTGTGGGATTTTAGAACCTCGGACACTGTCCAGTGCCAAAGAATACGGAGGCTGGACTCTCCGGACCTCCCGGTGGGTAAATACATGGCCACAGTGTGGCCAGTGGAGAACCTCCCCCAGCTCAGCTCCGGAAGTGGTACCAGGCAGTGATGAGAAGTCAGAGTCACAGGGATGGGGCTCTGTGCCCCAGAGTCCTTACTGAGGCAGGAGCCACCCCAGGTCTCGGTGGACTGATGGGTAAAGCGAGCACGCTCATCCCTTTATGGTCTGTCACTGGGGATGTGTCCTTGACATCCCACACTCTTGGAAAGGAGACGCTAAACAGAGCTCGAGTGCTCAGGGACAGTTACTGTGACCCCATCGGGGCTGAAGACTTCAAAGGCTGTCTAGACATTGCAGGTTTGGGAAGGGGGGGTCATACTGGTGTGAGGGTCGCTGTTTCCCGGCCGCCGGAAGCTCTGTGGGTGAAGGGCTTACATACCCCACCCCATACCCTTTCTAAATCCCACCTGGGATCTCTTTGTGGCCTTCACCGCCTGCCTCCACTTGGTGGCTCCAGGTTACATGCATGCATGCATGCGTGCGTTCATGCGTGTATGCTGGTGTGTTGTGACTCTGTCCTGAGGAGAGCCTCTGCATGGTGGTGACCTGGCTTTGGGACCCTTCCTCATCTCACCAGCTGGGGGAGCTATTCTCACGAGGCAGGTATTTCTATGTGGACCCTCCCTCACCTCACCAGCTGGGGGAGCTGTTCTCGCGAGGCAGGTATTTCTATGTGGGGCTACATTTGATGAGATCTGATAAGGGTTGACTCACTGTAATGCAAATGACCCCCACGACCCTCTCCCAGCCTCACCTCTGTCCAGTGGTCACCTTGCCTGCGGTTCCCGGTCACTCCAGCTTCAGATTGTCTGCCAATCCATATTTCCCTCCCCCACTCGCCCTCCCTCTTAGATCAGCTCCGCCTTAGCCATCCTGCTGTTCTCCATGGCGCTTTTACTAAGACGCTGACTGGTCCCCCTGTCCTTCAAGTTGCTACGGCTTGGCTTTGTCTTGCAGTGTGTGGCACAAGAGACCTTGTGGCAGTTCTAGGTGTGGCTTTTAGGAGGATGGGCAGCCGGCAGGAGGGCCCATGAGGAGAGGCAGAAGGTTGAGGGAGGGCTCTATGGTCTCCAGTAGGCACCAGGAGAAGGCTGCTACTGTCTGGGGACCTCCAGATCAGCTCTGCCGCCGCCAGGGGCCCAGAAGGGTCCCAACCACCCTTGGTGGAACTGAGGGGTCAGTGGAGCTCTTCCAAAATTTACACCCCAATTCACAATGGGAGCAAGAGTTACATTTCTCAGCCACGCAGCTGTGGAGTCTGCCTGACTGAGCACCAGTGTGGAGCTGCAGTGAGAACCAAGCTCATTCCCCCCCACCCCCACCCCGTAGTGCATCGGGAGCCCAGAATGGGGCCATCTGACCCTAGCTAGCCAATGGGCTTCTGAACCAAACAGAAAGGGGCCTTGCTCAGGTCTCAGTGCCACAAAGGCAGAGAAATAAGCTCAGTGTGTGTTTGTTAAATGACTTCATGAAATATGGGGTTCCTTCCTTTAAGGGGGTCATGGGATGGACCCCATTTCATTTCTGATCCCTCCACTCTCAGGTTGACCTAGCTACCGGCCCATCTGTCTGTACCCTGCGGTTACTTCGGGTTCCACAGTCTAGCTTCTGCCCCTGTCTCTAACAGTGTGTGACTCCCTTCTGCCCGACCTCCCACAACCCTGGTATGCAGCCCAGGACGTCACTCTGCCCCTGATCTCCATGCTGGTCATCTTTCCCCTGTCAGCGCTTCGGGAAATCGCCTTCCAGAAATATACCAGGTATGGGGCCTCTGAGGCTTCTGGGCGGGGGAACCATGTGACAGGACCCCACTTTGTGTCAGGGGAGATAAAAGAAAATTGGAAGTTTTACAGGTTCTGTGCACTCACAGTAGAAAATATAGATAAGCCAAGAAATACGAATAGCAAGTCTTTAAAAATGATTTTTAACTTACTCTTCAATAATTTCCTACATGTGTATGGATGGTGTGTCTTGATCTTAGCCACTCCTCACCCCCACCTTCCTCTCCATCTGGATCCCCTCCAAATCTCTCTTTTCCATCTCTCTCTTTCTCCCCTCTCCTCCCCAGCACCTTTAACATCAGTTACCCACATGTGTGCAGATGTGGTGTGGGGTCACCCACTGGAGCGTGAGCAGCATCCATAGGCCACACCCCCCAAAGGGAATTAATTCCTCAGCTAGGGATGGGGCTTTGTGGTCCCTCCTCATCCATGCCCTGCCCCGTCCGGTCCGGGCCGTGATCTCACCACAGTTGCTGTGAGCTAATGTGTATGGTGGCCACGCCGTGTCCAGAAGACCGCATTTCTCAGCCCTCTCCATCCTTCAGCCCTTACGTTCTTTCTCTCCCCTCTTCCATGCTGTTATCTGAGCCCTACAGGGAGAGGATTGATACGGAGGTCTCTCTCGTTCGGGGCTCACCACTCAACAATCCCTTGTTCTCCACACGTTTGCCCACTTAAGAGTCTCTGCGCTGACCCTACCCTGAGAAAAGAGGCTTCTCTGCCCAAGGTTGAGAGCGCCATGAATCAGTGGGTATAGACGTAGCCCCACCTTGGGCTCTGGACCAGTTTTACAATCCCAGCCATGGCCCCGCTCCTGTGGAGCAGGCTTCAAGCCCACTCAGGAAGATGCTGGTTCCCGGGACTGTCATGCATTAGTGCCCAGCAGGTTGGTGTTGTGGCATGCGGTGTCTGGTGCTGGGTGGGACCACTTCTGCCTTCCCTCCCACCACAGCCTGGCAGCACTGCCATCACCGTGAAGCTAGCCATAAGGGGGACATCTCCCATTCAGTTGGAGACTGATTTCTCTACATCCTGCAGCCAAACCGTACAGCCTCTTAGGCAAAAGCGGCTTGCCCTCTAGTTCTGGTGGGCAACCAGAACCATGGCAACACCCTGTGGTGTGAGGGGCGGCACTCTGGTACCACCCTGACTAGTAATTCATAACAGGTATCCCCTCCTGGCACTGAGAATTGTGTTGAATGACCCATGTCTTCTGGAAGCCATATTGTTCATCCATGTAGGGTACCACTATTCCACTTTTTTTTTGAAAGACAGGGTCTTACTATGTAGACCTTCTGGATGGTTTTGAACTCACAGAGTTCTCCTTTCCTCTGCCTCCTGAATGCTAGATTTAAAGGCACATACCACTACATCCAACTTAAACTCCTTTAAAAAAATTTTTTTAATTAGCTTACAATGTAGTTACTTTCCATAAGAATTTTCCCTATGTCCTTAGTTTTGGTTAGACTCACCCGTCACCTTCCCTCCACTCCCACACCTATTCTTTATTTTATTTTATTTATTTATTTGTTTGTTTGGTTTTTTTTTTTTTTTGGTTTTTTGAGACAGGGTTTCTCTATGACTTTGGAGCCTGTCCTGGAACTAGCTCTTGTAGTCCAGGATGGTCTCGAACTCACAGAGATCCACCTGCCTCTGCCTCCCGAGTGCTGGGATTAAAGGCGTGCGCCACCACAGCCCGGCTCACGCCTATCCTTTAACCTCAGCACCATCCTCTCCATCTGACGATCACATGGTTGAGTGCATTGCCTTCTGCGCTCTGGCTTCTGGGGCTCGTGGGAGAGAGAACAGAAGTGTTCGTCTAGCTGGGACTGGGTCACCTCCCTTAGTGTTTCCCAGCTCCGTCCATTTTCCTATCTGTTTCTGTTTTTCGCTTTCTTTACAGCATTTAACAGGACATTTTGTCATTTTACTGGGTCAGGCTTCCTTCCCCACCCCACCCCGACACAGCCTCACAGGTTGTACCATCAAACGGGCATGGTTTTTAATTCACTTTTGCTCTTGAGGCTTCCAAGGATGGTATTGAAAAGCCTAATGACAGACAGGCTCAGCCCAAGTTCAGGTTCTTTGCTGGCTTTCCCCTTTGTGTGTGAATAGCGATGTACGCTGGAACCTTGACAGCAGAGGCCCTAGAGCCCAGTCCTTCCTTCAGGCCACGACAGGCTTTTCTCTCTCCTGTGGCCAAGCCTGAAGATGTCCTGACTTGGATGTCAAACCCCAGCAGCTGGCTGGCACTTGCTGGTGCTCTCCCTGAGGATGCTGGGCCATCCAGAAGCCACACCTCTGAACTCAGGACAGAGCAGCACTGCCCAGCCACCCCTTGGGGCTTCCTGTCTGGAGAGGGGATGGTGGTTCAGGAGAGCTTCCTGGCTCCACTTTAGCCAGGGCAGAGCTGGGATGCCCCTGTGGGCATTGACTGTGTGTCTCCAGTGCAGGGTCTCTGATTCTGTCATGTGTGTGCCAGCATCCTAGGTACCCTGGCTGCATGCTACCTTGCGCTGGTCATCACAGTCCAGTACTACCTATGGCCCCAGGGCCTCGTGCGCCAGCCCCGTCCTTTGCTGAGGTGAGTCTCAGGGGGACAGTTTTTCCTGCTTTGCAGTTGGGAACCTAGAATTCTTGGAACAGATCCTCTGGGGCTTGCCTCAGAACCCTGGCTCTTTCCCATGAAATCCCTCTTCTCTCTGATGTGTGATGAGCCAAGGAAATTCCTCCTTCAGAGAGAAAAACAAAAACAAAAATGCCAAGGCACTGAAGAGAAACAGTGGAATTCTTGGGCAGCCCAGACTAGGGCTATATGTGAGGTAGGATGTCTCGTAGGGACTTGGAGCTTCTATGAAGACTGTTTTGCCATGGGTGAACTGGGGTACCCTCAGTGTTCTGAGCATAGCAGGGATGGGGCATGGCTTGTTCCTGGTTCCCAGGTGGGCTGTGGCAGTCAGGTGCAGGAATATGGGCTAGGCAGGAAGTCCCAGCCCAGACCTGAGGCCTCAGGCAGGTGATATGATGTGGTCAGATGCTTGTGGGTGGACATCTGTTTCTCAGGGACGGTGACAGGTCAGGGGCATCTAACCTTAATCAGCACTCTTGGAATTTTCTGTCGTAATTGAACCAGGGCCTCAGCATGTCCATTCTGTATCATATAATGTGGTTGTCCTGGTCAGGGACTTCAGGTGGCAAGGAAACAGGAGTCAGAGGATGTGTGTCCCAGGTGGTGAAGCCTGAGGGCCAGGACGCAGTCAAGGTCGAGCCAGAAAGTGGCTTGGAGACGTCTGCTAGATACTCAGTGATGCTGTGTGTAGCTGCAGTTTGAGCGAGGCAGGCTAGCGAGAGCAGAACAGTGGTGATGTCTGGGGGCCAGTGTTGGAGGCTGTGGTGCTGATGTCTGCCATGCTGGTGACATCTGTGGGGCTGTGGTATTGAGCCAGGAGGTGGAGGAGCTCGAACCTGGGTGGGCGGGGTTTGTTTTGTTGCCGTTATTGTTTAGTTTTCTGTGTGTTTGTGTTTCTCCTGCATGGATGTCTGTGTGGGTGTCAGGTGCCCCTGAAACTGGAGTGCAGACAGTTGTGAGCTGCCATGTGGGTGCTGGGAGTTGCACTGGGGTCCTCTGGAAGAGCTGTCAGTGTTCTTAACCTCTGAGCCATCTCTCCAGCCCTGGGGTGGGGTTTTTAAGGTGGGTGGGTTTCCTGAGGTGCTGCAACACGTCCCTACAAACCAAAGGGCTCAAACAGTCAGGAATGTTTCCTTAGGCCCTGGAGCGCTTGCGCCACCTTCCCTCACAGTGCTGGCTGGAGTCAGAGGTCCCGTTTACATGTTCCCTCAGACCATGGCCTAGGCAAACCCATTCCTTTTGGAGTCTCTGGGAAAGCCTCTTGCTTTTCCTACTTTTAGAAGCTGCCCACAGTCCATCCTCCTCCAAAGGCAGCCGTGTGGTAGCTCTGCCCGGCTCCCTGGCCATGGCTCCCTTGTTACAACTGGGCAGAAGCTCTGGTTGCACGCTGTGGTCTCCTGTGACACACCGGGCTCACCTCCATGATCCAAGGCACTGCTCATCCTAAGCTTTAGTGCGATCTACAAAGTTCCTTTTGGCCCCAGTGGGAATGCGTTTGCAGTCCTGGGTAATATCAGGATAGGGATTGGCGGAGACACTGTTAACTCTTCCACAGTCTAATATGCTGACCACAGGGACCTGCTGTTCATGCCCTACTGGGCTGCGTGTCCCTGTGGGTGCCCAAATTGACATAAAGAGTTTCTTTCTTTCTTTTTTTTTTTTTGGTTTTTCGAGACAGGGTTTCTCTGTGGCTTTGGAGCCTGTCCTGGAACTAGCTCTTGTAGACCAGGTTGGTCTCGAACTCACAGAGATCCGCCTGCCTCTGCCTCCCGAGTGCTGGGATTAAAGGCGTGCGCCACCACCGCCCGGTGTCATAAAGAGTTTCTTAGCAAGGCAAACATGATCTACCAGATAGGAGCCAGGGGAGGGGACACTTGCTCCCTGAAGTGATTTGGACACGGGGCACACCAGCCTTACATTCGGGGAGATGTGTCAGACAGTGACTGTGTGTGCCCTTGCCCACACACACACACAGGTAGCCTCTAGAGGGAAGACAGGGCTTCTGTCCTGCCACTGCCTTGCCCAAACCCCACCCACACAGGCAGCGTTGTGTCACCAAATGTCCCCAAAGACGTGTTTAGAAAGTGCAGCATGGAACACGCTTCCCTTCAGCCCCGGAGCACGCACAGAGACTCAGCCGCTCCAAACGCACCCTACAGTCACACCCTATCACATTTCCCTCATTTTGTGTAAAACAAATATTCTCAAACTGAAGGTTGTTTCCGGCTTGTCCGCAGCCCGTCCCCCTGGACCTCTGTGTTCAGCGTCTTCCCTACCATCTGCTTCGGATTCCAGGTACGTGGAGAATGTGACATTTTCAGGCTTCTGAGCCCTCTGGAGGGTGCAGCTTCTTCTCCCTGCGGGGGGGGGGGGTCTGAGCGCTTGTACTGCTCTCAATGCCCAGCTGTGACATGGGCTGTCTTCCAGGGACCATGACATCTGGGCCACTTAGAGGAGCTGTGAACTGTCATTGAACTCCTCCCCTCCCCTCCCTTCCCCGCCCCCCTCCACCCCATCCTCCCGCCCCATACAGCAGTACCCCATTGGTTGGGGTCTGGAATCCAGAGAAGAGGGTGGGGACCAGGACACACCTCTCTGAAGAGTGATCACAGAAGTACCACCAGGCCTGGGGACAGTGCCACCCACATATACTTGCAGAATGAATAGATTCTGCCCTGAGCCTTGGTTTACTGCCTCAAGGGTATAGGGAGAGTACGTGAGGCCGTGTGACGGGACAGGGGACCACGTCTGGCTAAGATTTACCTCTCCTAAAAATCCATCATTGCCAACAACTACGCCACAGAGCACAGGTCACGGGGATCTGTGACAGCACCCAGGCCTCGGCCACAGAGCACAGGTCACGGGGATCTGTGACAGCACCCAGGCCTCGCGTCCTGTGCCTCCTCCCCTTCCCCTCCAATTCTGTTCTTCCGCTTGGATTTTCTTTCAGGCTGTTTTTGATAACCCCTTGCAACATTGCCATTTCTCGGCCTGGTGACTTCTGGGGCCCAGGGAGAGGCTCCTGAGACGCTCACACACCTGGTGTTTTGAAAGCTGCCTGGGGCTGATTTTGCTCTGGGCTGCTGCCTGGGTGTGGTCAACCCAGAGCCGCAGGCAGCCTGTGCGAAGCCCCTTCCGGAGGCGCACAGCCCTCACCTTGACCTCGCTCCCTCCTTGGTTCTCCTAGCAACAAGGCTGTGGTTTCCAGGGTTTCCAGGGTTTCCAGGGCCGCAGTGACTGCAGAACTGAGGACAGGCGAGTGTGGGGGCGGGGCTCAAGCCAGGGGCGGATGAAGGATCCGGAGAGTCAGGAGTCTGAGGAGATCTGTGAGGGTGAAGATGGCTGAGCTTGGCAGAGGAAGGAGAGGCAGCAAGGCTTATGAGGCTATCAATACTTCTGACAGGATTTAAACACACCGCCTCTCCCGGAACACACTGAGAAATAGGGCACCCCTGATCCCACAGTGAACTGGATCAGTGTGGGGGCGCAGAGGGCTGCAGACTCTGTTTCTAGACACCCTGGCACTCCCTGGTTTTAAACTGCTTTATAGACCAGGCTGGTCTTGAACTCACAGAGATCCGCCTGCCACTGCCTCCCGAGTGCTGGGATTAAAGGTGTGTGCCACCACTGCCCGGCCTACAACTGCCTTTCTAACGTGTGGCCATGGTTGGAGTGTGCAGTGTGGCCACCAGCGACCTGCTTCTCCTCTTTCTGCCAACCTCCAGTGACCATGGCTCTGCTCTGTCTGTGGGTCTCCCTATCATGAGTGCTCATCTGGGCCATGGGGGTCAGACACTCCTCATTCCTTTTTTCGTTTGTTTGTTTTTGAGACAGGGTTTCCCTGAGTAGCCCAGGCTGTCCTGTTACTCGCTCTGTAGACCAGGCTGGCCTCAAACTCAGATCCGCCCGCCTCTGCCTCCTGAGTGCTGGGATTATAGCCGTGTGCCACCGTGCCTAGCTTGCCTCATTCCTTTTTAAAGCCAAGTGACATTCAATCATGGGGACAGCTACGGTCTGTGGAGCTGTGCCTTGCCTGTGCGTCTGAGGCTGTCACAATCTTTGGTTCATGTGTCCCCTCCCCTGTGCACTGACTGCTGTTCCTACCTGCTGTCCTCAGATAGGTGCACAGGGAAGGCAAGCTCCTGGATGTGTCTGCCTGCCAGTGCTGGGGCTTGGCTGCATTTCTGCCTGCAGAGCTGAGGCTCTGGGTCCCCCACATAGGGCATTATCTATGGCTCCCTAAAGTGGAACCTGTGACAGGATCAAGATGCTGGTGTCCCTTCAGGAGCTCCAGGGGTGAAACAGTATTACATGGCATTGCTGGATCCCTTGGCTGCCCTGAATCCCTTGGCTGTCCTGACAGGTACATAGGGCACACACAAAACTGCTTCTGGACACAGGCGGGAGGGTTTACCCTGAGCCATACCACTGTCAGCCAGGGATCTGGTATAGTCACCATCTCCTGGCTGATCTTGTCCCCAGCCCAGGGGCTCTTGGCTATCAGAGAAGCCCAGGTCAGACAGTGTATACCACTGCACCTATGCTCCGGGGCTCCTGGGAGCGCTGTGGTCCCCATCTCCCACTAGGAACCAAACATGGGCTGATGGAGAGCTGGAGTTGGTGACTATTGTGTGTTGGCCTTTGGCGACCAGTGGAGTCAAGAGATGTTCCTGGGTTACCTAGGCATGGTTCTGAGCTGAAGATGGTGACTCACAGCTGATAGAGGCAGAACAAATAGAGTCAGAGTCACACAGGGTGGGGACTAGGGCCATGTGGAGGAAAGAGGTCTGTTAGGGATGAAGGCAAGGGTGTGAGTGTGGTAGGCAGTAGCCATGCATCCTATCTACACTTCCACCCTGTGAGCTCCGCAGGGTCCCTCATCTGCTGTGTGAAGCCTGGCCTTAGGTTGCGCCAGATGAGGGAAGTCAAATTGCATTGGCTTGGGTACACATTTTACACAGAGAATTGTCATCGTGATATAGCACGTTACTTTAAAAATGTTTTTACTTACTTCTTGTAAGTATGCATGCACGCATGTGTGTATGTGTGTATGTATGAAATGGTGACATGTGGAGGTCAAAGGACAGCTTGTGGGAGTCGTCCTTCTCCTTCCACCACGTAGGTTTTGGGAACCAAATGCAGGGCATTGGACTTGGTGGCAGTCTCCTTTATACCTGCTGAGCCATCTTGTTGGCCCAGAATTTGCTTCTTTTTAAAGTGGAATCCCAAGTGTGGGTGTTTCCACATGACCTCCCCAGTGTGCCCTCACCACCTTCTCCATCAGTAGTGCCCTCTCCACCCACACCACTGTTCTGTCCTCTGTTACTGGAGATGGGGCATCCCAGCAGCATCTGGGACTCTTTTGGATTTTTAACATGCGTGGGCATCTATACGGGGAACGCTGCTCGATGCCTTCCAATACACAGGACAACCCTCCTTGCAGGAGTCACCCACCCCAGCCCAAGTGCTGACGACAGCATGGACGCCAAGAACCCTGAACCCTGCTCTAACTGTGTCTGTCTCGTGATCTGAACTTCAGGCCTCTCCCTTGCTTGGCACCTTTCCGTCAATCTTACATTGTTCTGTGAGAGTCTTCTGTGTTGAGGTGGGGAATCAAGGGAAGGTCTTGAGATTTGCCGATGCTGCTGGTGGACGCTTGGGTACTTCCCAGCTTTGGGGTGTAACACCTCCTCAGTCGTCTGGAGGGGCTGAGCTGCAAGTTCTGTCTTCCAGTGTCACGAGGCCGCAGTCTCCATCTACTGCAGCATGCGGGACCGGAGCCTCTCCCACTGGGCCCTGGTTTCAGGGTTGTCCTTGTTGGCCTGCTGCCTTGTCTACTCGCTGACAGGTAGGGCCTGTGGGGGAGGGGTGTCCCAGAGGGGAGGGAGTGGCCGTGGAAAATGGGCAAAGTCCAGGCTCCTGAGAGAGCCCACCCATGCTGTGTTGTCCATACCGTTGCTCCTTTAATCTGTATTGTCCCATAGGAAAGGGCTACAGATGGGGAAACTGAGGCTCAGAGGGCTCCCGTGGCTTTCCCAAGGTCCCAGAGTTAGATATGCAAAGCTGAGACCCACACCAATGTTCTCAATGTTCCAAACCCTGTTCTCATCCCGCCTGCTATTCTGAGGTGTGGTTATGTCTGGGAAGTGGTTTGCTTACAAAACATTTGTACAGACTTAGCGACTTCAAGTTCTCAGCCCTTATTTTATGAGGTAGGCAGAGGTCATCAGAGGTTGTAAAAGCACAGCCCAGAGAGTAACCAGGAGAGGCCCAAGGTCACAGTATGTGCCTGTTCAGACTCAGTGCAGCGACTCTTAGTGGTCACTGCCTGGTGGACTTTCCTGCTTCCATTATTGGAGCTGCCGACTTGGAAGGCTTTGGGCTGTGGTGCATCTGCCGTGCAGCCTTGGACTCCTAGGGTCACCAGAGGGACTTGCTTGGGACCTTCCCCCTAGCCAGCAGATCCTGTCATTCTGAAGCCCCAGGATCTGAAGGCTGTGACTGTATTATCTCCTCCAGATGTCCCTAGTGTCAGGATCAGTAGGGTCACAGGACTTCCTAGATAGACCTCCAAGAGACATCTATGTGTTGAGGCCAGAAGTAACCCCTCAGGACATGGCAGAGGACCTAGGTAATAAGAAGCTGTATTGTGTTATGGGAAGGAGCTAGCTTTCTGCTCCTGCCAGCTGTGGGATTGTGGAGGATCAAGGGTCATCTAGGCCTTGGTTTTTCCATCTAGAAGATGGATGTGGAACCAGCTGCTTCCTTGGCTGCTGTTGCCCTGAGCTGGAGGACATGGGACGTGGGAGGTATCTGTCTATTTCCCAAGGCTCTGGGGCTTCCAGTCAGGGGTCATATCTGAGCCCTGGCACCAGCCTTGAGCAACCAGCTAGTCTGCAGGAATGTTTGGGACACCAAACGTGGAACCCTTCCAGAACCTTCCAACTAGATTAAAGAAAACCCTTAGGGTACTGGGGGCATGGGATGTGTGGGATTCTTCTCTTTGCAGATACCCATCACCAACTCTCCTTCCTGCAGGTGTTTTTGGCTTCCTGACCTTTGGGACTGAAGTCTCTGCTGACGTCTTGATGTCCTACCCAGGCAATGACATGGCCATCATTGTAGCACGGATTCTCTTTGCTGTCTCCATTGTGACTGTCTACCCCATTGCGTTGTTCCTAGGGAGGTGAGTCTGTTCAGCCCGGCGCACCACAGGTTGTGTTCTCCATGTGTGGAGATACACATGTGTTTTGTGGGACTGAGGTCACCCCCGATGGACAGAGGGTTACACAGGCACAATGGGTTTAGATGTTGACCGGCAAATAAGCATCAGAACTGGGCCTGGAACCCTGACTTCCCTCTCCACACCCTACATTCCTGGAGTCTGAGAGGTGCCCTGGGGAACATGTGGCTGGATGTGGGACAGACCCTGCAGCGTGCAGGACTCATGGAAACTAGGACATCAGCAGCCGTGGCGCTGGCTGAGCACTAGCGTCTGTGTATCTGCAGGTCTGTGATGCAGGACTTTTGGAAAAGGAGCTACTGGGCCACACGGGGTCCTCCAGTGCTGGCTGACCCCTCAGGGCCATGGGTTCGGTTGCCACTGACTTTCCTGTGGGTGTCAGTGACACTTGCCATGGCCTTGTTCCTGCCGGACCTCAGCGAGATCATCAGCATTATCGGTGGCATCAGCTCCTTCTTCATCTTCATCTTCCCCGGTGAGTGGCTGCCCCCAGCCTCCAGCACTCATCCCTGCTAAGTGGCTGCCCCCAGCCTCCAGCACTTGTCCCCGGTGAGTGGCTGCCCACAGCCTCCAGCACTCATCCCCGGTAAGTGGCTGCCCCCAGCCTCCAGCATTGTCCCCGGTGAGTGGCTGCCCCCAGCCTCCAGTACTCATCCTTGGTCTACGCCAGCAGTTCTCAACCTGTGGGCTGTGACCCCTTTGGCAAACGCCCAAAATATCTCCAAAAATACTTACATTATGATTCATGACAGTAGCAAAATTATAGTTATGAAGTAGCAATGAAAATAGTTTTACAGTTGGGCATCTCCACAGCTTGAGGTGCTGTATTAAAGGGTCGCAGCCTTAGGAAGGTTAAGAACCTGTGTCTGCAAGATCTGGAGGTGGGGCCCTCTTGGGATGAGGGCCTAGGTCACTGAGCCAGTTGCAAGCCAGGCTTTCCAGACATTTCCTGCTGAGTGGCTCAACAGCCCTAGATGGATATGCCGTGTCATTCCGTCCCACAAATGGGAAAACAGAGGCCCAGGACCCAGGGCAGAACAGAAAGGCTATCTGGTCCACTGCCAATGTCTCCCACTGTAGGGATGGCTGGTTATTTTAAAATACTGTCTGTGTGAAACTCACGAGGCTCACAGTACAAAAGAGCA
Organism: Dicrostonyx torquatus; assembly: GCA_028555095.1. Lineage (NCBI taxonomy): Eukaryota > Metazoa > Chordata > Mammalia > Rodentia > Cricetidae > Dicrostonyx > Dicrostonyx torquatus. The sequence continues at coordinate 66,475 of JAQHUG010000472.1, read as the reverse complement.
TCCCACGAGAATCTCCTTGGCACTGCCCCAGACCTGGAGGCAGATCTGTGGTGACAGCTTCTGAGGGAGCCTCCCCCGTGTATATGAGCTGAGGTGGTAAGTTACAGGGGACACGGCAGGTGTACTCTCCAGATGGGAAAGCCAGCAGGGGGTGAGACTGGAGAAAGACTTCAGCATACAATAGGGACCTGGGCACACAGTAGGTACACAGCACATGGAAGTACTTCCGTGTCTGGACTATGCAATTTGGCTACAACAAGAGCTGCATTAGGTAGACTTTGAACTTGGAAGGCAATGGCCCCATGTTGAACCATCACCAGATGTTCTGGATGCCCGACCCAGGTTATCTCTGAGACAGCGATGACACCATTGGATGCGGCACGTCTATGCGTAGGAAGGCCAGAGAGTGTCTCTATTGACTCTGGTTTGCAATAAAGGTTGATGAATTTCATGGTGCCTGCTCCTCTTTCAACTCCCTGGTCTGAGGCTCTTTCAAGTCTGGCTCAGGCCCCAGGGGAGCCTTTTCAAAGCTCTAGCTTTTGCCTGTGCCCAAGGGAACTGCCTGGGGTGGGAGGGTGGAATCAGTGTGGGAGCAGTTTGGGAGCTCCAGGCAGAGCTGGCAGGCTTTGAAACTGAACAGAACTGATGGGATGCTGGAGATGTGACTCAGGACTCATGCAGGCCAGGCCAGGCCAGAGCTAAAGTACAGCTAAAAAGAGGTGTGGGGGTGGGGGTGGGGGTGGGGTACTGCCAGGAGTCTGCCTAAGCTACACACCTGGCGTCGTCTTCTTCTTCTTCTTCTTCTTCTTCTTCTTCTTCTTCTTCTTCTTCTTCTTCTTCTTCTTCTTCTTCTTCTCCTCCTCCTCCTCCTCCTCCTCCTCCTCCTCCTCCTCCTCTTCTTCTTCTTCTTCTTCTTCTTCTTCTTCTTCTTCTTCTCCTTCTCCTCTTCCTCCTCCTTCTTCTTCTGCATATAGCCTGTGTGTGCACATGCATATGTGGGTGCATGCAAGTGGAGGCCCAAGACTGACATTGGGTGTCTTTACCTCTTCACTAATTGCTTTCTTCCCTATGCATTTCCTAACCACAGTGTCCACTGTACCAGTCATACACTGAGCCTGTAGGGGGCTACCGCATCACCAGTCCCCATGCTTGCATGGCCAACGCTTTACACACTAAGCCAGCTCCCCAGTCCCATACTAGCTCCCTTGGTTTTTTTGTTTTTTGTTTTTTGTAAGATGTTTCATGTTTACAAGGCAAGAGCTTTACCAATGGAACTATCTCCCCAGCCTCTAAAAATATTTTTAAAATGAAGGAGGAGGAGGAGGAAGCTGGGCATAGTAGCCCCTGCCTGTTATCCCAGCAGTAGAGAAGCTGAGGCAGGGGGTTGGAGAATTCTAAGCCGGTCTAGGTTGTATTGCAAGACTCTGAAAGAAAGGAAAGTGAAGGTACAGGGATGGCTCCAGCTCCAGGGTGCATGCTAGGCTTGGGTACCAACCAAGTTCCTGCCCCTGCAAGGCAGAGCCCTCAGAGGCCATGCTATTCAGCCAGATCATTTTGGGGGTGCTTAGCTGGAGCTCTCACTGGCCTAGCTAACTCAAAACTGGTCCCTAACTACTGCATCTTTCCAGCTGTACCAGTTTTCCACTGGCCATTCACTGGCAGCCCTCTGTACCTCCAGTTCAGCAAGGGAGAGCCGGGTTGACCTTGTGTCTCCTTTGCAGGTTTGTGCCTCATCTGTGCTGTGGATATGGAACCCATGGGACCAAGAGTCAAGTGAGTGTCCCCAAGATGAGGGTGGTACCTAGGGTGTACTGAGGGACAGCAAGCTGGGAAACCCAGAGGTGGCGGTGTGACCTCCCCCTCCTGTGAGTATGCGTTCATGAGACCCGCACAGACCTGCGGTCAGTCTTCACCAGTGTGTGCATATATCCCGGGCTCTGTGTTTGGAACTTCCTGTCTGTTTGGAGTATACCCCCATCACCTCCAGTGTTCCAGGCTACACCTCTCTTCAAGTTTGGCTCAGGAGCAGGGCACAGGCTGGCCCTGAGTCAAAGGGTCAGCTGACTGAGAGGGCTCAGGTCCACCTGCTATGTCACCAATGGTAGCAGATATTGCCAAGGTTCGGGAGGCTCCTCTAATCTAGATCCTCCCCCCCATAGACCTATCTCCACTGTACAGATGAAGGGATGGCTCAGGAGGCTGATGAGGACGGAGCCAGCCCTAGCTCAGACCCTGGGGTCTGAATTCCCTTGATTGCCACTGCACAGCTGGGAAACAGACTGAGGCAGATGGAGGACACAGGTTTAGCTTTCGGCACCGAGTGACCATGGCCTTGGGAGTGGCATTTAGTGGCGCAAATGCACCCTGCAGGCTCTGAAAAGCAGTCTTGAAATCGGCTGTTCAGCTGGCAAAGCTGTGTTGTGGTTCTCAAATTGCTACCACCCTTCCTGTAGGACTCTTGTCATGGACTCAGTCCCCCACACCTGCCCTTAATCGTTCCTGCAGACCCTGGTCTGGAGAAGGCCCCAATCCCATGTAAGCATGCAGTATGTGCTACCACTCAGCCTATTTCGGATGCCCACGGCTTACACAGCCACGGGTGCGGGTGCCTGTGGCTGCAGTTCTGTACCCAGTACCCATCCTTCAGCCCTGGTGAACCCAAGGTCACCAGGAGAGCAGGTGTGGCTCAGACCCCTTCTGTCCTGACAGGAGTTATAAGCTAGCGGACTGGTCCCCACTGGCTGGTCATTGGAGCAGCTGTGGAATCCTATCATAGACAAGTCCAGCATGGCTCATTCATACGCTTTCAAGACGGTTTTCTGAAACCACCCTTGGTCCGTCCCACCTGTTGTGTCCTGTGGACTTACAGGGGTGATGTTGTTTATCCAGAGATGTCCCTCTCTGGTGACGGTTCCTTCTGGCCCCTGTTAATGCTGCAGTGATCTCTCTGGAAGCCGTACCATGCACTGGTCCATTGATCTCCAGTTAAGAAAACGGCCTACGGGCTTGCCTACAGCTGGGTATCATGGGCACATTTTCTCAACTGAGACGCCCTCCTCTCATGATTTTTAGCATATGTCAAGTTGACATAAAGCTAGCCAGCACAGGGGAATTTTGTCTTAATTTGATGACACTGGCCTGTCAGCACCATCTGGCGCTGCATACTGTCAGCTACACAACCAGGTATGCTATATTGCAGGTGCTGTCTGGAGGCCTGGGGCACCCTCTCTGTGCTGGTGGGCACTTTCATCTTTGGCCAGAGCACAGCCGAGGCCATGGCAGAACTGCTCTGAGAGACATCTGGGCTCTTGCCTGAAGACCCCTGTGGGCTCTTGAATCAAAGAGGTGCTGGGGGAATGGGCGGTCCTACCTGCCAGCTGCCTACTGAGCTCTGCTTCTCCTGTGGCTCCTGGGGCCCTGTGACACACTGGTTGGTGACTCAGGACAATAGGTACTCATGCTACTGAAAACCGGAGTGTCAGCTGGAGTGTGTTGGGCTGCGCTCCCTCAGAAGGCTCTGGAACGCCCCTTCTACTGTCCTTTGATGGCTGCAAGAGGTTCTTAGTGTTTCTGGCTTGGAGATGTGTTCTTCAAGTCTCTATATTCATGGTTGATATAGGAAGTTTCCTGTCTATGTGTTGCTTTCATTGGTTGAATAAAGAAACTGCCTTGGCCTTTTGATAGGGCAGCACTTAGGTGGGTGGAGTAGACAGAACAGAATGCTGGGAAGAAGGGCAGTGTGGCAGACGCCATGAAGCTCCTGCCTGAGACTGACACTGGTTAGAATTTTTCCCGGTAAGCCACGACCTCATGGTGTTACACAGATTGAGTAGAAATGAGTTAGACAGGATGTGAGAGTTGGCCAAGAAGAGGCTAGATATAATGGGCCAGGCAGTAATTTAATTAATACAATTTCTGTGTGGTTATTTCGGGGGTTAAGCTAGCTGGGCGGGAGGGACGCAGCCCACTCCTCCTACAACACATGGTGACATGGTCTGTACCTGCGCTGTGTGTCTCCCAAGCTCCCCTTTCCCAAGCTGGATGCCAACTACCCAATCTGGGCCCTTCTCAAGTTAACAAGCACTTGTCTCCACTGGCTGTGTCTCCTCTTAGTTACTAAAGATGTGTGTCTTAGTTACTGTTCCATTGCTGCGAAGAGACACGCAATCAAGGTAAGTTACAGAAGAGTTCATGGGGGCTTACATTTTCAGACAGTTAGAATCCATTGACCATTGTGGCAGGCAGCATGGCAAATAGCAGGCAGGCATGGTGCTGGAGCTGACTTACATCCTTACCCACAAGTAGAGGGCAGAGAGAGCACACTAGGAATGGTGTGGGCTTTTGAAACCTCAAAGCCCACCCCCAGAGACAGAGCTCCTCCTGTTAGACCCCCAATTCTGGGGAGCTAACGCCTCAGGTGCACACCCCGGAGATCACCATGAACCACACCAAGTGATGCAAAAACAAGAGGTTTAATTTGATGACGTTTGCAAACGGGCTTCCTCGCCAGTGACTCGGGACTGAGCACAGCAAGCCCTGAACAACAATTAAAAGCGATATTTATAGAAAAAGATCACAAGCGTAGCATAGGGGTGGTGGGGAATATAGTGATTGGCTATAAGCAACTGCTATATATCAATAGAAAGTCATTTGGAGTTCAGCCAGTCCAAGTTCCTTTGATCCACTGGAAAGGAGACCCCCCAGATGCTCTCACCGGATATCAGTAAGTCCATCTGGACTGCTCTCCCAGGATATCAGTGGGTCCTTGGCTAGTCTTGTTTAGATAAGCAGTTAATTGAAGTTATTTACGACCTCATCCTATTCACCAAAAGGAGGCTTCATCTTGCTCGTTAAGAGTTATTTACAACTTCATCAGTTCTGCCAGAAAGTGGGGCTTGGGTGCAAAAGGTGAAGGCCTAGCTAAGGATTCTTTTACCTCTTTACTCCAACAAGGCCACACCTCCTAATCCTTCCCAAATAGTTCCACCAACTTGAGACCAAGGATTCAAATGTATGAGCCTGTGGGGGCCATTTTCATTCAAACCACTACATTCCTCTCCCTGGCCCTAGGCCAGAAGCCATATCATAATGCAAAATGTATTCAATCCAATGTCAAAAGTACCTGTTATTGGTGTTTGGCTGAATGTTATATGAGAATATAATGAAATCGTGACACAGGCATGGGAAGATGTGGTGTTGACATTTCTCAAGAAGTAGATTTAGAATGCCAACAGATGTGACAAGGAACACAGGAATGCCTGTGACCTTCCTCAATCTCTAGAGAATGGTAGATGGTGTTCCCATACCGCAGACAGTTTTTCGAAGACAAATAGCACCGTTGTGCTTTATGTAACCTTGGACGTGCTGGGCTGTAAGGTAGGTTTCTCTGTACCTGTAAACACATTCTGTTATCAAAGGAGCTGTAATAATAAAAATGAGCCTTGCCATGCAAGTTCCGCACAATCGTTTGGTTGCCTTGAGGTCCCCTGGCTCCCACTTCAGTTCTTCCAGGCAAATGTCTCCCACCACATTTTTTTCAGACTCAACTGTTTCAAAGTCCAAAGTTTCTTTTGAGACTCGAGACAATCTCTGTTACAACCTTCTGCATACTTCCAGCATACAATGGCACAGAATATGCATTACCATTCCAAAAGGGAGGCAAGGGAGTAGAGGGAGAAAATATGGGCCAAGGGAAGATCAGAATCTGTCGGGGCAAAGTCCAAATCCTGTAACTTTATATCTGATATCAAAGGACTTAGATGACTCTGCCCGTCCAGCTTTGCCAGCTGCAACACACTTCTCTCTCTGGGGCTGTTCCACTCCCTGCATGCAGCTCTCCCTGGCAGACATCTATGACTCTGGCACCACCAACATCTTGGGTCTCCGACACAGTCCAGACTTCATCTTCACAGCTTCATGCGGTGGTCTCTCTGGGCTTCCATGCAGAATCCCCCCTGCCATACACCTGGCCTCAACGCCCTTTCTCAGAGGAGGATTCCACAACCCATGTACTTACCCCTGTATTCTTCATGACTCTAAAGCCTGGACCACACTGCTGATGCTGCCAAGTTCTGCTGCCTGCTTGGAATGGAATCTGGCCCCCTCTGTGAATTGCATTTGCATAATCTTTGATTTGTTGATGCTTTTTGGAAGCAGAAAGCCCTTCAGGCCTCTTCCTTTCATAAATTGCAGGATTATCTAAGTGGGGCCTCACATCCACCCTTTCTCACAAATCATGGCTCCAACATTGAATTTCCTGGTGCTCTTTTTCTCCTCAAACTGTATATTTTGTTTTTCTTTTTTTCCTTTTGTACTTTTTCATTGTAGATCTGCATAAGAGTGATCATCAATAACCATGGAATAGACTCAATATTGGGCTGTCTTGAAATCTTCTCTGTCAATAAAATTAGTCTGAAACTCTTCAATTTAGCCTCCAGCATGTTCTTAGGACAAGGGCAAAAAATCAGCTGAAATATCCCAAGAGTGATCTCTAGCCCAGTTAGTTGCTGATATCGTTCCCCTCTAAAGCATCTTTTTTTTTTTTTTTTTTTTTTTTTGGTTTTTCGAGACAGGGTTTCTCTGTGGCTTTGGAGCCTGTCCTGGAACTAGCTCTTGTAGACCAGGTTGGTCTCGAACTCACAGAGATCCGCCTGCCTCTGCCTCCCGAGTGCTGGGATTAAAGGCGTGCGCCACCACCGCCCGGCCCCCCTCTAAAGCCTCTTGAGCTGGGTCTCCATAGTTCATATTGCTCTTAACACTACTGCCTGCCAAGCTCCTGTGTAAGAGCAAAGTCAACCTTTAAGCACCACCTGTCCAAGGACCAGGTAACTTCCTGGAATGCTGGGAGTTGTAGTTCCCAGAAAATAACAAGGCCACATGGAAAATATGGCAGCCATTTGGTTTTGTTCCTTAAAATCCATACAACATGTGTCTTGTTGGGATTCTTGTTGGGATTCCAGAAAGTGGATCTGACAAGAGTCCATCCTGATCAGTATTTAATTAAAGCTTGCTTCAGATTGGCTCAAAATTGTGGAACTGGATTTTCTCTTGCAGGTCTCAGGATTAACATTTGGAAGCCCCAGTGAGATAAGAAAGACCATCCCACCTCAAATGCCCATGCTCTCCACTCTGTGGCTGGTGGGCCACCCTGGTGGTTCACACTTTGGAATATTAATCTAAAACTCCACTCCCCACTCCCCTCACAGTGAATAGCCAGAAGGCATAGAAGCCTTTTGAGCTTCCTGTGACACTTTTCTACCTGGTTTCTGGATTCTGGTTCCAGTGTACCCTGATCAGAGAATGGGGAGGACCTTATGAGGTTTATGTACCCCCATACTTGGCAAAGGGAGATGTCCCACAGCCCACTGGTTATTTCTGGGGAGGTTCAGCCAGGATGCCAACACCTGGACTATGCAACAAAGCCAGGACATCCCAGGACATGGGAGCCAAACCTAAAGAGTTTGGAAAGGCCCAGAGTAGAGATGTCAGAAAGACCAGGGGTTGTGCAACCTCTTACCTGTTAAATTTCTTTTGATCTGAAGCAGAGGACTCCAGTTGTTAAATGTCATTGTCTGATGTTATCTGTTGTCATTTTGCTCTAAGTTTGCCTTTGTCCCTTTGACTCTGTGTCTTGTCTTGGGGATGTACTTGTCATTATATGTTCTGACTTGGGGATGCTGGGCAACTTTGAAAGACCCAGGGTCCCCAAACAGAAACCAGTGGTCAGCACTACTGTGCCAGTAGGGAAATGGATTCAGCAGCAGTGACCACCAAGGTGCCCCTCCCTCTAAATTACAACATTGGAGGATGTAAAGAAAGTTAATTTATCTAGCCGTTTTGAATGTATGAATGTGGACACTGCATGTTTGTTTCTGGTTGGTCTCCCTTGAATGTGTCAACTTTTACTGTGTTCTGGCTTCTTTGTTACAGCTCAGCTGTTACTATTACAGTCAGTGATTGCCCAGGACCCAGAATATATCTCTGAGCTGTCTGGCCACTGGATCTAATGTAATAGGGATTCAAATGTCATTTGAGTATGAATTATATTAACTGTATTGAAAAACTGGCTCTCCCTGTTCCAGACCAAGACATTTTTTTCAAGTCTGTGTCTGGGGTCAAGACACACAGACAGCAGGGAGAAAAGAAAACAAACCAGCTAAAGGGATTATTGATTTGTAAGTTTATTGGGTATGGTTAAAAATCTATAATACTTGTAACAAAAAAGTTAACATAAAACTTGTAACATGTGATTGATAGTTAAAAGTCTGCGCATAGGTAATCTTAAAGGGACTGTATGGCATGACTGTATTTTGGGATATACGCAACACATGGCCTGCCGCCATCCTTAGGCAGTCACATGGCTGAAAGCCAGCTTTGCTAGGGTTGCAGAGGCAAGATGTCCTACGGCTTCACTGCTTTCTTGATTAAGGACAATCACAAGGTGTGGCCAACCAAGGAGCTAACAGGTCTCCCAAGATACTTTTAAATTTGGGTGGATTTTTGTATGATAATTCCCATCCTGTCTTGAAAACACTGTTTATAGCCGGGTGGTGGCAGCGCACACCTTTAATCCCAGCACTCGGGAGGCAGAGGCAGGCGGATCTCTGTGAGTTCGAGACCAGCCTGGTCTACAAGAGCTAGTTCCAGGACAGGCTCCAAAGCCACAGAGAAACCCTGTCTCGAAAAACCAA
>JAQHUG010000472.1:46067-57678 GCA_028555095.1 Dicrostonyx torquatus | reverse complement strand
AAAAAAAAAAAAAAAAAAAAAAGAAAAGAAAAGAAAACACTGTTTATGAAAGATAGAACTTGAAAACCAGTGTTCAAATGAAGTATTAAAGTTGCATCTTCATGCATTCATGTACAAGAATGAATCTTGCTGGCAGTCAAACTTTGTAACATAAAAGTCACCCAGGTGGTTTTGAGAACATTAAATTGTCTGCACTGTTTTTTTGTTTTGTTTTGTTTTTTGGGGTTTTGTTTTTTTTTTTTTTTCGAGACAGGGTTTCTCTGTGGCTTGTCTGCACTGCTGAAGCTTGCTTTTGCCTTGTACAGATTGTGGTTGTGCCCAGTTGCTTAACTCTTGAATAAAAAAGGTACTTTATTGAAGGAGCATACAGTTGTGAGATTTTTAAACTTCTTTAAAAAGACATTTTGGACTTTTCCAAAAAATGTAAATAAAAAAACTGGATATTTTTAAGAAACAACTTTTAAAAATATTTAATTCTATAAGGTTCTGGGACATTTATAAGATATTATAATGTCTTTATTAATATGTTATTTTGATAAATAGATAAATAAAAGGTTAAAATTAGGGCCACAGCTATGAGCACAAAACATTAAAAACTAGAGACTAAGGTGCAGCAAATATTTGATGCAGCAAATTTGATGCAGTGATCTAAGCTGTCTGGCGAAAGGTCTTTCCTTACGTAAAGGTCTTTCCTTACGTAAAGGTCTTTCCTTACGTAAGGTCTATTCAGGCTAGCAGAGACTGATTTAAGAATGTATGTCTAACTTCCTTGATTTTGCTACTTTGTTAAACTAGCTATTTTGGTAAACTGAGTCATGCAAGAAACGGTTATACTCTATAATGGTATCCTATGTAAGAATCAGGAAAATAAAGTTTTTGAACTCCAAATAGACTATATTCATGAAATGAGTTTCAATTCAGAAATTGTTATTTTTATCATAAACTGTTAAAGATGATTAAGACTTCATATGTTCAGAACTATACTAATAGTTATGCTAAGTGTTAATGTAATTAATTACAGAAAAAAAGCTTTATTGAACCTCTTGTATATGTTTTCAAGGTTTAACCCTAAAGCAAGTAACAACAACCAAAAGGTTGTTTAGATTGGATATACTCAATAGACAATGATCCTCAAACTTGTCACAGATCAGCTGAATATGGTACCTAAGATATTTAATGGAAGAGTTTACTCTGACAGATGGAGACTCCCAGATCCTAACAATGACCCCCAGGGTCTCCAAGAAGATAATGGGGCCTAATGAGAACTCCAGCTGGAGTGTAGTAAGCTAACCACTGGGATAGACTACCCCAATGCCTTGCCTGCTGCCAGACCCCTACCCAAACTGTTATCAAGCAGCACACAGGAGAGTTGATTGCCCCACTTTGCCTAGACAAAGTAAATTCAGTCCCCCAGATTTTTCATCTTCTGGGCCTGGCAGCCAAACACTGATGCTGTCCTGGTACCTCTGCCTCCAACGCCATGGAGACCACAGGCGCCTGGGATGATGAGTAATGGACTATGAACTAGTCACCAACATTTTAATTGATACATAGGCAATTTGGATTATATTCTTGCAATAAATTATCCTTCTAAGATCTCTGATGGCATTGATGGCTAGGCTAACTGTAGGTTTGCCAGCTGGGCAGCAGCAGGCAGCCAGCTCCTTCCTCCAAGGCTGCGGTCACCTTGTTAGTTCATCTCGAGATACTAGGTCTCTCGCTGAGAAAAGGCAAACAGGGCTGCCTTGTTGACAGGCTTCATATTAAAGGATAAACAAGTTTTGGATGTAACTTTTCACCAAAGGAACATGTCTTGCAATGGTTGTTCTCAATAACACTCTTCATGTCTCTGAAAAATGAGTAGATGGAAAGAGAAATTTCTAAGATATGTAAACATCTAAAGATGCGAAAGCTTACATTTTAATGATATAAAACGATTTGAAGTATATAAAATTGAGAAATATTTATTTCCCCTCTCTATGCTATTGTACACTAAGATTTCAAATGTTCAGCATTTTAGCATTGATCAATGGAGTTCTGATAAGCTGATAGAGCACTAGCTGCTTACTGTTCAGTTACAAGCTTAAGATTTAAATTTCTTTTGGTTGTCTTCTACATATAGACTTAGAGACACTTCTCATTGGGCTAAAAAACATATATCTGCTCCTGAGTAAATTAGGAGCTTGGGGACCTTGGGAGAGGGATGAAGGGGAGGAGAGAGGCAGGGAGGAGAGCAGAGAAAAATGTAGAGCTCAATAAAAATCAATTTAAGAAAACATATATCTGATTCTCTGGATAGAGGAAAATATGTTCATGCTTTTTAACCCAAAGCTGTAGTTTTTTTTCTAGGACACAAAGGTGTGAGTCTATTCCAGCTGTTTTACAATGTGAATTTCAATACAGATTAATAGTAATATAGCTGAAATTTTACCTTTTTGTAAACTAAAAATTCATGTACGCTTCAGGGAGTCAAAGAAGTCATAAGGCTTAGATCTACGTCTCACAGGTCAAGTGGACCTCAGACAGCCTACGTTTTCCCACGTCTATTCCCAAGGATGGGCACTCTCTCCTGGTCTCGGGACTCCTCCCCTTTCCTAATCATTAGGTCTATGGGCCTGAAAGTTTCAAATGTGAGGTTTTCCTTTCCGTGACTAAAGTTTAACTTCTGTTCCTAGTCTGTGTTTGTCTCAGCAGACTTCTACTTGGCTGATAGACACTCTCTAGGGATCACCTACGGACGGCAACCTGCTACCTCTGGACTTGCTGGAAGCTGATGTGGACAAGTCCAGCTGATGTGATGGCTCCCTGTCTCTTCAGCCTGGCCAGCTAACCAGATGCTTATGATGAATGCCTCATTGCCCAGCCTCTGACTAGCATTCTGTCCTTCCTGGGCCCTGGTTTCAGCAGGAAGCAGTGGCAGATGAGAGACCATCACCCTCAACACAAGGCCAGAGTGTGGGGTCAAAGGGAAACTCCCTGGCACAGGGGACAAAATGGCTACCTATAGTGCCAGTTGGCATACCAGAAAAGTGGGCTCAGGGTTAGTGACAGGTAGGTTTATGAACTGAAATAATTCTATAGTATAAGAGGACACTTGGCCTGCTTTATGCAGAACTAAGAGGTATTATATGGCTTTAAGAGAAAATTGTTATCTCTATGCAAACCATCTGGGATTATAATCTGGCTGTATACAAAGAAATATTACCAAAAAGGGACCTGGCTTGAAAGAAGTGACTGGCACCCCATCTGTTTCCAGACTCCTCCTAGGTAGTAGCTCTGATGTCAGCCATCACAGGGCCTTTGGTCCCCCTGTTTCTGCTAATTACTGTTTGCCCTTGCATCACTGATGCCTCAACTAGATGGGAATTCTTGTCTGGGTACCATTAAGCAGATGGCTATTAGATCCCAATATAAACAGCACCCGTCACAGTGAAGGATGTAACTCAGGATATAACTCAAGAGGGAAAGGGAAGAGCCAAGTTGTATGTCCCACCTGCCCAAGGACCAGGTAACTTCTGGGAATGCTGGGAGTTGTAGTTCCCAGAAAATAACAAAGCTACGTGGGAGATATGGTTTTGCCCTTCAAAAGCCCCTACAATACTCATCTCATGGCCACTTGCTGAGATTCCTGAGAGTAGACCTAACCAGTATCCATCCTGGCCATGACTGAATTAAAACTGGCTTCAAATGGGCTCAAAATTGTGGACCTGGGTTTTCTCCTGTGAATCTCAAGGCTTAACACCTGTTAGGATGGCCCATTAAGCCCTGCTTACAGCGCTCAACTGCTCCTAGTCCAAAGTCCCTAAGTCTTCCACGTTCCTCTAAGAAACATGACCTGGACTATCACAGAAGCACCCAACTCCCCATACCAACTTAGGTCTCGGTCACTTCTCTGTAGCTGGAACACCATGACCAAGGCAACTTGTAGAAGAATGTTTATTTCATGCTTCCAGTTCCAGACAGCGTCACAGTTAGGGTTTCTACGGCCGTGACAAACCACCATGACCAAAGGGCAAGTTGAAGAGGAAAGGTTTTACCTGTCTTACACTTCCATCTGTTCATCCCTGATAGAAGGCAGTACAGGAGCTCAAACAGGGCATGGCTCTGGAGGCAGGAAATGATGCAGAGGTCATGGAAGGGACATTCTTACTGGCTTGCTTCCCATGACTTGCTCAACTCACCTTTTTCTTTATTTAATTAACTTTTTTTTTCATTTATCTTACATACCGACCATGGTTTTCCCTCTCTCCTCTCCTCCTGTTCCCAACTCCCATCTATCCCTCCCCATCCACATCTCCTCTGTCTCCATTCAGAAATGGGCAGGCCTCCCATGGCTCAGCCCACCTCCTTATAGAACCCAGGACCAGTAGCCAAGGGACGGCACTACCCATCATGGGCTGGGCCCTCCTCATTGATCACTAAAAGAGAAAATGACTTACAGCTGGGCCTCGTGGAGACATTTTCTTAACTGAGGCTCCTTCCTCTGATGACTCTAGCTTGTGTCAAGTTGAAACCAGCCAGTTCAGAGAATAAGCCCATGACCATGGTGGTGGGGAGCATGGCCTCATGCAGGCAGGCATGGTGCAGGAGCAGCGGCTGAGCACAGGCAGAGAGAGCTAACTGGGGTGGTGTGGTTTCTGAAACCTCAAAGCTCAGCCTCCAGGACACACTTCTCCTGACAAGGCTACATCTCACAATACTTCCCTATGGGGGCCATTCTTATTCAAACCACCCTGATGTGCCAAGAGCCACATGCAGATAAGATCCCAGGACTTAGGACTTCTGTGGTGCAGTATCCACCAGAAAAGACCGCTGGGACACAGGTTCAAGCCAACAGAAAGTCTTTACTAGCCAGTCGGGACTACAGTGGATATTTGGGGCTCAAGTGCAGTCCAAAGTCTTTTTCAGGGTGAGGTGGTTTTTTTTTGTTTTTGTTTTTTGGTTTTTTGAGACAGGGTTTCTCTGTGGCTTTGGAGCCTGCCCTGGAACTAGCTCTTGTAGACCAGGCTGGTCTCGAACTCACAAAGATCCGCCTGCCTCTGCCTCCCGAGTGCTGGGATTAAAGGCGTGTGCCACCACCGCCCGGTGTCAGGGTGAGATTTTTAACCTCAAAACCCACATCATGTGTTGACACACTTAAGAAGAACTGTTAGGCAGAGGCTGAACTACAGAAGTCAAAACAGCAGGTTAGAGGATTTCGGGACTTTCCCAGAACTACGGACGTTGATAGGTTAGGTATATGTTTTCATTCTGGTAAGCGGCGCTGCCTGTGTGCTGAGTTCCAAGGTCTGAATGGTTCTTCCATCGTTAGTTGTGCTAAGATCTGGGGCCCACTAAGGTTCTGGGGGCAGAGCAGAGCGTTGTCTTCTTTCCTTCTTTGCCTTATTTCCTGAGGCAGGCTCTCTCACTGTGTCAGCAAAGCTGCCTGGCTGGCCGGTGAGTTCTTCACATTTGCCCATCTCTGTACCAAACCCCTTGCGTCCCTGATGCTTGGGGTTACATGCGTTCATGGCCATACTTTTTACATGGGTTCTGGGGATTTGAACTCAGGTCTTCATGCTTGCGTAGCAAATGCTCTACCCACTGAGCATCCTCCCAGCCCATCTGAGTGTCTTCTGTGTATCTCTAAGAATGGCATCACTGGGTCACGTGGTTACTGTCATGAACTGTTTGCAGAAGTGGACTCTGGAGCTGTTCTCCCCAGACGCGACTGCTGTGTGGTGTGGTGTAGTGCCAGGCCCAGAACTGTGGGTAGTGGGCTCTGTGCTTGAGTTTTCTTACTGTACTACCATGTTGTGTGACTTGGGTGAGACCCCTTCTCTCTCTGTGCCTGTGTCTCCTTCTGGACACACCGGGATGTAGGTATGAGCGAGCACAGTCGGTGGTGGTGTCTGTCAGGTGCTTGATTCTGTGCCTGTGTAAATGAAGTGGAAGCTGGAAAACCTGTTAGGGGGATGTCCCCACAGAGCCTGTCCCCACCCCTTCCAACACTGATGATCTTGAAGCCCACACTGGGCTGCACTTTGGAGGAGAACTTGGGCAAAGTGTGGGTGAACAGAGTTGTGATGTGCTCTGCTAAGTGGGGCTCCTCAGCTACACCTCAAAGCACCAGTTTCCTGGCTTATGATTGGGAAGGAGCAGCCTTGGGCCAGTAGAGCAATATTTACTGGGCTGATGGTGCCAACCGGAACCTTCCCGTGTGGGGCCAGGTGATTCCTGATCCATCACTGGATGAGACCACCCCCCCCATTCTCCGAGGCCGGTGTGGGATATTCCCATTAGAGCCGGAAGTTGGGGTCTGAATCTGCTTCACTCTCCCTAGGAGCAGTTTGTGAATGGCTGGCATCTGACCTTGAGGTCGGGCTGCACCCGGGAAGGGTGGAGCCGGCCGGGGAGCAAGGGGCTTTTGCGGGTGGTGGCAGTGGCAGTGGCGCGCTACGCATTTTAGGGGCAGCAGGGGTGGGAGGAGCACAGTTGTGGTCTCGCCTCTCTCACCGGCAGAGGTGGAGCTGTCCCCTCCCCCTCCCATTCTTTCCTGGTCAGAGGGAGACCTGCTGTGTTCCTTGATGGTCAAGGCTTCTGTGACAGCCTTCCTGCTGACCAGGGAGAAGCAGGGTGGAATGTACAGAACTGGTCTTCCAAGCAGCATTGCAAGGGCCGAATCTTTGCTAGAGTCCCTGACAGGAGAGCAGCGACAGGCACGTGGCATGTGATGGCTTCTGCCCCAGGCTCCCTGGAGGCCAGTTCAATGTCCCGGTGTGCTAGTGACACTTCTGGTTACCAAAAATCTTGGGTTTAGGCTGCAGACCCATCCCTGGAGGGTGGCATTGAAGGTCAGCCACTCTCCATAGCCTCTTTTTGGTCACACCTGATATAAGTTGTCACATGCAATTGTGTTGTCCCCCATGGCTCCGTGCCTGGCCCTCCTTTGCTGACTTCCGTTGGTGTCCTGTGCTGTCAAACTGCAAATGACCCCACCAACCCCGCTGTGCTTCCTGTGAGCTGCTACACTTGAGGTGGCCCAGGAGTCGCCAAACTCATTTGTTACGATAACCTTTCCTGTGGCACTGCTCCACTGACAGCTAGGAACATGGAGGCCCAGGGAGAGCTGGCTGGAGCCACTCTGGCTCTGTGCTGCCCACAGTGGCACCCCCAACTATCTCCCTCCTCCGGTTGCCATCAGTTAGGAAAGGGACAGAGGCATGACACACACTGTTCCTAACCAGATTTTATTTGGTGGCTGTGGGCCTAGCACGGTGCTGGGGACCTGGGCTCTACCCAAGCCTACATTGGGTACTACAGGGTCACAGCTCCTACTAGATAGAGGGCCATCAAAAGAGGAGGGAAATAGAGATCGAGGTCAGTCCATCTGAGGTGAGTCCAGCTGGGCCTCAGCCATGAGGAGTCAGGGAGGCCAGAGGCAGGCTGGGGTGGGAAGCTTTTGGTTGGAGGCTGGCCTGGGAAGCCATCTGCCAAGTCAAGTCAGGTGTGGGTGCCAGGGGAGGGGCCTCCTCCATGTCATAGCAGGGGTAAGTACACATCCTTTTATTAGTATATTGAAAAGACAGCTGTGTACCAAAGTCTCTAGAAAAGGGGTATTGTCCTTTATAAGAAGTGGGGGAGGGGGGCACTAGGCTCCTTAACAGGGCCTCGGGAGGAGTCAGTCTCGGCCCGAAGTGCACCAGGCAGCTGGAAACAAGAGAGAGAGAAATTGAGAGCAATAGTGGTCAGTGGCTGGCCTTGTGGAGATCAAGGCCCCTTCCATGAAGGCTGGGATGGCTGTGGGCAGGAGTGGGCAGAACGGGTAGGGGAGGCCTTGAACAGAGTTCCAGGCCAGGCTTTGCAATCCTGTGTTGCTCACTCAGGTCTGGGGTGAGGGGTGGGAGGTCTTAAGTTCTCTCTAGGCATACATACTTCCTAGGCTTCTCATATGAGTCCCCACATGTGCCCACTGATGCCCTGGCCTCGCCCTATCTCTCTCTATCCACCAAGCCTTGGGTCAGGACCAAGATTCCTGGTCACGAGTGAGCAAGGAGCCCCTGTAGGTCTGGGACCCTTCACAGTGGCTGATGCTGCTTAGAGACCTGAGGCCCCCACCCCAGTGGCCGTTTTGCCCCTGGCCCTGTACCTGGCACGGAGATCTGAGAGAGTGCCTCAGGCTGGCTCAGGGTGTCAACCTTGACATGTCGGAAGGCCTTGCACACGGGACTCTGCAGGTGCCTGCAAAGCCAGGAGCACAATTAGTCCGGGGGTATATCTCAGAGAAGGGCTGAGGGGAACTTTAGGTGTGGGCCCAGGTCCAGTCCCGCTCTGCCTGGTGGAGGGGCATCCACCCAGGAAGGCCTTTGGTTCTAGACTGCCCATGGGAACAAGATCAGACCTCTAGCCCGACCTGTCCCCTCCCGATTAGCTGCAGTGTCAGGGGAAGGACTTAATCCTGTGCAGGTGACAGCAACACTGCCCCTGGAGGCTTGAGCGCCAGTGTCCAGCCCGCCCTGTGTGCTCATTCCTCCCTGCAGCACCCGGGTCTCCTCCATCTCACAGCCCTCGGTATTCACTGCAGGGAAGAACAGGGGCCAAAGCGACCCCTCTGTCCTTCCTGTGTTGGGGTTGTACGTGGTGAACTGTGTCTCCATCTGGGGAGGTCAGCGAAAGTGCCTGGGCTGTGTTCTGAACCGGCGCGGTATCCCTGCGGTCAGCCCCACAGCCCCCGGCAGCACTACTGACAGTGAGGCTCCAGGACACAGCACCTGAAGATGCAGGCAGGTGCCGAGCAGCAGGGGTGTCCTTAGGGCAGAGATGTCCATGCATGGTACCACATGAAGACCCTGGGTCAGGGGTCCCGCTAGGAACCCTGCTGCCTCTGGGCGAAAGGCATAAGCTCGCCAGGAAAGGAAACTTGCCTAGATGGAAAAGCCTTTGCAACCAGAGGCCAGGCTCTCCACCATCCTCCCCACTCTTTCCTCTCTAGACAGGAGCCTAGGAAGCCAGTCCCATCTTACCACAGCCCCGCCCCCAGGTCATGGGGTAGGGACAGCACTGTACCAACCTCTTCCACTCCTCCTCTGTCTCCCAGAACTCATAGATGACGAAGGTGAGGCCGTCTGCCATCCTCACCGCAGCGACGCTGCAGGGAAATGACACGCACATGTGTGGCTGGCAGTGGCTGCCCGCCCCCACAGATGCACGCCACAGTCTCAACCTCTGTCCTCCCCGTTTGTTCTCCACAGGGCAGTGGGAGCTGGGGACACCAGGGATATTCTGGGAGATAGTGCAGCGTCGCCCGCTTGCAGGCACTATTTTCCTGACCACAATGATGCCAAGCCTCCAGGGGCAGCCACAAGGCCACCTGGCACAGCACCATGGCCCACAATGAGAGCAGGGTTTTAGATGATTGAAAACATCTGGTTTTGGGGGTTGGGGAGATGGCTCAGTTGACACATGACTGTGAAAACCTAGGTTCAACCCCCAGAATCCATGTGAAAGAAACTGAAGAGCCTGTCTCAAGGAAACAATGTTAGGGCCAGTAAGATGGCTCAGCAGGTAAGGGTGCTTGAAAAGTAGCCTGATGACCTGATTCTGATTTCCAGGACCTACATAGTAGAGAACTATCACCCCCCATCCCCCACCCCACAAGCTGTTCTCTGACTGGACTGTGCTGGCTAGTTTTCCCGTCTGTTTGTTTTGTTTTTCGAGACAGAGATTCTCTGTAGCCTTGGAGCCTGCCCTGGAACTTGCTCTGTAGACCTGGCTGGCCTTGAACTCACAGAGATCTGCCTGTCTCTGCCTCCTGAGTGCTGGGATTAAAGGCGTGGTGACACAAGCTAGAGTCATCTGAAGGGAAGGAACCTCAGCTGAGAAAATGACTCCATAAGGTCAGGCTGTAGGCAAATCTGTAGGGCGTTTATTATTTAGTAATGGATGGGGAAGGTCCCTGTCTACTGTGGGTGGTGCCATCCCTGGGCAGGTGGTCCTGGGTTCTCTGAGAAAGCAGACTGGGAAAGCCCTAGAGGGCAAGCCAGTAAGCAGAACCCCTCCATGGCCTCTGCACCAGCTCCTGCATCCAGCATCCTGCCCTGTTTGAGTTCCTGTCATAACTGACTGTGATATGAAGTGCAAACAAACCATTTCCTCCCCCAAGCTGCTTTTGGACATGGTGTTTCATTGCAGCAATAGAAACCCTAACTAAGACAGCCCTCCACAAATACCCCCATTCCCAACCCCTAGTGTACACACACACACACACACACACACACACACACACACATTTATACACAAAACACCCAAAACACCTGCTTTTCTAACCAAAGCACCCAGCCTGTGCCCGCTCACTCTGTCTCTTTCGGTTCTTAAGACAGTCACAGGAAGCCCAGACCTGGACTGAGAAGAGGACACTGACGCTCAGAGAAGAGAATCCCGGACTGAATGACCTGCAGTCCTGGCAAGTCCCTTGAATGGCCTGGGATGTCACTCCATTTCAGATGGGGCAGATCCCAATGACCGGGGCAGTGATGTGAACTTGTGGCCTCTGGTGGAGTCAAGGGCCCACTCAGTGCTGCCCCTGTCTCCACCAGCTCCTCCCAGGTCCTCGATGCCTCTCTTTATCACGTGTGGCAGAAGTACACCTGAGCCCCTCAGGAGGTGATTCTCACTCAGGCGAAGGGCTGTGCAATTCCAAGTCAAGCCATTCATAAGAAAAGTGAGGGAACGTGACGGCTGCCTCATTCGATCGCCATATGCCGGCCTCAGGGCTCTTGACGTGGGTGGGGGTGCCTGTCAGCCTTAGCCCATGGCCCTGCGCCAGTCTGGGCATGTGCGTGCTCTAGTCTCTCTCTAGGTTCAGCAAAGGTTATCATGGGCAGTTGGGACCATAGGAACATGGCTACCCCAGGGTGATGACAGTCAGCCAGGTGACTGCCTTTGCCTAGCTTGCTGGCTTCTCAGGAGGGAACTTCCGGCAGGAAGGCACAGCAGGACAGGCTTGGGTATGGAAGACACAATAAGACAAAACGTTGTGCACCGACGTACAGACCCTGTGCCAGGGTCCCATCCTTCAGAAAGGACTGGGGCAGGAGGGGCAATAGAACCAGGAAGACCCAGGTGAGGATGGGGGGGGGACTGAAGCACAGGGTGGAGTTCCCCTTCCCTCCCTTTCTTCTGTTAAGAACCTTTAAGAAGGTCTGGGATGCAGCTGAGAGATGGCATGTGCCCAGCACCCACAAGAGTTCTGGTTCAGCCCCGACCCAGCAGAGAAAACAGCCATCTGTACACCACCTCACTGAGCCCTGCCCTTATCGGGGACCTCCAGGCAGATATCACAGCACACCTACAGGCACCAAGAAGCCAACATGACTTCCACAGTCAATGTTCCTACATGTTCTGGCCCCTCCTGTGCAATTGGTGGGTGATCCATTATCATGTCTCTGGAGGCCAAAGGCCTAGCCATCTCCTGCCTACCAACTTCCCATCTTCCTCTCTGTCATTAGCTATCTCCTGCCTTCCTTTCTCCATCTCTCCTCCAACCCCATCATCAGTCATCCCCTGCCTACCCTCTCTCCAACCCCCCAATCATCAGCCATCCCCTGCCTACCCTCTCTCCATCTCTCCCCCC
>JAQHUG010000472.1:35191-45697 GCA_028555095.1 Dicrostonyx torquatus | reverse complement strand
CGTCATCAGCCACCCCCTGCCTACCCTCTCTCCATCTCTCCCGGCCATGTCATCAGCCATCCCCTGCCTACCCTCTCTCCATCTCTCCCCCATCATCAGCCATCCTCTGTCTACCTTCTCACCCTCTTCCCCTCTGACATCAGCCATCCCCTGTCTATCCTCTTTCCCTCTGTCCCTCTGTCATTAGCCAAAGAAGGGATCTCCTCGTCTGAGTATGTGACGTCTCCCTGCAGCCCCCAACCTATCTTCACACAGAAGGCAGGACCAACATGGGTCCTGATAACACCAACACACAGGCTCTGGCACCCCTCCTTAGCTAGTCCCCCATCACTTTGTCCAGCCAAACCACCGTCACCCTCTCTCTCAGCCCTGGCTATGTACAGACCCCTCACTGGTGGCCACAGTCATCTGCTTCAGCTTGCTGAACTACCCAGGGTTGGCCAGACAGGAGGGGGTTGGGGCCAGCATTCTAGAAGACACCACTCCTGGAGGCTCAGCTTCTCCCTGTAACCTAGCAGGTCCTGACTTGACTTAGGTTCTGTGTTATAGTGTGTGAGTAACAGTGGTCACGCTGGGTGAGTGGAACATGAACCAGAATGGCCTCAACACAGCATGTTACTTTATTTACCCTCCCGAAACACTGTCTGCCTGATAGATGAGTAAGCCCGGGCCTGGGTGAACTCACTCACCCATCATCTATACCTGCAATGGGGCTGGGCCTCACTTTCTTAACTTCCCTGTCACGTGCCACCCCTAGGAGGCCTGGCTCTGCAGGATCCCCCCCCCCCGTCACTGCCAGCCATAGGTCCTGGTCACACACACCCCACTCCCAAGCTCCTGAGAGAGCCTTGTCACTTACTGGAAACAATTCCTTTCTCCAGCGGTGCCACGGAGGTACTGTCGCAAGGAGTCCAGGAACTCGCTCAGCTGCTCAGGGCACACGGCCATCTCTTGCCGGACCAGCTGCAGGTGCTGTGGGCCAAAGTAGGAATGAACACTTGTGCCAGGCCCTTGCCCAGCCATGTGGACACAGTCGAAATCCCAGCAACCCGGACCTTGCTTCTGAGAGGTTAGGATAATAGGGTCAAATAAAACCCTATTTTAGTCTTACATGCGCAAATCAGTTAAAGGAAGACGGGGACAAATGGGTAAAGTCTCCAAGCCCTCTCCCCCAGCAAACAGGGCAGCAGAAATGCTGCAGGGAGCCCCATCCAGAGGCACAGCTGGTGACCAGCAGGCTGCCTTCAGTCTGATGACAGAGTGGGCCAGATGCTTGCCCTGCTCCAGGCCTGGTGCTTTTTTATATCAGAGTCCTGGAGCCTCGGCTCACCATGCCCCTCGGGGAGTAGAGAGCAGAGAAGGGCTGCCAGAGACATGGGGCTCTGACACTCCTCAGAGGCTGGGGAAAGAAGTCAGAAGAGGGGCGGAGAGGGCCTTACCATGTCCGTTCCTTCTTCATCTGAGAGGCGCTGCTGCAGGTCAAACCAGAGGGTCTAGAACAAAGCACAGTGGGGCCTGTGACTCAGGCCACCTCCAGGGAGTCTCCCAAGGCCCCTCACAGGGCACGGGGTACCTGGGACCCCCAGGGTTACAGCCTCTCTCCCAGTGTGCCAGGGATTCTGAGATCTCCCAGGCTAGAAGTGTGGCTCCCAGGGCCAGGGCTAGTGGATAAGGCTGCTTAGCTCCCAGGCATAGAGTGGCACCAAGGGGGACCCTAAAGCCAGAGAGATGGGGAAATGGCAGAGAACTCCTTGTGGCCCATGCTTCTGAAGCACTGGGAGGCTCAGAGATCAAGATGGACTCTTAGGAAACTTGGGGTGGGGGGCAGGGCAATCTTAATAACAGGCACTCAGGGGGCCGGGCCAAAATCAAGATATTGATTTTATTTTTTTTTTCAAACCAGGATTTCATAAAAGCCCTAACACCTATAACTTGCTTACCTCACTAGCAGTGACCCCATTTCCCAGCCGCCCTGAGCCAGCTGCTGCCCGCTGTGTGATTCGGGAATGCAGAAGCCACGCTGGCTCTGTGGGTCACCAGTACCAGGCACCCAAGACATAGCCAAGCACACATTGAAATTCAGTCACTGTTATGTCACAGCCCAGAACCCTGGGACTCTAAAGGGTCCCCAGATGGGTTAAGCATTAGGGCCTGGGTTTTCAACCCGTGTCTCAACCCCACCTGACAGAAATCCATTCTTCTTTCAATGTGGTTATCCCATAATTACAGCCTGCATGCCGGTCTGCCCTGCCTGAAGACAGGAGGTGCCAACCAGCACACACATAAGCGTGCAAGAGGCACATACACCATTAAAGACAACAGCCATGGCAGGTGGACGGGCGGTTCTCAAACGTCTGAACAAGGACCTGCCTCGGAATCACACCTCCAGCCTCCACTGACCTCTTGCCCACACATCTCAAGAAAGTGCCCAGTAGGGAAGATGTGTTCGCGGGTTCAAGCTTGCTTCTGTCACTTAACGGGCACACGGGCAGCTCTTGGAGGGCTGGGGCCCCACCAGGAGCCCTTTGGCCTCTCCAGAGTCAGATGGTGAGCCCAGCAGTACCCAGACCTGCCATCCAGCATCTCCATCCTCCTTGCCCTCCAGGCCCAGTTGGAGACGTTGCTTGGCCAGCTGGGGGCCCAGCCTGGAGCTGGCTTGAATCTACCCATACTAGTGGCTTAGGCCAATCAAAGACCTTGGCAGACCCCGCCCCATCTCCAGGATGCCTAGGTGTTCCTGGTTACCAGCAAGCCTGGTTGTTAGGGCGACAGGGTACTAAAAATAAGCTTCAAAAAGCCTCCCTCCTGGGGCCCCCACTGAGTTGTTATGACAACCGGGCACAAGGTCCCGACCGCTGCTCTCACCCTGGGCAGGGCAGCAGGCTTAAAAGGGGTGTGGGAGGGGGACCCCCACTTCAGCCACAGCCATGCAGCTGAGCCACCACCAACAGCCTTTCCTCCCATCAGACTGCTTCCCAGTGACAAGGCCCTTGCTTCACGCCCATGAGTCCCTCGTAACAAAGCCCCCAAACCCAGCTAAGTACCAGAGATCCTTGCAAAAGAAATACAGAAAAACAGAAGAAATGTCACCGCGATCCCAGGTCTCTGAGACACCTGTCACTTGGTGTAGACATGTGCGTGGGAGCCCTGTGCACATGCGTGGGGAAGTTGGGAAAGGGTGACTAGCAGCGATAGCATGGCTAAGGCTAGAGGCTAACGGGGACAGCAGACGCTGACCTGAGCCACCTGCATCTTGGTGAGGAACACTGAGCTCCTGAGGGTCTCTGCTGTCATCGGAGCGGGAATCTCGGGCTCAGAGAGGGGAGTAAGCCACCGACTCAAAGCCAAGCAGCAGAAACTCAGCTTGAGCAGAGGAACACCAGAGCCCACCCATCTGCAAGCCCCTTTGGGAGTCCTGCGAGTTATGCACTGGCCCTAGGAATGTCTCTGTGGCGGCTGTACTGCTCCGCACCTCTGGACTGGATTGTGCTGGCTGTCAGCGTTCTCCTGTTGGGAACCTGCCCTGAACCATCGCGGGCTCCCATTCACACTGGCTTTTGGCCTCCAGGCTTGGAGCCGGCTCTCTTGGCAATGTCCACAGCCCAGGATCCTACCAATTACTCTGTTTCTGGAATGCTGCTTGCCCTCCTGCCCGTTGTCAGGACCATGGCCTCAGTCCATCTCTCTTCAACCTCCAACCCATCAGGGTGCCTGTGTCCTGACCTCAGCCTCTCCACAGCTCTTATGTGGATGGGGTGGGGAGCCTACCTTGCTCTCCAGTCTCCCAATCAGCTCTGCCAACCGGCTTATCTGGCCCTCCAGCCCTTCCTCCTTTGGCTCCCCTGTGGCTGAGAAAGAAAGAGAAAGATCCTGATGGTGGGTAGGGCCATCCTAAGTGGGCAGAGCCCCAAGCCCAGGCTAGGCCCTAGTGCAGATTCCTTGGGTCCCCTTGGAGGGCGGTGACCACCAACGATGCTCTCTCACCCACAGGCAGACTTCTCCCTGGCTCCGGGGCTGCCAGCTTGTGGTTGGCGATATAGGGAGGACTGGGGCCTCCGTAGTGGCTCTTGGTGATGCCGTGGCTGGGTTTGCAGTGCTCCTGCCTGCAGTGTGTACAGAAGAAACGAAGTGTTAATGAGGAGAATGGTAGGGCCACGGTCACCTCTGCGACCTTCGCCATGCACTCAGGAAGTACTGACCGTATCCTGAAATGTGCACAGACCTGCCCTGCGAGCCCATGTCTGCAGGACGGTCACAGTGGCCTTCATTTTCACAGAGGAGGAATCAAGACCCATGAGGCAGGTGACCTGCCCAAGGCCATGTGGTCAGCTGGGGCATAACTCCATGCCAAGACTCTAGAAGCCAAGTCCTGTGCCCCACAGGCTCATTTCCACAGCTGGGGTAAGGTTGGGCCAGGAACTCATCTGGCAGATCTCCTAGCTCATAGCTTACAGTCAGTACAGGTCGACCCTAGGCTGGAAACACACAGTGTGTCTTCCTCCCTTCCTGCCACCAGTACAGGTTGACCCCAAGCTAGAGACACACAGTGTGTCTTCCTCCCTTCCTGCCACACAGTAGAGGCCACGGTGCTGTGGAGTGACTTCTGGGGGAAGATCTGAGTTTTTGCTAGAGAGACAGCCCACCTCCAACAAGGCAGCAAGAAAATACTCTGAGCCTGGCCAAAGCCAGATTCCATCTCTTGTCCCCATGTCCTTTTTCCCCTGCACCCTCCATCTCTAGCACAGCGACAGGCACCCAGCAGGGTCTCCAAAAATGCGGGGTGAACAGCTAATTCCTTATGCAGAAAGATGGGCTTGCAAAACCGACTACCGACATTACCAGTCAACGGGCATGTGGCTGACACCCCACACGCCTGAACCCTTTAGTACAGTTTGAATTTGTCTCCTGTGACCCCTGAAAAGTTTAACAAGTCTTTCTCCCGTGTTGAAGAAGCAAGCTCAGCTCCCCTAGCAAGACAAAGCTCGCAGAGGCTTTGAGCTGTCAATCACAATATCTTTACAAACCAGTAACAAACTCAGTATGTCCCTTAGACCATGAAGAGCTGAGTGGGAGGCCCCTCAAGCAGCAGGGTCTGTATAAGCTTCTCCTGGAACACAGCACCCCTGGGGGCTGCTCCAGGGTGGGGACACAGGGTAACACCAGGGAACTCAGGGCCTGGAGCCAAAAGTGTTTAGATGTGGGGCAGTTTGAGGTGTCTGTGGGCATGGAACAGATTTCCCATCAAGACACACCACCCACTCCTTCCACTGACATCCCAGAGTTATCCCCTCCCAGGTAGGGGCAGGCGAGCGAGCCGAACCATGGTTGGAGCCACGGAGCAGCGTAGGAAGGCAGCCAGGAAAATTGCCCAAGGCTGCTATCTATCTACAGCAGGAGAAAAAGGGGAAGTTTGATTAAGATGATAATAATAAATTAATAAAGGGAAAGCTGTCTGTCCCCAGAAAGGTGGCTGCTGACATCGGGGACTTGGGATTGCAAGGCTGCCCACATGGACAGAGTTATGAACTGACTTTCAAGTGCCAACAACTTTGGCCACGGTGTCATGAAGAACCAGCCCCTCACAACCCGATCTGATTGATGTCCTCACCAACCAAGTGATACCCACTCAAACCCCACTCCCATAGCAAAAGAACATCCCGGACACACTGTGCCTCTCTGCCAGGCACCCTGCAGTTGTACACAGATAAAGCCGAGGCTGGAGAGCCCAGGGGTATGAGCCCCCTGGCAGCTGCCCACCTGTGTGTGGGTCCCACTTCCCCTCTACTGCGCTGAGCAGACGAGAGTTTGCTCAGCAGCTATCGGCGGCATGTGGGTGGGCTCAAAGCTGAGCAGGTCCTGTTTAGCTGGACAGATTGAAGCATCCCAGTCCAGGCGCCAGACATACAGCACCCACAGTGCCCATGAGAAACCCCCAGGTGCTTGCCTGTGTACCCAGAGACCAAAAGAGCAACACCCCAACCTCCGTCCATCTCCAGGACCTCCTTCAGGATAGTTTGGTCCCTACCCTGCCCTCAGTAGCTTTCTCCATCTCTACAGACTCCAGGTAACAAAGATGGGGGAGCCTTTGGGGATCCATAGGGCACCTGGCAAGGACACACATCCCTCTGGATACTCCAATTCTGGCATGTGACACTTGTGTCCCCATCCTGAAGCCAGATACCATTTCCCAAATTGGTTTCCCATGTTCAGAAGGAGGCCAGGCAGCAGGTCGGCGTTGTGGGAACAAGAACCGTGGCAAGATCTACGGGTCCCAGTAGTGCAGGGCCCATTAACAGCCGTTCTCCTGAGCGTGTTCTGTCCTGTGTAAGTCTCATAACGAGGTCCTAAGTGTGTCTGGCCTCATACTGCAGTTGGAGAAACTGGAGGAGGGCAAGGGAGGTGCAGCCACTTGGCCAAGGTCACCGAGATTTGAGGTACACTAAGGGTCAGGCTGCCATGAGCACCCCCATATGTCCCACTGACGTACCGGATCTGGCTGGTCTGTTCATCAATGGCTTCCACAGCACTTTCCACAGAGCTGAGCAGCGACTGGATCTGATTGGCCGTCTCCTTCAGAAGGAAGCGGGTCACAAACTGGTCCACATTGCTCCCACCTTCATACACCTGGGGGCATTGGGAGAGAACCTGGATGTGGGCTGGCACAGGGACTAGGGACACCTTGGGCTAGTGTCTCTGCTTTGTGGTGACCTGCACTGCCTCCTGCATCTTAGAGGCTGCAGAGTCTACAAAGCAGGGCCCCAGACTCAGAGGCCAAAGCAGGACCTCTGGCTTCACTGGGATCACCTCTCCAGGCCCAGCCGTCAGGGACCAGAGGAGTATAAGATGCGGGGCGCAGTGTCCATCACATGACCGAGAGTGAACTTCAGCTGCAGTGACAAAGGTGACAGCAGCTCTGACAGTGCTAACAACGATGGTGATGGCGTTGGTGAGCCAGTGATGGCAAGGGCAATGTCGATGGTGAAGACGGCCATGGAGGCGTTGGTGACGGTGATGATGGTGATGATGATAGTGATAATGGTGATAAAAGCAATGGAGAGGTTGGTGATGACAATGACGAAGGTGATGGGGGTGGTGACGATGCTGGTAGTGGTGATGATGTTAAGAATGGTGGTGGTGTTCATGATACTAATGCTAATGGTGGTGATGACCATAATGATGGTAAAAACACCAGCCATCACCAAGTGGCATTTCTGTTGCTGCAGAAGGGAGAAAGCACCAGGAAAGGCCTCATGGACTCTGCTCCCTCCTTCCTTCTGTAAGAATTCTTTGTGTCCCTGAGTCTTCATGTTGCTCCTCAGACTACTAACGGAAGAGAATCAGTGCAGGCTACCAAAGAAATCCTCTGAGGCCTGTGCTCAGAAGTGAGGGCACAAGAGTAGGGGATGCGGAGAGGTGGGCAGGGGCACATGACGAGGCGCAGCAAGCTTTGAAGAGAGGAGGATGCTGCAGATGTCAGTACTGGCACCCCTTGTTGAGACGCCTGCCTCTGCAGAAGGTTGCAGAGAAGACAGGAGAAGCGTGGCTTCTTAGGGTCAACAATGGTGCAGAGGTAACCACCACTGGGGAGGGCGGGTGGGGGAGAGGTCTGGACCTCAACCGCCGCCCTACTCTCTGGAGTGGCCCCTCCCCCTGTACACTGGAACTCTGCCCAGTCCCTGGCAAAGCAGTGGGGGAAACAAGGCTCTCAGGGAAAGCAAATTAAACTATCCATCACTCTGACTGGGAATTAATTAGCAATAATTACACATTGGGAAACATGGCTGGAAGACGGAGAGCCTGAGGAACAAGGCGTGGGGGGTGGCGCAGGGGAGATAGACATTCTGTCCTGAGGCCTGGCTTGGCACCACTGTGGAGAAGACATCCTAGCCCCTAGCCCGAGGTGCAGGCAGCTTCTGGCTGTCTAACAACCTGATGCCACCCATGGACTGGAGAGCAATGGACTCTGACAATTGATTACCTCCAAAAGACCGAGATGACATAACATGGTTTAAAGCTAAATTAATTTCTCCCCAGAAAAAGGCTGCTAGGAAGGTTCTAAGCAGGACAGGAGTGGGACTTGGGGGTCACAATGTTCAGACCAGGGACAGAAAGGGCAGTCAGCAAATGCAGAAAATGCGAATTCCGAAGCCAGGCCACTGAAAATGCGAATTCCAAAGCCAGGGTGAGGGAAGCAATGGAGACGTGACCCTTTTCTGCTCAGCCAAGAGGCCAAGCTCCTCAGTGAAAAGCCAGAGGGGCGGCTGTGCCTGCACCCTGTGACAAACCATTTGCAGGTCGCTGGGAGCTGCCCAGAGCCCTGCAGAGCTTTTGATTTGCCAGGTGAGAGCTATCATCCATCCAGACTGGAGCCACAGAAGAGGGAAGCTGTGTAAGTAATGACTTCTGAGGTAAAAAAGAAAACCCTTAGCCACTAATTGTTCACTTATTTGTGTGTGTGTGTGTGTGCGTGCGTGTGTGTGTGCGCATGCATGCGTGTGTGTGCGCGTGTGCGTGTGCGCGTGCGTGTTTGTGCCATGTGTGTATGGAGGTCAGAGGACAACCTGTGCAAGTCTGTTCTTGCTCTTCACCATGTGGGTCCTTGGGATTGAACTCAGGTCATTTAGGTTTGGTAGTAATTCCCTTGAAAAGAGCTGAGCTGTCTCAATGATCAGACTAAGTCAGACAATTCAGACGACATCCTCCCATTTCAGAATTCCCTCAACCCCAAAGTCAACACGAAATGTTTTTAATGACCTAAGAATAAAAATAGGATTGAGAGATTTTTCTTTCTTTCTTTCTCTTTGGTGTGTGTGTGACTCTCTCTCTCTCTCTCTCTCTCTCTCTCTCTCTCTCTCTCTCTGTGTGTGTGTGTGTGTGTGTGTGTGTGCTTTGTGACAGGGTCTCACTGTGTAATCCTGGCTGTCCTGGAACAGCTTTGTAGAACAGGCTGGGCTTGAACTCACAGAGATCCACCTGCCTCTGCCTCCTGAGTGCTGGGATTAAATGCCTTCACCACCAAACCTGGCTTCAGAAGCCGTTAATAAGCTGAAAATGGAGATTTTTTTATCTTCTAAGTCACAATCAATGAAGCAGAGCAGACCATCACAGAGACGAGTGTAAAAGAGATGAGGAGAGAATGAAACGGGGGAAGAACAAAGGATCACGAGAGCCGCCAGCCTGGATGGAACATTCACAATGAGAAAAGACAGCCACGGTCTCCCGGGTCCAGACACCACTCCGGAGCTGGTTCAACAAGATGCTGCACCCCATCAGCGCAGCAAAGGTTTTGCAGGCAGAAGCTGGTGCAGAGAGATTCTGCAATCACACTCGATCAGGCAGACAAGGCCGGCTGCCCAACCGCGGGCCGCTAGAGCTTAAATGAGAAAACACGAGTAGAGATAAGGAGGTTGAGGATGCAGTGTGCGCCAGGCTGTTATTTCATCCTTGGGGCTGGCGCTGAGGCTGCTGTGAGCCTTGCTAAGCTTGGTGACAGGGTCACAGATGTCATAGAGAGCAAGTCAGCTGAGTATCAAGAGGCTTAGACTCTTCATATTCCTTTTTGAGACAGGGTCTCTGGTTGGCTCGGGACTCGTAACAATCCTCCTGCCTCAGCCTGGACAGTAGCTAGAGTGACAGGTGTGTATCACTATATTAACTTGTTCATATTCTTTTTTAAGGTTTCTTTTTATCTTTATGTGTGCGCAGGTGCCTGTGAAGGTCAGAAGAGGAAGCTGGAGTCAGGAGTTGTGAGCAGAAACTGAACTCAGGTCCTCTGGAAGAACCACAAGCATTTGTAACCTCCGAGCTGCCTCTCTGGCCTCTTGTTCATACTCTTGAGACCAGTAAGCCTCCAGTTCTGATCATTGCTCCTCAAGAGTAGAGAGAACATCCGGATGGTGGTGGCACACGCAGGTAATCCCAGCACTGGGGTGGCAGAGGAAGGCGGATCTCTGTGAGTTCAAGGCCAGCCTGGTCTACAGAGCAAGTTTAGAGTCATCTGAAGGGAGGAATCTCAACTGAGAAAATGCCTTCATGAGATTTGGCTGCAGGCAAACCTGTAGGACATTTTCTTTTCTTTCCTTCCTTCCTTTCTTTTTTTTTTTTTACACATATCTTATTTTCACTCTCATAAGACATAAAAGAGTAAGGGGTTATGTTATAACAATAGAGTCAAAGAAAAATATCTACAAACATATAAAATCACTACAAATCCATTAGAACTCCCTCCCCTACCCACAAAAGTAGAGAAGCTTTCTCAAACACAAACAAAACCCAAAATTCTGGCAACATATACTTATTCCTTTTAGGAACTATGAAAGTGATATTATTCCCGCCGTATTTAATACCTCTTGGAGATTATGAAACGACACTGCAAAAGAGCTGAGCCAAGCCTTCTCCAGAATGGCCCACTCCCCCCAGAGTAGGAATACAGTCTTCATTTGGAGAAGTTCCCTGATCACTTCCCAGGGATGACCACCCTGGAAGACAGTTCTGAACGTCTACAGC
>JAQHUG010000472.1:0-34171 GCA_028555095.1 Dicrostonyx torquatus | reverse complement strand
CCCTAAGATATACCTCTAATTCCAGTTCTTGGGAGCAGAGGCAGGTGGATGTCTGTGAGTTCAAGGCCATCTAGGGCTTCACAGTGAGACACTGCCTGAAAACATAAATGAATGAATAAATGAATGGACACTCTTAAAATTACAGGGAAAGTTTTAAAATATTAGTTAAAGGCAGCAAATACAATTTTCCTGACAGCATATTAAAATATTGGGGCTGGAGATCACTGGCTGATCTTCCAGAGGATCCAGGTTGGATTCCCAGCACCCACATGGTGGCTCACAACCCTCTATAATTCTGGTTTCATGAGGTCTGACACCCTCTTCTGGCCTCCAAGGGCACTTCAAATAAAAATGTTAAGAAATTAAAGAACTACCCATTAAAAAGTTGCAACAATCACCCACCGAAATCCTTCCCCGTCATCGAGGTTCTGGGTGAACAGAGATCTGAACCTGGCACTTCACAGTTTGCTTTACTGAGTACTATTATTTGGTATAATAAAAACATACAATAGCAGTCTCAACGAATCAAACAAAATGATGAAAATATTCACAGGAAAACAACAGAAACACAAGAATTAAATGGTAAGATACTATTTAGTATGAGAAGTTAGGTCTCACATCCCACAAGAAAGATGAATTAGAAAATCATAAACTGGGCAAAAGGCCAGCAAAATGGCTCAGCAGGCAAAGGCACTTGCAGCCAAATCTGACACCTGAGTTCAATCCCTAGGACCCATGGCTGGGAAAAGATAGCAGCAACACATATGTGCGTGTGCACACACACAGACACACATGTTCTGACTTCTCCAAAGCTGTTGCAATGTCACCAAAGTGTCACTTTAACATGTGCAGAACAGACGGGCTTTGTTGTTTTTAAAGAGCATGTTCCAGCTGCATGCATTTCCCAACAAAGGTAGGAGATCTGTTCTCTCCAAATGTCTCTCCCAGGCACCTGTGAGGCCACCATAAGACAAAGTGTCATGCAGCCAAAAGATGAGTCCAGACGGGACACGTTGGGGGGCGAAGCTCACTGGTCACTCATCTTTATCACAAAACAGGGAATGCGAGAGACAGCTCGGAAAATCCTGGGGACAAAGACACTGCGTGATACCATCTGTGGTGGCCTCAGAAATACCAAAGGTCAGTGTTTTGGATTTCAGAACTTCATAATAACCAAAGCATTCCATTCACATGAAGGGAAAAAAGACCAACGTAACAATGAACCTAACCGAATGGAGGGCAAGAATTATAAGAAGAAGAAGAAGCACAAATAAATTAGACAATGTAACACTCATATTAAGTAAGTATCTGGGGTTGTCTATGAGAAACAGCTAATTAAAATAGACAACACTGTCAAATATAACAATTTTAAAACGTAGGAAGCAGTTAGAAGAGGCACATGCTTCTAATTCCAGTACTGAGGAAGCTGAGGCAGGAGGGTAGCAAGTTAGAGGCCAGCCTGATTTACATAGTAGGATCCTGTGTCAACAAACAAAGTGAAAGAAAAGAGGGAAGGGGGATGGATGGAGGGGTGGAGGGAGGGAGAAGGGATGAAGGGAGAAAGGATGGAGGGATGGAAGGAGAAGGGATGGAGGGAGAGGGAAAGGAGGGAGAAGGGAGGGAGGGATGGAGGGAGAGGATGGAGGGATGGAAAGAGAGGGGAGGGAGGGAGGGATGGAGATAGGGAGGGATGGAGGGAGAAGGGATGGAGAGATGGAGGGAGAGGGGAGGGATAGAGGGAGAAGGGATGGAGAGATGGAGGGAGAGAGGAAACAAACCATGAAGGAAATGGGGCTGTAACTGAAGGGCTCCAACACTGTGACAGTCCTGACCTCACAACTACCCAAAAAATTTTTATTGTTCTTTTCTGCATGAAGAATCTGTCTTGGTCAAACAATGGTTAGACTTTTAAAAGTTACCATAAGAACATACTATGTATAACTGATCATGAACGTGAACATATCTAGGTTTGTTAAAGAATACACTACACTGAACAACCCCAAAAAGGGAATGACTATAACTAGGGGTTGCTAGCTCCCTATTACAGGGGCTGGAGAAATGGCTCAGTGGCTAAGAGCTCTGGCCAAGGATCCTGGGTTTGATTCCCAACACCTACATGGTGGCTCACAACCATCTGTGACTTTAGTTCCAGGGGATCTAATGCCCTCTTCTGGCTCCTGCGGGCTTCAGGCACACACATGGTGCACAGATGTACATACATGCAGGTAAAACACCTCACCCATAAAGCAATAAAATAAGATCGATGACAAAAGCCAACCCTTTTAGTCCCTTGACCCAAAAGTTATTGATACATTTTGATTTTGAATAGAAAAAAAAAACACATCCGTACATCTCAGGGATGGTGAATCACAGAGGAGATGCCCCAGTCACGTGACTTGCTCCCCAGGCCAGCATCCCACCTCACCTCCCAGTGCAGAGAGAAGACACTCAGTAGTGACAGGACTGAGTGAGCGATGATGAAGTTACGTTTATCACGGAAGAGCCGACATTCAATACGACAGAACCTAAAAATAGAATCCACCCATCGATTGTGGGAGCAAAATCATCAGATCATTAAAAAAGAAGAAGAAGAAGAAGAAGACGAAGAAGCCCACAGGCATTTGAGCAGATTCCTCGCCATCAGCTAAGACAAGACCGAACAAAGGGGAAGGCAAAACATATTTTTGCATGGGCTGAACTGAAGAGGGTTCTAAAATAAGAGTTGGCATTAATATTGCAATTAGCAGAGAGATGCTGGAGAGATGTACTTGAAAAGCTGTGGCTTGGCTTCATTGGGATGTGTTAGGATCTGGGGAAGATGCCACATGCAATGGAGTCGCCAGCAGAGCCCACATTAGTCACCGAGCAGGAGACTAACCCAGCTAACCATGACAGAGGCTACTGCATCAGGGAATCAAAGCTGTCAGCTACGATCAGGGGTCACAAGGTGTCTTAGGGTTTCTTTCGCTGTGAAGAAACACCATGACCGAAAGCAAACTGGGGAGAAAAGGGTACATGTCCACATCACAGTCCACTGAGAGATGTCAGGGCAGAAACCCAAGGCAAGAGCTGATGCAGAGG
The DNA here is from genome assembly GCA_028555095.1 of Dicrostonyx torquatus. Classification (NCBI taxonomy): domain Eukaryota; kingdom Metazoa; phylum Chordata; class Mammalia; order Rodentia; family Cricetidae; genus Dicrostonyx; species Dicrostonyx torquatus. The sequence continues at coordinate 31,090 of JAQHUG010000472.1, read as the reverse complement.
TCATGGAGGGGGGCTGCTTACTGGCTTGCTCCCCATGGCTTGCTCAGCCTGCTTTCTTAGAGCATCCAAGACCACCAGCCCAGGGGTGGCACCACCCAAAGTGAGCTGGGCCCTCCCCGCATCAGTCATGAATTCAGAAACACACACAGGCAGGCTTGCTTCCAGGCCAATCTCCTGGGGGGAGGGGGAGTTCTTAATTGAGATTCCCCTCCTGTCAGTTGACTCTAGCTCATGCGGAGCTGACACAGAAGCTAGCCGGCACACAAGGAAAGCACTCACGATCATCAACAAGCTGCCTTCCTACAACCAGGCCAGCTAGGAAATACCCAAGAAGGAAATAGAAAAAAGTCAGCCACCATTTCCGGCCCTGCAAGGATGCTCCGGCATCACCCCAAACCACCATGACTACCTGAGGCCACATGAGCAAGGTCCTTGTGGTGCCATCTAAGGCTGGACTGAGTCTCCTGGGAGGAGTTCAGCTCCTCTCCCTCATGGATTGTGAAGTTCGATCACCATGATCTAAGAGCAGGCAGAGCCTCAATACAGCCCTCCTGGGACAGGGGTTCTGCTCCTGGACGGGAGGGGAAGGATCAAGGAGCGGACTGCTGCACAAAATCCATCCCCCTCCTCCCGACAGCAGAACAGGCTGTCACACTTGCCTGGCACACCCTGCTAATGCTCCAGCCACTGTGGGACACTGGGGCTGTCGGAAAAAACGGCAGTGATGAACACCCCCTCATCTGTGAAGAATGGCTCTCACAAGGTCTTAAAATATTTGCAAGCAACAAGAGGCCCCGACGGTGCAACGCCAGCATGGCAGTGTGGATAAGTGGGGGTGGGGAGGTGGGGGGACAGACTCAGCAACATTCTGGTGCAGGGCACGAAAGGGCCCCTCAGTCCGCTACAGGAGGGGCCTGGTCTGCACGTGAGGAACTGAGGGAGCCGGCCTTAGCTACACAGCCCTGTGTTCAGCAGTTTAGAGAATCCACTTCCTTCAGCCAAGGTCCGGAAGACAGACACGCCCACTTCCCCAGGCAGCAAAAGCGAGAATCTAATTCCTCAGCTGCCTCACTGACCAGATCAGCTAGGTCCTCCTCTACTGCACACGTCAGCCACTCAGGAGACACCAGTGCACTCCTGGGTCAAGTTCAAAAGATAAAACCTAACCCCCCCCCCACTTCCAGATCCCTAGGTCTGAACTAGGGATCATTCGGGGATTTCTGCATTCGCCAGGTAGCCACACCAGGATCCTGCCTGGCCCCTGCAAAGGTCCTTGCACTCTGACGCACACTGCACTGGACTGGGCTATCCATCAAGGCGCTCCTCTCACTGAGTAGTTTATCTGAGATCCTCAAGGATCTCACACTTGTCACCACAGATCAATACACCCTTGAACGACGATACTCAGCACAACCTGCAATCAACTGGCACCCAGGCCCTCGCTTCTTGAGAACACTACCCACACCCACTGACCTTCTTGGTGTAGCCCATGGCTTTCAGGACCGAATGGTTCAAGGTCTCCAGGGAGGCCAGGACATCCTCGTAGTCTCCCATGTGGTCCACAAAGTAATCTGGGGAAGGAGGTTGCAAAGGTCAGGGGTCACAGAGGATGCCACCCTTCTCCCTGGGGGCCCTCACCAGCCCCATCTAAGTCCACACTTAAGTCCTCTGGGCATTCTTGTCCACACCACGGTTGGTGTGGGGCCAGGTACTTACCACACAGTTCCTTAGTGTCCACATGGCTGTAGAGTGAGGGAGGGAGAAAATGATGGAAAGAGAGAGAGTCAGCAGGCCAGTTTCTGACCCTCCCAGCAGCCCTTAAACACTCGCTGTGGCCCCCTCTGCACTGGCATCGTAAAATTCACTTCATAGGAGAGGGTGTAGCGGGAGCCACCTGCCTCGGCACCACGTTCTCTTTTCTTCTCTTATTTTGAGATAAGGTTATGTTACACAATCCAGGCTGGCCTCGAACTCTTATGATCCTCCTGCCTCAGCCTCTTGAGTGTTTGGTTACAGACCTATGCCACCACATCTAGCTGCTCGATATTCTCTCCAAGCCTGTGGGCCATATCATGAGTAGATGGGGACCAATGAGGGGCTGAGCCTGGGAACAGGGTGGGTTGTGATTCTTACAGGTTGTCAACATAACGCCACTGGGACTCTTGGGGCCCTGTTTCAGTTTCCGTTCTAGCCCCGGGTTTCACCCCTTATACCAAAGCAGAGAAGGATCTGGTCTCTGCTCAGGGTTGGGGGAGGCGTGTGAAGGCATTAGCGCCGGATGCTGCAGCAGAGGGAGTAGGCAGGGGCTGTGCCAATTCTGATGCTTTCTCCCTTCTGGGTCTAGCCTCTACCCTGGCTTAGGCCTGCTTTTGCTGAATCCCATGTTCAATAGCATACATCAGGGCAAAAGTTTTCTGTAGATTCCAAGGCTGGTGGCTGCCTTGGATTTTCTCTGACATCCTGGGGTGACATCCTGATGTGTGAGCTGTCTGGGTCAGAAGGCACACTTAGCAGCTCACAGGGGCTAATGTTTGCTGCGCCTACTTCAGGAGATTACTGGAGGACAGAATCCGGACCGTCTTCAGAATTGTGACCTTCCCGAAAGAAGGTTCACTCCACTCAGCCCTTCCACCCCCTCCTCCAGGTCAACCTCTTCAGTAGCTGACACCCCAGGCTCCCAGTGAGAATGTGTGACTAACTCCGTGGGTGTCCAGAAGGCTACAGAGAATCCGTGAGACTTCATCTGGCCTGGAGACAGGGTCCCCTGCTCTGCTATGGAGACTTAAGTCACACCTACACAGTGGCTTCCCCAGAAAATGACATCCTGTCAAGTCTCCAGCCTTGACTCCAAGCTATCATGTTACTCTGACTCCTGCAAATTGGCTTGGTAGTCACCCTGTGCCCAGATCACCGCTAGTATTAGGACCCCCCAAGTGATCCAACCTGCTCTCTGGCTCCAAAAACTTTAGTCCTCACCACCTCAGTGGGGCAGAGGAAAGTAACCGGGTGGCTCTTACCTACCCATGCAGAATTTAGGAGCAATGGACAAAAATGGGTTGAAGGGTGAAGGGTGACAGGCCTGCGAGAGTAGGCAGTGTACACTTATGCTGGCTGTGGAGGCCAGGTGTCCTGTGAGACTGAACTGCAGGTCCAGACCATGACTGGATTGCAGAAAAGGTTCAGTTTGCTCCACGGCCAGAAGTGAGGTTCATGCTAGAGTTGGGACTCATATGCAGGACGGTTTGGGATAGGGATTCGTGGAGACAGGAGCTTGGAAAGCAGATTCTGGGGCAGCACTGGAACCAGGACTGAATGGAGACACAGCAGAGTCCCTGCCAAGGTCCCACCAGTCCTGTGTGTACGGCATCAGGCCCAGGGTCTCTCCCTGCTTGGCCAAAGTGGCTCAGAAAGAACAAGCTTAGTGTCAGTCATACATATAGGACCCACACCTTCACCTCAGCCTGGCAGTGAGGGCCAAACAGGTCTGACTTTTGGATTAGTGAGTCAGGGGAGATCCAGAGCCCCGTCATTATGGAGAAGGGAGGAGCCCATACATCCCCAGGGTGCCCCGCAGTAGCCTGGGCTCACTTGGTGTTGTCTGAGTCAATGGTGTGGAAGAGGTCCTCCAGCTCCTTCTCATTGAGGACACCATCTGCGAAGAAGAGCTGAAATTCCTCCAGGGACAGCTTCCCGTCATCTGCAGCAGGACAGGCAAGGGAGCAGCTGCTGTCTCAGCGAGAAGAGCACATGGTGGCCCCACAGCCCAATACCGGAACCACTGCCTCAGCTGACAAACTCCTAGCTGTCAGACTGAGGCCTACTGACTGGTAATCCCAAGCCAACAGAGACAACAGCTGTTTTCTGGGGACCAAACACCTCGTACATTCTCTACCAGACAATCTTCCCTGCAATCATCTGACTCTGTCTAAACTGCATCTCCCGCAATCACCTGACTCAGAGACTGTTTAAGCAATGTGTCTAACTTGACACCATTAGCCCTCCTATAGAGATCACTCCCAACCCCAGCACCAGGTCTTAGTTTTGGGAAGGGGAGCAGTCTCTCTATTGGGTCCTTCTACAAGGCATTAGTAGTCTGAGTTCAGACCTCAACCTAGCCTAGGGCAGGATCTTATGCCACGTGGTAGGTACCAACACAGTCCCCCCACCCTTTTGGTAAGGAGGCAGTCAGTGGCTCCATCTTTCATGGAGTAGCTGGGCTGCATGGAAAAGACTAGACTCAATGAATGTGTGCTGTGATTGATTAGTCATGTCTGCCCCAGGCACAGCATGGGGTGTACCAACACCAGGCCCAGCTTGCCTCTGACTGCTTTCACCTGCTTATCATGGCTGATACCTCAGTGTCCTCTGTACCCAGAGAGAACAGGGAGCTGGAGGACAGGGTGTGCAGATCCTCTGATCAGAAGCCTTCTGACATTTACCATGGGTGGTAGCCACAAGCCTAATGAGCACATATGTGCTATTAAGAGAAAAATATCCTCCACTTGGCCTCTGGTCCAATTAGAGAAGACAAGTTGTCCTGGAGCTTTGTCACCTCTGCCAGCAACCCAAGAAGAGCTGTTTGTAGGTGACTCTACTAATGAGCAGGAGCCCAGCCTGCTGCAGTGACCTTTCAAATAGCAAGAACCCTGAGTTTCATCCCTGGCGGGAAACGCTGGCTGGTCCTCACCCCTCCGCCAGTTGTCAAGGCAGTCTTCTAGGGTGATAACCTGGGCTGCCAGACAGGCCTTTCATTCTAGCCTTCCCCTGGGGATTGGCTACCTTGTGTCCACCACAGTCAAAGCTAGTCCTTATCACGAGAGACCTACAGCCGTGTCCTCACGAGGGCAGGCATCTTGCACACATTGGCAGAGGACCCACTGTGCTTTGGGTACAGTGAACTCGCCAGAGAGTGTTCCCAACTGTGGGAGTGGTGGGGGGTCAGGAGGGTGCAGTCTAGGGCCCGCTGTAGGCTGACACTCCTGAGACCTGTGTTGTGGGCCGGGAAGAGGGGCAGGCCTCTCTGCCTGGGTGGTGAAGGCTGTGCACACAGCTAACACATCATCAGTACCATTTGTTCCCCTATAGCCCTGTGTCCTGTGTGGCATCTTCACCCGGAGGGCTGGGAGGATGCATATCATCTCTAGGACAGGCCTGATTCCCTGCCCTTTCATATCCCAATGAGTTCTATCCCACCCCACCAACCGCGTGCGGCAGTCAACAATGGCTCCCAGGATGACACAGGTCCTGGACAAAACCTGAGCCACCTTGAATTCAATCCACTTGGGAAGGGAACCAGGACCTCAGGGGCAGGATCCCTGGGCCTCATGAGTACTTCATGGATGAATGCACCACTCTCTGGTTCTTTTGACGTGTCTTTACGTTATCTGCATCTCCTCTACTTTGCCCCAAAACTCAGGGCAGCACACAGGCAACTGTTACCGCCCCAGCTTACAGAAGGGGAAACTGAGGCAACAGAATAGTGACAAGAAGTTGGCCTCTGGACTCCTTGTGTCTTCCCCTTCAGGTTCTTAGGCATCCACGTCCCCACCCCTAACTGTTTCCCATGAGACATCAGGACAAGGAGTGTGGGCAGCAGAGCACCTGGAGGGAAACTCACCATTTTTATCCGCACGACGGAAAATCTGCAGAGAGGAGACTTGGAGTCATTCCTGAGCTGAGTCTGGGCAGGTGCCCCTCAGCAGCCTCTTGACCCAGCTGAGATTCCTCCCTCAAGAGCAGCCTGGGTGAGGCTTGGAAGCCCAAACTTCCCCAGGAGACCCCAAGGCTGGGACCCAGGGTAGAGAGACTGCAGCAGGCAGGGGCCCTCCCCTCACCACTTCAGAAGCTACCACTCCCTCTCCCTCTGCGCTGCCAGCCTGCCCACGGCTGCTGACAGGCACACACATCCGTGCTGCACGCTCACGCACACCCACGTGTATCTCTGCAGGTGTACGTACACTCATTCCTCTAGACTCCCCCATTGCTGAGCACGCAGCTGCACCCAGCCATGCTCAGAAGCCCGTGAGAGCTCCGTGCCTTTCCCGTCATTCGCTTTTCAGGACCCACTTCCCCTTGCTCTGGCTTGCTTGGGTCCCTTCTGAAGGAGGTGCTCTTGAAGCCTGGTGACAAGATCAGCCCACAGGAAGTATGGCGTCATTAGGAGATGGGGGGGGCAGGCAGGAATGTTCTGGTTGCAACCAGCAGGGATGGGATGGGGAACAGGCCAAACCTGGGATCTGCACTTTGAGACTAAGTCACTCCATGCTTTGCTGACCTTTGAATAACTCAAGGTCATTTGATGACAGGTGCTAGGACCCTGGGGTCACAAGGCTGTTTCTGATCATTACAGGGCACTTCCAAAAGCCACTCTGCCCAGGCCATAATCCAGGCAGGTGGACCAGCAGTTCCTGACAGACCAAAGCGTCTGCTAAAACCTCCCAACTCACAGAAGGGATCTGATGTCCAACCAGGGACCCCCTGAATCAGGCTTGCCTTTTAGCTAGCTCCCTGTGGTGGCTGAGGTCTCAGTACTATAAGGTCTGAGATGGTCCCAGGATCCTGGAGGAAATGACTCCCTTTATCCTGAAGGAAACTTCAGCCCACAGCGTGTCCAGGTTCCCACTCCCCATCCCCACTCCAACACTCTCTCTGGGTTGTCCCAGACTTAGGAAGGTCTGAGGGGGATCTGCTAGGCCAGAAAGGAAATGCCACCAGCTTGAATCTTTTTGAGTCAAAGGATAGATGGTTCTGGTCAGCTGCACCCCACAAGCAACAGGGAAAGGGAATTGGGAACTCTTTAGGTACGCCCAGACCCCAAAAGGTTTGGGTGTGGAAATGACTAGTTGATGTGGCCCCAACTGACACCAAGTAAGATGGCTCCTAGAACCAGCATGAGTGAGACCCTCCCCCTACAGTGTACCCCATTTCACAGATGGAGAAATAGAGGCTCAGCAGCACACAGCAGCCAGCGAGGGTCCCAGTGCAAAGGAACAGGCTGGACACAGCTTCCCTGAAAGAGGGCCAAGCCGCCACCTCCACTCTGGACTCTGCCTGGATCCTTCTCTGTGTGTGCATGTGGTGTGTGTGTGTGCACACCTCCTGTGTGTGCACCACTTGTGTATATGTTCAAAGAAGCACTAGGACACCCATCTCCAAAACCCTCCTGCCCAGACACACCTATGGGGTCTGAGATCTAACAAGGGAAGCAAAGAGGGTATAGGGTTTCTAGTCCCCTGACACTTGTAGGGATGTGTAGCACACACACACACACACACACACACAAACACACACAAACACACGTGCACTTACTTAAAAACACCCCGACTCCCCTAGGACCTCATAACATATAAAGGCACCCCCTCAGACCAGTCCCATCCCCCTGAAGCCCCTCCACTTGCCACCAGCCCTCTCCTGCCCATGTGACTCCCCCACTCTGCAGGGGGTGGGGCTTTGGTGCATGAGGAGCTAGGTGGGATGAGGAGTGAGTCTGGGGTCTAAGAGTCAAAAGAAAAGTACAGGAAGGGGAAGGTGGCAGGATGAGGGTGGAGCTGGGGGGGAGATGACCCCTGGGTCCAGGCAATGGCTCTGAAAGAGAGGAGGTGGGGAAGGGGCACAGAGCAGGGCGGAGCCTGGGGGGGGGGCTCAGTTTCCTTAGCAGAGAAGAGCGAAGGGGTGGTTCAGAGGCTGTGAGTGTGGTCTAGAAGTATCAACTGCAGGGAAGAATCCGGGATAGAGAGGAGGGGGCTGGAAGTGCCCAGGGGCTCTTGTCCCAGTTATAAGGACTCAAGTGAGAGGGTTGGGTAGGACCAGAAGACGGGAATAGTGGTCAGATTTATGGCAGCCCTAAAGGTCCGGATTATGGGATGCGGAGGTGCAGGAATGAGATGGGAGGGTATTTAGAGGGTCGTGAAGTTACATTGGGGACAGGTGCCCCAGCCGCGATGGGAGAGGAGTAGGGTCCCAGCTATGGGTTGAGTGGAAGCGGGAATATGGAGGGAGGGAACTGAGAAAGAGGATCTTGGGTCCGGGTGCGGGGCTGGGGGGCTCAAGGTCCGGGCTCAAGGTCCCCACTCGGAGGAGGGTCCCGGCTATGGGATGTGGGGATGCAAGGAAGTGGATGAAAAGGATGGAGGAGAGGATCATACAGTACGGATGGAGTTGAGGGCTGGGGGCGGGGGTGTCCCTGTGGGAAGAAGGGGTGGGATGTGGAGAGGTGGGAATGAGGGAAAGTCGAGGGAGGGGATGGAGAGGATAGTGCGGTCTGGATTGGGGGATAGGCGCCTCAGCAGCAATGAGAGTTGGGGCTTGCGCTTGGGGTCTCCACGCCAAGAAGGGTCCCGGTTAAGGGATGAGGGGATGCGGAGATGCGGGGATGCGGGAACGTGAAGGGAGCGGATGGAGGAGAGGGTCCTCGGGTCCCGGGTGTGAACTGGCACCCAGCCGCGCTGGGCAGAGGGTCTGGCGCATACTCACGTCCAGGATGACAGCCGTGCCCCCGTGCGGCGCGGCGGGCCCGGGGTCGGGGTCCGCGACGGGAATGTCGGGGACGAGCGATGTGCGGGGCTCGCCCATCCTGGCGCCCACCCAGCGCAGCAGCCCGCCCAGCGCGCGGCCCTGTGGCGGCGGCTCCCGGAGCAGCCTGTGCGCGCCGGCCCTGCACAGGCGCGCCGCCCGCTCGCACATCTCGTCCGCCGACCCCCGCCCGGCCGCGCCCCCGCGCGCCCCCTGCCCGCGCCCGCCCGCGCGCGCCGCTCCCGCCGCCGGCCCCGCGGCCCGGACACCGCGGGGACCGCCAGTGCAGGGGGTGGGACGGGGGGGCTACCCGGACCCCGAGCCACGTGCTCCGCGCCCGCCGCCCCCACCTCGCCGGCCAAGAGCGGAGGCAGGGGACTGCCCGCGGGGGCGCGGGGTCCGGTGGTCGGACCCTGGCACGTTTGCGGAAGGGGATGGCCTCGTGCACACGGGGATGCAGACGGGCGTGGAGGAGGGTAGGGGCCCCCAGAATTGTGCCCCGGTCCCCACCAGGGTCCCGCTGACCCCCGTCCCCTCCCCCGTGGTGCTGGTGTCCGGCGAGCCCTGAGCGCCCTCTGCCGGCCGGTCCTCCCTGCGTCCCTACTCCTCCCCTCCTCCACCCGCGGACGCCAGTTGCCCTGAAAGCAGAGCAAGATGTGGAGAATTGTTCAAGTGACTCAGACTCAAGAGACCTGAATAGGGGGCCCAGGGTTGGACACCAGCCTGTGCAAAGGCCCTGCGGCAGGTAACAGGGAGGTGAGACTGGGAGACTGACGAACAGACCAGGGGACTACCGGGTGGACAGGGCTGCGGCAGGCAGTCTCTAGCTCTGAGCCCAGGACTGCTCCACTCTGGGGCCCCATCCCTTGTCCTCCTGGAGCTGTAGGCCTTTCCCGAGGGCCCAGCGCGGGGTCTGTTTGCCTAGCCACTCCCCAAGCACAGACTTCTCAGGCACAGTGGAGGCACTCGCTGTTGTTTTTATTATTTTGGAACCTGATCCCGAAAGGTTAGGCCTGGTCCTTCTAGTTGGCCACTCAGCTGGCCCCGTGATTTCAGCACACACTGACGGCTTCAAGGGGGCCCAGACCCAGGCCTATAGCTACTGCTCTCATCTTGGGCCTTGACTAGCCCGAGGATGGGGTAACCTGTGTTCCCCATGCCTCTGGGTCAGACAGTCCATCCACAGGGCTCAAGTCTTCATCTCCTGCTGGGGAGAATGGTCCCCGTATGGAAAATCTTTAGATGGGCTCATGTCCCACTGGGCTATGGTGAGCCCCTCCTCTCCCAGGCCTGGTGGCAGGGCATCTGGCTGATGTTAAGGTGGTTTCCTGGTCTCCTTCCTCAGCAGTGAGCTGGCAGCAGCTAAGGCCCCACCCTGGACAAACCTCACAAAGTTGTCTCCAGCCAGTGGCCCCAGGGCATACAAGCCCTCCTGGTTAGCACTCTCATAGGTGAAGGGATCCACATCAATGGGATTCCTCTTGGGGCTCAGTGGCTGATCTGGGTCTATGGCCAAGTCAGCACCTGCCCTCGGGAGGTAGGAGAGGTTGGGGTGGGAGCCAATGAGGACCAGCACCATGGAGACTCCAAAGAGCTGCTCGCCCCCTTGTGGGTCCTGGAACACTGCCTGGTGGTCCTCCTTGAAGAGCAGGGGTCGGTGCTCAGGGAGGCTGCGGTAGCCCTGGTAGGGGCTGGGTGACAAGATGGATTGATCACGCATCATCTGGTGTACCTTGTGGTACTCGGGGTACAGCATCTTGGGCAGCTGGTTGAAGACCAGGCCAGGGTCATGGACAGACCGGCGGAAGGCATGGATCACCTGGATGTTGTAGTGGCGAGCGAAGAGGACAGCGTCGGCTGCAGACAGCCCAGCACCCACGATCAGCACCGGGTCTGAGTTTGGGTTTACAGTGCCTGCCCGCAGGGCTGTCTCCAGGGCTGACAGCTCATGGTGGACAAAGGGCAGGGTCTCTCCTGGGATGCCTAGCCAGGCTGGGCTGTCAAAGGTGCCTGTGGCCAGGACCACGTTACGGGCCCACAGTGAAAAGGGCTGGCGGCTGTTGTCCTTGGCAGTCACGTAACCTTTCACTTGGAAGAGGGGACTGGGTGCTTGAGCCTCGGGGCTGCCACGGTCAGACTTTGCTTGTTCCACAACCGTGACTACGGCACCAGACACAAAGTTGTGACTTAGACCCTTCTTGGTCACATAGTCCCTGTAGTAGTGGGCGATGTCGCCGGCTGTGGCTCTGCTGTTGCGGAGACCTCTTGAGGAGGAAGCAGATGTGGGAGCTGGGTGTCAGAGACGGGCATGGAGGCAGGTACCCATGTCAGTGGTGACAGCACTCCCAGCTGTAATCAGGTTTCACTGTCTCTTGTGTAGAGCGGAGCTGACACAGGGAGCCTGACACTCTCTGTCCCTCACTTTCCCTACTTGTGAGGCAGGGTGGTGAGTGTGTCAGACCTAGGGACTCTACAAGGTTGGGTGAAAACCAAGTGCCTAGACTGGAACTTGAGCATGGGAGTAACATGTCTGGGCTGGCTGGCAGTGACGCCATTACCCCAGTAGGTAATAACAGCCCAAACGCAGGTGGCTACCAGCACTCTGGAGGCTGAGGCAGGAGGATCACCAGTTTAAGGCCAGCCTTTTGCCTCAAAAACTCAAAATATAGTAAGAGCTAACATCTTAGATAACATAAAGTTTGGAATGAGGTCAAGGGTCTATGCAGCTAGAGTCAAGAGCAGGGCTGTGCTGGAGGAGGGGAACTGAGAACTGCCCTAACTGGCAGGAGTGCTTCTCACAATGGCACAAGGGCAGAGAGGCAGGTGGCTGGCAGTGGATCACTGGGGTACTGGGATACGGTATTTGCTGAACCAGGGACATGGCCCCTACAGGCATATTACAGAGCCATGGAAAGGGGAGGCTACAAGCACTGTGGCTTCACCATAGGAGACTTCTGATAGGTGTTGTGCACAAGGCAGGTGAACCATATGTTCCTGTCCCTCCGCAAACCTGACATCCCTCCTCATCTGCAGCGACAGAGTCCACCAGAGCCAGAGTTACAGAGACCACTCGTATCTGTTTGTAAGGGAGTCTCCTCTGCCCGCCCAGCCCCTTACCTGGGGGACCCCTTACCTGCATTTCTTCCGCATCCAGTCCTTAACCTGTAGGTCTGGGAGACTCATCCACTGGCCTTGGCTCAAGGTCACCATGGAACCTTCAATGGACTGCAGAGAAAGGAGTTCTCAGGCCCAGCCCGGACAGATAGCGCCCCTCCCCAGGGTTGGGACAGGTGGCAGGAGAGGTGACAGGGGAAGAGGAGGTATAAGGGAGAACAGGGGTGGTTCCAAGATGACACTCACATGCCAGGCGCCCCCAGGGAGGTTCCGCCCCAGCACGAGGTGGGGAACAGCACGGTCCTTCTGCTGCTTCCAGGAGAGCACCGAGTCCAAGCTGCCTCCAATGTCTGTGTCGGGGCGCAGGAGGGCATCAAAGAGCAGGGCCACAGGGCTCTGGCTTCGGCCTTCAAGGCCTTCAGAAAGGTACTCCAGATCCTGACGATGGGACACAGTTCAGTGGGACCCCCAGAGGATAGCAGAGTCCCACTCTGAGGCTGAGAAAAACTGGTTACACAGAGACCTCTGAACTGGGTATTTTGGGAGACTGTCACTGTGGTCCCTCTGGGAGCCCAAGGGCCCCAGTGAGTGTTCTTAGAGGGAGTCCCTTATTGAGAACCACGGATCTGATGTACAGACAGACAGCTGACATGGCATCAGTGCTCTCGGGAGAGAGCCCAGCTGGTCTTTTCCTGTTTTATGGTTGATTTTGTGAGCTCCTCTGTTCTGTGATTGGCCTTCCAGGGAACCCTTGCTTTTCCCTAGGAGAATACCCCTCCTACGCTCACGTGTCAGACTCACCTGGTCCAGGATGGAGACCCCTGGAGCCTCAGCCAGCTTTCTCTGCAGCAGGGGATTCGGGTGGATGGCACCTGGCTTCACGTAGGGGATGTGGCCAGAGAGCAGGTAGGACAGGCAGATACCCGAGGGACCATTGCCTGCAGAGACGGGGGGGGGGAGGGGTCAGAGGGGACTCAGCCTGGCTGGCTACTCCTACATTCCATGAAACATTCGCCAAGTCCTTACTCTGTGTCAGATGCCATGTGCAATGTTGATCAAGAAATAAACTCTGAACAGTGGCCAAAGGCTGCCTGGATAAAAGGTTTCTAAGCACACTTCCACAATGTTATCAGTGAGGAACCGGGCGTAGAAGTTAAGTGGCCTATAGTCACACAAGGCTAATCAGGGTTTCACACTCAGAGAGATAGACCCTGTGCCGCACAAGCCTGAAACTTGGGAGGCTGGGGCAAGAGGATCTGAAGTTCAAGGCCAGCCTGGGCAACACAGTGAGCACCAAAGGAAAAGTTAAAGGAGGATGGGGGTGTGGCTCAGAGGCAGGGGTGTTAGTCTAAGTCAGGAGGCTGAGACTTGGAGGTAGGTGACAGTCCATCAGTGGAACGGATTGTTTCAAGCCCTGTGTGTGGGGTGGTGGCTATTTTGAGTCTGAGAGGACTGAAGCCCCTCCTAACTGGCCCAGAGCTTCCTCTGCCTGTCTTATCTCTCGCCTGCCCTTCGTGCCGTCGGTCTGTTTTTCACTTTTAGAATGTTCGTTCGTGTGGGTCCACCTGATGCTAGGATTCTCTTTCTAAGTTTTGCAGAACTGAAAACAGGAACTATGGGTCCCATCTTTGTGTTCCCCACCTGGGCATCCAGCACCTGTGGACCCGGGGTAATGGTACAATGTTTTACACACACGGTGCTGGCCCACGCTAAACACACCAGCTTCATCTGAAGACAGTTATTTAGAAGCCAGCCTCGGCCTTGCTGGCCTCAGGTCCCAGGGTCCCCAGAGCATCAGTGTGACACTTACCAATGATGACCACTGGCAGGGGCTCCGAGCTGCTGGCCCTGAGGGAGTCACGCCTCCAGGAGCTCATAGCTGGGGTTGGAGTTCAGCTTGAGGCTGGCAGCTGACCTGGGGAGCAGAGCAAGAGAAGCCTGTGTGGTCAGACTGTGTGGTCAACACAGCCAATTCTCAGCTCCATTCTGGTACTCAGCACGGAGTGCAGGGCCCCAGGCCCACAATGTGCCTCATCTCTTCTCCCTCTCCTCCCACATTCTCTGCATCCAACATCCAGCCACATGGGCACCTGCCCTCCTTCCTGGCTTCCTGGGGACCAGGGGCCACGATCTCTACTGAGCCTTATGCCATCCATCTCCCCACTTCATCTCAGGGAGGGGATCCTTGTCCAGTAAGTGTGTGGGGGGAAACAAGACAAGATGACTTTTTTGGTAGCTGCAATGCCACTACCCCACTGGCCTACAACAGTAGCTTCCTTACTGATGACAGGCTTCCCAGACCTGAGCCTCGGGAGGCTGTGCAAGCAGAATATTCTGGAACACCTGCTTGGGTGGATTTACTGCCGGGAAGGCCCTGCCTGACTTCCTGCTCAGGGTGGTACTGGACTTTGGACTTGGGGAGACTCTTGACAACTGAATTTGGGAAGATGCCAGCAAACCTCGGGTTCTGGAGTTCATGCGCCCTCTGCTGGCCACAGTGCCCAATTGCTCAAAGCGCCGGAGCAGCGTTCCCAGGCTGGCAGCAGGAGCCGGGCAGCCTCCCACAGAAGTCAGCCCTGTGTTCTTAACCAGGGGACCACAAACAATGTTGGACCGCGATGGAGGAGCAGGAGTGACACGCTCTTCCAGTGACCTGTCCCTCCCACGCTGACCTTGGGCGGAAGCTGCTGGCTGATTAAACTAGGCTAATTGATGATTAGGACTCTGGGCCATCATGCGAGTCCCTAAGAGCCGCGGATTCACCTAGGGGCAGTACACTGGTCTGAAGTCACATCCCCAGAAATCTGGGGGTTGTATATGGACTCTCTAGTTTGGCAAAGTGGCTGGCTAACGACGTACCTTTACGAACACAGCTGAGGCTGTGTGACTTCGGGACAAGAAGATCAGCATCTCCCACCAGGCAGGTTCAACCAGTCAGACGGGACAACTGACCTCACAGTACCTAGTGTTGGCATTCAGCGCTCCTCTGCGGGTGACTATGAGGAGCAGCCCACTAGTGGGGCATGACCCTGCACCTCACTGTGGGCTCATGGGTGAGTGAACCATCTTTCTGGCCTCTGTTGTGCTCAGGCTCAGGAAAGCTTCCCTGACATGTAAAGATGGGTCCTGTGTCCCTAGCTCCCGATGCACCCTCCTCCTCCCTGAGAGAGTGCAGGTGACTTCCTCCTGATACTGGAGACCACAAGGCCTAAGAGAATGCTGGCATAACATGACACATGACGGGTGCCATAACCACAGCAGCCGATGCCAGGGCATTGCCAGACTTCTGTAGAGCTGTTGGCACTTGAGGTCCAAAGCCTCTACACACACGATTTTATGCTTATAATATTTATCTGGGTGTTAAAAGTACTCTTTCTGTTGCTCCCAATTTACCAATAGAGAGGCTGAGCCTGGAGAGCTTTGCTGCCAGGAGCCTGTCCCCTCTCCTGTCAGTTGGAATGGACTTGAGCTGGGCCACCCCACTCTAGAGCCCTGTCTGTGCTCCTGCAGGTGGAGGGGGCCGGAGGTTCCTGCAGTGTGTGGATGTCCCCTTTGCTCTGCTGCAGATTCTGGCCCCAGTGGCCTGAAGTAGGGTCAGTTTCTTACTGACTGGAAGGTGCAGCTGTGCTCAGAGTTTTGGGGACTCAGGCTGCAGCTCCTGGAGAGCAGTCCCCTGCCCAGTGCACTCAGAGTACATCAAAGGGCCTGGGGCTCCCCCCCTGTCTTCAGTCTCCCCAGGAGCAGCAGCAACAACAGAGGGTAACATCCTGCCAGGGCATTTCCTATGCATGTCTCCTCTAATCCTCATGATAACCCACTTCTCAGATGAGGAGACTGAGGCTCCAAGGGGAAAGCCATGCTCCCAAAGTTTCAGAGCAGGCAGATAACAGAACTGAATTTGGATCCCTGCAGACAGAACCCTATCAGACATCCCAACAACTCAGGCTGCAGCCTGAGTCCCCAAAACTCTGAGCACAGCTGCACCTTCCAGTCAGTAAGAAACTGACCCTACTTCAGGCCACTGGGGCCAGAATCTGCAGCAGAGCAAAGGGGACATCCACACACTATCCCCAGAGACACAAGGTGCCCACTCTTTCCTTCGCTGCAATACCCCAGCATACAGCTCCTCATGGGTGCCAGCAGAGGCCCCTTCCACATAGGCCAGATCCAAGGGATGCCCAAGTTGCTTCTCAGGAGGTAGGACGGGCTGATACACTGGAGGACTTTGCACTCCAAGACCAGGCCCCTTTCCCGGCACAGCTGGCAGATGCTCCACCTGGAGCAACTGGATGCCATACACATGAGGTCACCAGTAGGCCTGGACCCCGGAGGTCACATCCTCTGAGCTGCTCACCCTCACAACCACCCACAAGCACTAGCTACAGATCTGTAAAGCAAAACAGCTTCTCCCTGCCTCAGCTCCACTCACAGGCTTTAGTCTCTAGAGCTGGAAAAAGCCACCTGGTTTTGATGGCCTTGAACCCTTGATATCCTCCTGCCTGCACCCCCACGTGCTCAGACTACAGGAGTGAGCCCCCCCCAGTTTAGAATAACCCGCTTTTAATGTGATGGAGTCTTTCTGAGCCCCTCTGGCTGGGCAATGCCGACAGAAAAGTTAACACTATAAATTGCTGGTTTGAGGGGTCAGGGAGATGGCTCAGCGGGTACAGTGCTTGTCCCACACCAGGAAGATTCCTCATACTTCTGTAAAAAGCAGGTGCCTATAACCCCAGATCTGGAGGGAGGCGCCCTGGAGATCACTGGCCAGGGTGGCCGAATCAGTAGGCTCCAGGTTCAGTCCGGGAGAGCCAGGGAAATGGCTCAACAGGTAACTTATTGCATCCAGGGTGGCGACCTGACTTGATCCCTAGGACCCACATAAAGATGGAAAGAGAAAACTGACTCCTGACCTCTGAGGGTTGTTGTCTGACCTCTACACATGCTTTCTCTCTCTAGTTTTAAAAAAGAATAATAATAATAAAAAAAAAGGTGGGGTCTCCCATCTAAGTTCTAACCAGGGCCAGCCTGGTCTACACTGCAAGTTCCAGGACAGCCAGGGCTACACAGAGAAACTCTGTCTTGAAAACAAACTAAGATAAATAAATAAATAAAAAATAAAAGGAAGAAAAAAAGGTAGACAGTGATTGAGGAAGTTGCAGGGCATCGCCCTCTGACCTCCACAGGTATGAGTTCATGAACTCATGCACATAAAAAAGAAAATTAGAATTTCCCAGAAGTGGCGCTAACTGTCCTGGTTGTCACACCGCAGATATTTCTGAGGTTATGAAATCGTGACCCTGGGGAGGGTTGGGGTCATGTACCACTGGCCTCTAAGACACCCAAAAGCTGGGGTTTCTTATCCTTCACAGAGAAAGAAACTGAGGTGGGGTGGAGGAAGTCATCTTGCCTGGGTCTTGCAGCTTAGTTTGGTCCCTTCCATTCCCAAACAAAGCAACAAGGAACAGTGACAGCTGTCAGTGACACAAAGCCCTGGGGCATGAGGAAGTGTGCAGTCGGCCAAGGATTACCTGGCCTTAGTCACAATGAACACTTATTCCAAGTGCCCGCCCCACCTGAGCCCAAGATTCCTGACGCCCCACTTCTACGGCTCACTACTTTCTCCTGGCACCTTGCATAAGCCAAGTGTTCAGGAACCCTTGGCTGTGCCCATCTGTGCCTGGTACACAGGACACAGCATCTCATTAGGCTGTAGACACGGTGGCCATGGATGCCTCTCAGGAGCAAGGCTAAGCACTCTTCTTCCTGCCAGAACAGCTATTCCATGGGCTGGATGAGGCTGTTGGACTAGGGGCTGTTGGGTAGAGGGACCGAGGCATCTGGCCATGGCCATGGCTGGGAGGAGCAGGGAGGACTCCCAGAGTCCTGCTCAGAACCACAGACTACTTACTGCCCAGCTCCAGTTTGGCTACCCCTGCCCCACGGCTATCATTTCCCACTCACAGCCTTGCCCAGGCCACTCACTCACCTGATGGGCAGTAGTAGCTGGAGGGACCTGGTGAGCCTGGGTTGGCAGGACACTCAGAGGAACTTGGTCACGGTGAGAAACTTGGACACGGTGCCCAGCTGCAGGAGCAGGATGCCCATTAGCCCTGGGGATCCCAGAGGCTGCGAGAGGCCCAAGGCTAGCAGGGGTATTTCACTACGGGGCTGGGAGGAGGCGGAGGCAGAGGCGGGGCCAGGAAAATCACTTTCATAAGCATGAGTCAGCAGGGGCCCCTGGGTGAATGAACTTGCCCCTGGCCAGCCTTAAAGGGACACTGCTGGTCAGCCCCCCTTCCTGGGCTCTGCCTAAAGGAGGAACTAGTGATCCTTGAAAAAGATCACTTGGTCTCTTCCCTACAGAGGGACAACTTTGCCATGTGCTATGAAATGACTGGCCTGTTGGCCCCCTGAAGTACAGAAGGCAGCTCTTCCCCCTGGCTTCCACCCCAGCTTGTGTGTGTGTGTGTGTGTGTGTGTGTGTGTGTGTGTGTGTGTGTGTGTGTGTGGTGGGTGCAGAAAAAAAGCCCTCGGGCATCAGCCTGACCCCTACAGTCCCCACTTTGCAACTTCCTGGTTGGAGGTTCTGGACAAAGTTCAGTTTCCCCATCTGAAAACTGGGCTTCAGTCTGATTCCTTCCTGGGCTGGTGTGTATTGGGGGGGGGGTCAGGAGTCATTTCCCTGGTCCTCATAGACGTCCCTTCCTGTAGGGGTCACACCATCTGCTTAACTGTTCTTGAGCTCGCTGACTGGAAGCTCGGTCCTCGGGTGGCATTGCTTGCTGCATACTGGGTCTGGAGTGGCACTCTCCACAGGTGTTCAGTATTTGCTCCACAGAAGGAAGCTGGGCGGGGTTTAGATCACTGCACAGACCTTGGTGGCCATTACCTGTTCCTGTCATTACCAGCTGTCTCCCTCATAGTCCTCTCTGCCACCAGGACCAGGACTCAGGTGGGTGTCAGGCTCTTGCTCGAAGAACCAACTTTAAGAGGGACTCCAAACACTCGCTAATCAAGAAAGTGTGGTACTTTGATGCAATTTCTTAAAAAAAAAAAAAAAAGAGCAATACAAACACCAGATAAAGAAACCTTCAGCTGTGAAGAGAGACAGGGTCCTCAGGCCCACCTTGTGGGACAGCCTCCAGTGGGAGAATCTTGGCTGCTAGCACACATTTTTATTTAAAAATTTGATATTCTGTTTTTCCTGCATTGAAAAATTATTATTCAAAATGCTGAGTATAGGCCTGGGGGAACAGTTCAGTAGAACCCGTGCCTAGCACTGCACGAGGCCCTAGGTTCAAGCCCTAGTATTGTTTTAAAAAAAGGTCCCTCCACATAACCCTGCATGCCCTCACTACGTATATTCAAATCTGGGCTCAGGGATGGGAGATGACTCAGTAACAGAACACTAATTAGCATGTTCAAAGTCCTGGATTCAATCCCCAGTACTGCTACACACACACACACACACACACACACACACACACACACACACACACACACACACCTCTGAGCCCTTGTTTGCACTAGCAGTCTCAATGGGAGAGTCTGTCGTTCCCCAAGGGGTACACAGGGTCAAACCACACCCTGGCCGAGGGCACCTCTTATAGGGGGTGGGTGAAGACAGAAGCCATCCTGAGTGAACAGTGGTGGGCTGAGCAAGGCTAGCTGCTGACCTGGGTCTAGGAGAGAGGCTAGGTACTTATAGCTCACAGCCCAGGTATCAGTTCTTGGAGGCTCCTTCCTCTTCCCATCTGGCCTCCTCCCCTGGGGGGATCCTGGGCTGTGATTTTTTGCTTAGGGCCCTGTGATCTTAATCTTGGTTTAATGCTCTGGTGTCTTCCTTAAAAATTCCTGGTCATTTTTTAACAAGGGAACACAGTGTGCATTTCCCATTTGTACTAGGTCTGGCAACTTTCCCCAACCTGAGTGGGAGCTACCCTGGGCTGAGCTCTTCTGTTGAGACACTCCCCTCAGGACTCAGCTGCCATGACCCACTGGACCAGGTAATGGCGCTTCAGAGAGTCCCTGCTACAGGCCTCAGCTCAGTGCAGGTATGCTTCGTGACCTGGGGTGAACCCTCTCCACATCTCTACAGGCTCAAAGGGTATTTCCCACACACCAGGACCCGGAGTGGGGCTCTTGAACTCAGTGAGAGATCCTGAGGGCTGGAGTACAGCTGCAGGGCACAGTTGTGCCACTGGTCTGGCTGCATTGCCCACCCCCCACTCCCCACCTCCAGTCTCTACTTCCATACCCCACAGGGCTTGGCTTGACTGCAACTTGCCCATGCTTTTGGATATGGAAACTGAGGCAAAGAGATCATGTACTCAGGGTCGGAGACTCCTAGTTTGGAGCCTCGGTTGCCAAGGGGGAGACTGGAGGCAGCCAGGAAAGCTGGACTGACTGGCCTTTCTCCAGGCTGGCCCCGCCCATGGCCCTAGCTGATAGGCACTTTGTGGACTTTCTCCTCCTTCCTTGTTTACCTGTCCAGCAGTTATCAGCAGAACCATCGAGATGAAGACAGATATGGATGCCAGAGATGGATGCCAGAGAAAGCAGATCAAAGGGCACTATCTGAGCGTTCAGAGGGGACCTGTGTAGTCAGCAGGCTGACAGGAGTGGGCTGCTCCTCAGAGCTCCTGGAAGAATCTGGGTCCCTAAGGGTCCTCCCTACTTGGGAAAGCAAGCAGGCTTGCCAGCAGATCCACACTGGCCCCTGGGAAACTCAAACTTCAGACTCCTAAGAAATGAGCCTTCAGGATAGGTGCATCCTGGGAAGCTGGCTTGCACTAAAAGCTTATGAGCAGGGAGGCTGAGAGTCACCTTGCTCAGGGACCTTGTCTTCTGCTCTGCAATTCTGGTTATAAAATGTGCATGAGGCAATGAAAGCCTAAAGAGGGAACAGACACGGGGTGGAAAAGGCTCGGGAAGATGGCTCGCTGTTCATGCCAGAGGACCTAAGATCAATTCCATGGCATCCATGTAAAAACTCTCCTTGGTGTCATGTACCTGCAATCCTAGCGCCGGGGTGGCAAAGACAAGTGGATCCTGGGGGCACTTGCTGGTGAGTCGGGCTTGACGAAATGCCGAACTCCAGGCTCAGTGAGAGATTCTGTCTCAGAGAACAAGGTGGAAAGTGATGGAGAAAGACATCTGATGGCCTCTGGTCTTGCACCTGTACACGTGTGTGCACGCTCATGTGGACCCCGCCCACCAGTAGGGTAAAGTGTCACTCATACTTTTTACACTGATTCCACGGTTTTTTCAAGGCCGAGGATCAAATCCATAGCTTTGTAGATGCGAAGCACACGCCAACGTCCCAGTCCTGTGGATCACATATGTCAGCGCCAACAGAGGATGTTGGGGCTGTAGCTCAGCACTACAATGCCTGCCCGGCACACTGGGGGCCTGGCTTCCACCCCCAGAGCCACGGGAATCAGTAAAGGAGACGTTTGCACAAAGGTCCTTTCCCTCAGAGCATCTCTCCCACTCTGGGATCCTCTGCTGCAGGCACTTCAGATATCATTGGACTCGGTCAGAGCTGGGGTGGCAGGAGCCTGACACCTGGTCAGTTCGAAGATCCATTAACCAGGAGTGTGAGCCACTTGGAACACGACAAGGGGCTGGGCAGAGTGGCCTCTGGGACTCAGTTTCCGTGACACTGCTGCAGCTACCACCGGGCTTCCTAGGTTGCCAAGGGCAACAGGTGTGAGCTGAGGGAAGGGCCTGGTGTGGGTGAGGGGCTTGGACCTGCTTGCAATACTCCTGAAGACTATGGCTGTTTCTCTCCCCCTGGCCTATCCCAGAACCAACCACCCAGCAGATCCTTTCTCCATCCAGCGTCATCCCTTCTTGTTCCCAGGAACCAGGCGCCGTGAATGGATAGCTCTTACACAAGGCTGCTACTCAGAGAAGTTCACCTCAAGCCCAAAGTCACAACACACAGCATGACTGGCGGCAGAGCTGGGTGGTTCCCAGAAAAGGCGGGCAAGGAATAAAGCAGTGATTCTCAACCTGTGGGTCACAACCCCCATGGGGCTCGCATATCAGAGATCTCCTCTACGACTCATAACAGTAGCAAAATTACAGTTATGAAGCAGCAATGGAATAACTTTACGGTGGGGGGGGGTGTTTTACCACAACACGAGGAACGGAATTAGAGGGTCGCGGTATTAGGAAGGTTGAGAAGCACTAGAATAAAGGAGAGATAAGGGCTCAGGTAGCAAGTGTCCAGTTCCTCACTCGCTAGTGGCCACACTCCTGGTGGGCTCCGGGTGGGTCCATCTGCACACCAGCCCAACAATGGTGGACTAGTCTACTTAATTCCCAGTGAAGAAACTGAGGCCCTGAGCAATTGGAAGCCTCAACTGGGACAGAGCTGGGTTCATGACCCCCGCCTAGGCTCTGGCTAGGGCTCTGGCGACAGAGGACACACAACTAATATTTGTTCAGGCTCACAGTGTCCGTGGCCTTGATCCTCAAATCCATAAGTCCCTTCTGCAGTTCCGAGGTGGCCAGGTATTTAGCAATGACTTGTTTACAGATAAAGAAGCCCACAGGAGCTTCCCGAGTCAGAAGTGGGGTGAGGGCCTTTTACTATAGCCTGGCCTGCCAGCAAAGCTCTATGTGACATCTGGGACCCAGTGTGGGTGGCCAGTGCCTGTGTGTGCCAGCCTACCTAGGGGTCAGCACTGTGGGCCCGTAGGGAGATTGCCAAAGATGGGGACTCAGTTCCTGCTCCCGCCCTGGGGGGGAGGAGAGAGGCTGAGCCCCAGGGGACTAGGCACACAGGGAGGAAGCTGGGAGGCTCCAGGGCCTTACAGCTGAGGTTTCCTCTATTTGCCTGGTTCCTTCCTCTTTCCCTTGAACAGTGAGAGGACAGTCTGGAGGAAAGAATATTTGCTCTAGTGTCTGGAAGGCAGCGGGTGTACAAGGGTCCAGCCCAGGCGTGCAAAAGCCTTCACTGTGGCCTCGGGATTCTGGGTCCATTTATTTGTTCAAGTCACGTGATCTCAGGCAGGCAAAAGGCTTCACCTCTGTGGTCTATCCCACCTAGGAGATGGGAGACCACTCCAGTCATGGACAGATTCAGAGGTACATTGAGACTCCCTGGGCACCACAGCTTAGCTGGGGGCAGCGCTATCAGACCCCAGAGCTCATTCTCTGATGCTCCAGGGTCCTCCTACCTCAGGCCTGGGTTTAGGGAAGAACTACAGTTTAGCAGTCACTGGGATGATGGTCACACATATACCAGACTCCTCCTCCTGTGGTCCACCTCCTTGCCAACCACAGAAAGTCATGGGGTCTGAAAGAAAGGCATTTTTCTGTGAGCTAGGCCAGCTGGACAGCAGGGTCATGGGTCACTCAAGGGCCTTGGGGGAAGTCCCAGGAACTGCTTGTTTTTCCTGACAATGTGTTCACTCAGCTTATATCCATCCTGGGTTCTCATCATTCTGGGCAGTCCCAATCAGAAAGGGCACTGATCCACAGGGAGCCACAGTCACACCACTGAGAGCAAACACTGCACACCACTTCCCCAGCTACCTACTGGGAACAGGGCAGTCACCATTGGCTGTGCCCAGATGCCAGGATCTTGCAGCTGTTAAAAATGCAAGCAGAGACGCAGAGGCAGCAGGCTGTGTTTGCCATAGGAATGAAACTGCACCTATACCGGGTCCCACAGATCAAAGAGGGAAGGAGAGCAGCTGGTTGGACTGCTGGTGTCAAGGGCTCCTAGATGGGTGGCTCTGGCTTTGGCTTGTTCAGTATGGGCATGGAACCCAGGGTCTGTCTCACCAGGCTGGACAAGGGCCCCACCACTGAGCCACATCCCCAGCCCTCTTATCAAACTTCATATTTTGAGATAGGGTTCCACTAAGTTGCCCAAGCTAGCCTTGAACTTGGAATCCTCCTGCCTCAGCCTCTCTAGTAGCTGGGATCACAGGACTATGCCACCAAGCCCAAATAGATTTTTAAAACAAAAGGCAAAAAGAAATCTGGCCAGACAAGCATTTTCTGTCCTTCAGTTAGACTCATTCATGCAGAGGATCTACCTGCCCAGCAAATAATCAAGTGTTCATTGAATAAATGAGTGAAATGAGTGAGACTTGCTCCTCTGACCCTCAATCCCTTTTTTTTTTTTTTTTTTTTTTTTCAGCATAGCTCAGGCTGGCTTTGACTGCTGTGGGGTCAAGGAGAATCCTAAGCTTCTGATCCTCCTGTCTTCACCTCCTGAGTACACCAAGCCCATTTTGCAATTCTGGGGAGGGAACCCAGGTTGCATGTGTGCTAGACAGGCATTCTACTACCTGAGCTACATCCCTATAGGTCTTGCGGCTTTCTGGCTTTTCTAGTCAACTGCTAGAACATTCTGGAGTACAGGTGACCCTGCTGATTACACGCACCTGATTGGCTCCTATGATTAAATCTTTGGCAACAAATTCGAATTGGCCAAAGGCAAAGACAGCCCTGCAGCACACTCTGAGACCCTTCCTCCTGGAAGGACAGCCTTGTTCTAGCCACGAGGAGTCAAAAAAGTTGTCTGTGAAGTCACTGGGCTCCATCTTGGCTCTGGTCTTGCTAGAGACGCCTACTTCTCTGAGTCTCCGAGTCCTCATCCGCAAGGCAGGGAGAACAATGCCTGTAGCCCACTGGAGTTTCTGGCTGACACCCTGTAGGTCCTCAGCAGAGGGTAGAGACTCCCTCCCTTCTGCTCAGCCCCTTCTGATGCACTGAGTGGCCTGCCATTCCCAACCCTGTGAACCCCAGGCTTGCCAGGCTTGCCTGCTCTCAGCAGGTTAGCAGGCCTAGGGGAGCCCAGCCAATCAACACTGTTCTAAGCCTTCTTGACAGTTCTGATGCTTGAGAGCACTTCAGAGTCACAGCTCCATGTGACAAACTGCGAAAGAGTGACAGTTGCCTGACTGAGCCTCTCTGGGGACATCGGAGAGGCCCTAGGATGATAGCTCCTTGCCCTGGCCCTGGGAAGGAGTTCTGTTGGAAGAGGCATCCGTCTTCAGGCCTGGAGTTTCAGCACAGGCCTCCCTCCCACCTCCCCGGTCCCAGTCATTGAGGGTCTTGCTATGTGTGACTCATCCAAGGGAACAGTGGTTGTTGGGGGACGAGGACCCAGGCACTTTATAAAGGAGGGGTCTGCAGACCTTAGACTCCTGGCTGTCTGACCAACATCTTCCCACATCCACTCCCAGCTGACAAGTCGTGACCTGCTCAAGTTCACTGCCCAGAGAGTTCCAGGAAGCTGGGCCATCGAACTGTTTGCTCTCTGGCCCACACAACTGTTGCCCATTGGTCCCCTTCTTGTTTGGGTCCTCTGTGTGGTAGGTTAATAAAGTCTGTTGTTTGTTGCCTTTATCAGGCTCTGTAAACTCCACAGACCTTCCTTCTAGGGCAGGTAAGGCCAGTGACCTGCAGAAGGCCTCAGAGAGGGTTGGCATGAGCTCCAGGGCCTTTCTCTTCTCTACAGAAGAGCTTCGATACCAAGCATGGGAATGGCCTGGGAGGGTGGCTCTGGGCTTCAGGCTCCTGTGACAGGATGTGGGAAGCAAGAGGGGCTATCTCAGTAAGGCACTGGGAGCACACATCTTTAATCTCAATACATGTAAGAGGCAGGCAGATCTCTGTGAGTTCGAGACCAGCCTGGTCTACATAATGAGTTCTAGGACAGTCAGAGCTACACAAAGAAACCCTGTCTTGGAGGGAAAAAAAAAAGAGGCCTAGCCCTTCATACTCTTCCTCACTTAGACCCTGCTCATTCCCAGGCATCCCTGCTGGCCTGGACTACTTCCAGCTCAGTAGTGCCAGATGACAGTCCACAGGATGTGACCTAGAGATCCAGCCCCAACGCTCAAGGCTTTCTTGAGTGAGGTGGGCTCTCTGTCTGTATTCTGCTGCAGCTCTCTGTCCCTGCCTCGTGTATGCTGCCTGGACACACTTCCCTGGGTAAATCTCTGCTTCTCCTGCTGGGATGAGCAAGTACAGCCCCAGGTGTGGCATCTTCTTGTCTGTGCCTTGGGCTCATACCAAGTCACCTACCGGCACATCCCACATGGACCCAGCCGGCTTCCATTTGTCAAAGGAGACTGTGTGAGCCAACAAGTATGTCTTGCCTAAGTGTTGTATGTCAGGATGATTAAAAAAAAAAGGGGGGGGGAGCTTTGGAAAGAGAGCTTGGAGGTAGAGTGGGTGGGTTGGCTGGAAGCCCTGGGGAAGGTTCTGTGGCAGGGCAGAGGTGGGCTGTGGAGCTGGGCAGAGGGAAGACAGGGCAGCCACTCTATGACAAGCCCCAGCTGGGGCTAGGCAGATCACCGGAGGAAGCCTGAGGCTGGCAGGGATTCCAAGGTTGGGAAACAACCTTGACGTTTCTGGGCTGCCTGGGTGTGGGGGCTAGCCCTGGGAGGTGGGGATGGCACCAGAGCTGGCCAGCGAGAAGGTGAGGGGGTTTGCACTGGTGCACTTGGGGATGGATTACAAAGTCAAGCATGAGCGGCAGTAGTGTCCTACAATGTGTTGAGCCACCGGTGTCCCAAAAGAAAAGCCCAGATTAGTGGCCACCCTGGACTCCTGTGGTGTGGATGCCACAAGCAGCGACTGACCTGTCAGCTGGGGCTGACCACAGGCTGCAGATGAATGGAAAGATCCACAGGGCAGGCATGACTCTAACGGGGTTGTGGGGGCAGGAGGACACCTGTGTGGCAGGCCAGAGCAGGAGAGGAGGAGAGCATGAGAGCGCTCAAGTTGGGTCATGGGGGCTTTGAAGCCTGTCTACCAGTCCAGCTGTCCACAAGTCTAGGACATGGAGGGCATGGAGCCTGTTGTAGTGTGGGTGCCTGTGTTGATGGCAAAGAGATGGGCACAAGGCCCTCCCAGGCTCACCAGAGTGAAGATAAGAGGGCTGGGTGGAGCCAAGAGATGGCTTATTCTTGCCACTCTGGGGAAAGTCTGTGGTTGGCTGGAACCTCAGTATGCTTCCCAGGGCTTGGATTCCACCTAGTTGTGATCCTGGCATGGCCTGGTCCTCATACCACACTGGCAAGGATCTCTTAAGTGGCCTAGAAGTACCCCACTGG
Organism: Dicrostonyx torquatus; assembly: GCA_028555095.1. NCBI lineage: Eukaryota > Metazoa > Chordata > Mammalia > Rodentia > Cricetidae > Dicrostonyx > Dicrostonyx torquatus. The sequence goes on along the minus strand of JAQHUG010000472.1, from coordinate 4,376 downwards.
CTCAGACCAGGGTGACTCATGACCTAGAGAAGGAGCCACTGGGATGAAGCAGAGAAAACTAGACTGGACTACAGGGCCACCACCAAGGCTGCTTGCCAAATGGGATGAAACCTGAGGTGGGTGGATTTGTCGGGGGAGGGGAGGCTGGCTGCCCAGGCTCTGCAGCTCCTTCTTCAAACTCAAAGCAGAGCCTCCTTGAGGGTGTTTTTGGTCTGGAAGGATGGTTCACATTCTGGGCAGAAGCCATACAGTCACAAAGGTTTCTAAGTCATTGCCATCTCCAGCATCATTGCCACCACACCTTCATGACTGTTCATTATGGAGGCCACTGGTGCGGCACAGTGGGAACTCTGGGGACTTCTCTGAGCTGTTATCTGCAAGGTTCCCTTGGGGATCAGGGGCACACCCATCTTTAAGCAGGGACACTCTGATGAGCATGAATTAGACACTGTGGGAGCAAGGGGCCCTTGGCTGAGTAGCGGAACCCCCTGCCCTACTGACACGGCCCCACTAGGCAGGATCAGGCAGGCCCAGAATCTTGGCTTGCTTTTCTTTAGCCTAGTGTGCTGGCAAGTCTGTCCTGTCCTGCAGCCTTGGCTGCTGTAGCTTTCTACAAAGGCATGCCAGCGGCCCAGTCGGGCCTGGACAAGCTTGGAGGCTGTGCACAGTTGGTATATGGGTAGAAGGTGGGGGCAGCCTCGCCGTCGGGGATGAAGAGGAACTGTGGTCCTCTTCTGCAGTCCATTCCCCGCTCATGGAGATGATACCCAGGCATGAAGGTCAGACACCATTTGCTGGCCTGGCTCTGCTCCCATCAGTGTGTGCTCCAGGACAGGCCTGCTTGTTGCTGTCAAGGATTCTGGGTCAACTCTAGACCTCCATGACCTCTTTCCTATGCATGACACCATCCTCTCTACCTTGTCAACAGGACAGTCCCCATCTCCCCAACCAAGGACAAGATAAGATCTCTCACCTTATGCCCTCACCTTGGGGGTCCTGAGCTTGCTGAGACCCATACTTTGCCTGCTAATGGCAAACAGGGTACACAATTCTGGGCACAGGGCATCTAGACTCACAGCGAGATGACACCTCACTTCCTGGGAGGAGAAGCTGAGATCTAAGCAGGGACAGGGTTATTCAGGATCAAATTCAGCCCTATGTGCTCCACTTCAGTGACAGCCACTCTTCACAATGGCCAAAAGCTCCCACCTCCAACTGACTCAAAGAAGTTCAAGACCTGGGGCTGTGCTATGCCGGGGTCCTGTTGGTGATGACTGCCCACGTAAGCATGGGAAGATACCCAGGCTGGCCAGGCTGGCCATGCTAGGAACAGCTTGAGGGAGAGCAACAAGGTTAGGACCAGAAAGATAGGAGAGGAGGAGATGGAAGGCTGCCAAGTCAACAGCACATAGGTGCTAAGATCCTGAGGTTGGCAGTTTGAGAAACTGATGGGGTAGATGCCAGAGGGAGGAAGTCAAGTGAGGTCTGGGGGTTGCCTTGACAACAAGGGAGCCTGTGGCCACTCAAGGAGCTTGATATTTCTTCTAAGGGCAAAGGGGGAGACCTCAGGGAGGTGACATACCTCCAAGTACATTTTGAAGACTGGAGAGGAGGAGGCTGATTGGGTTGTGAACTTTGGCAACTGTCCCAAGGAAGCCTCAAGGTCACAGCTACTTCCTGTCCTCAGGAGGAAGTGGAAGCTCTCCTCTAGAGGTTTTTTCTGGAGAGTTCCACACACACATGCCTATACATGGGTATGTGCTTGTGTGCATGGTTGTCAATGCATGGGTGCATGTTGCATGCATGGGGGAGTGTGCACTGTTGTGTGTGTGCGCAAAGGTGTGTGGGCTGGCAGTGGTGTCTCAGGTCTAGAGCCAGATGTTAGTGGGATCCAAGGTCATAGTGTTGTGGCCCGGAATGGGAGACTCCGCTTCTCAGAGTGGTCCAGTTCCTCCTTTCTTCTGCAGTGCAAAGTCTGGTGCCAGCTGGGGAGACATGGGCCACACTCCTTGCACAGCCATTTCTGCAAGCAGCTTTGGGCCAAGGCACAGCTGGCGTCATGTGTCCCTTTGCCCACTCTCAAGTGCATTCCTCCTCTGGGTCCTTGTCAGAAGAAGGGGGCCAAGAAGGTGAGGCGTGAGCTCCATGGGGCAAAGCACAGGTATCTCTGTGACCCCACAGCATTTGGAGAGGGCATACCTGGCCCCCTTGGAGGACTTCTGTCAGGCCCATAAACTTCCTGATGTTTATCCCCAGTGTGTCGGTGCCTCCTCTCAGTGCTGGAGTAAATGGAGCCACAGAGACCAGAACATTCCCTTGGCGCGTGGCTCTTTTCTCAAATCCCACACTGTGCTTTGAGGGACAGATACTTTGGAGCTGGCTGACCCTGCCTGATATCTGGACTTGTCCTTAGCCTGGGCCTGGCCTTTTCTGCCCCGACTTCTGACTTGTTTCCCTCCTCTCCATGACTTTGCCTCTGAGTTTCTGGTTTCTGCAGACAGACAGGCCTCAAGGCCCCAACTTCCTGTTCTCAGCAAAGCGCCCTTGACATTCCAGGCCTAGAACATCCTTGAAATACTGAGTCAGCCATTGTCCTGGTCAGGGCCGTGGCTCACAGGATCACCGCACTCCACAGGGAGCAACACCCTTGGCCATCCCTCTGTCCTGGGTGGTGCAGTGCCACAGAGCCTCTGTCTATCAGGAGAGTGGGCTGGAGCAGGTAGGTTAGTCCTGACTGTGGGTCCCCTTCATATCAGCAGCACATGAGAGCCACAAACCAGCCCCACACTCACTCACTCACCCAAGCCCCAACTGAAGGCCACAGTAGCTTCCCACAGCCCCCAGGACCCTGATGCCTGAGCTTCCACAGCCCCTGGTCACCCAAAACCCACTCAGGAAGGGATGAAGAATCCAAAATGAAGGTCTGTTTCTTCAAGTAGAACATCTTTTTTTGTTTGTTTGTTTTTTATTTTATTCTCTGTGTAACAGTCCTGGCTGTCCTTACCAGGTTGACCTCAAACTCACAGAGATCCGCCTGCCTCAGCCTCCTGAGTGCTGGGATTAAAGGCGTGCACCACCACCGCCCGACCAGAACATCATTATTTTTGAAGGCCGACAGCACATGGGTTGGTAGTGTCTGTCACATGAGCAGAGCATCCATACCTCCAAGAAGGTCCATGCCAGGGGGCTGGAGAGATGGCTCAGGGGTTAGGAGCACTGGCTGCTCTTCCAGAGGTCCTGAGTTCAATTCCCAGCAACCACATGGTGGCTCACAACCATCTGTAATGAGATCTGGTGCCCTCTTCTGGCCTGAAGACACACATTACAGAACACTGTATATAATAAATAAATAAGTAAATAACCCAGGTCAGCACTAAGGTACTGCTGCCTGGGCAAGGGGGTACAATCCAGGGGCATTGTGACTTTCTTCCCAGGGGCAGAAGCTGCTTGTCAATCATATACCACCAGCTTCCCCGACATACTAACTCCTTCATGGCTCTCTTCAAGGGCTAGGAGAATGGACCCTGGGGAACCCCATGCCCAAGCAGTATGCAAGCTTGCTCTCTGGTGAGCCATAGGGTGAGAGGGGCCAGGAATTGGGTTCTGGCAAGTGCTTAAGAAGAATCTGCTTCTCGAGGCCAGCAAGATGGCTCAGGTGGCAAAGGTGCCTGTGGCCAAGCCTGATGTCCTGAGTTTGATCACTGGGTGGGACCTACATGGCAGAAGGTGAGAACTGACTCCTGAAATTGTCCTCTGACCTACACAAACACACACGTGTCGTTCCCCAATAATAAATAAAAATCAACGAACCCTTAGAAAATCAAGAACCAGTTTTGGGGTGATGAAGAAAACCGTATCATGCATGTACTGCTTCCTGTGGTGTAACCTCCACCGCAGGGTTCACGTGACCAGAGTGACACTTGGGGCTTCTGAAGGACAGAGTGGAACAAAGATTCCATGACTGACTGGACACTGTTACTCCAAGACATACAACCCTGAGACCTGGAGATCTCAGGCAGGGGGAAAGTGGATGAGACCAGCCTGCCTGTGTCATCTTTATGAATGTGTGGACTCCTAGTTCATACCATTTCATTCTTAATAGCAGGTGTACTTAACAACCGAGTCACCAAGATTCCTGGAAACTTAATAACAGGCCCTGGATGCTGGGCCTGAACAGGCTGGCACCCCCGTGGGCCAAGGCAGTGCCTCCTCACTTGGGCACTTGGCCAAGCTCCCACTGTAGCTCTGTTTTCCCTGTCAGACTGTCCTCAGGGCTCACAGCATTTGTTCTACAACCCAAAGGCAGCTCAAGCTTCCTGCTGCTGCTGTCCTTAGTACACCAGTGCCTCTGTCCCTGTCCCGTTGGGCTCCTTTGA
>JAQHUG010000471.1:1065580-1078639 GCA_028555095.1 Dicrostonyx torquatus | reverse complement strand
CAAGAGGGGTGTCACTCCCACTTCCTGACAAGAGCAAACATCCACCCACATGCAACCAGTACATCATGTGTCCGATGACCAGCATCCTTCCCATCACCCCACACATGCTTCCTCAGCACCTTCCTGGGCTTCACTTGTCATTACTGTTTTCCTCTCTCTGAAATATTCTTGGTATAATTTTAATTCTTGACCACTATTGATATCATTTATTCATATCTTTTGCTTTATAGAAAGATTTCCTAAGAGGATAGTTCATACACTCTAGTTTATGATTTATAACATTTGGCTGAGTTGAACTATGAACATTTCACTCAGTTTGGGGGGCTATGTGAAAAGGGTTTTTGAAGAATTTGCTCATTTATTTTGCGTGTCTGTGTGCACCCGTCACAGCGGGCATTCATGGGTCAGGGAACTTTTGAAAGTCGCTTTGCTCCCCTCTACCGTGTGGGACCCCAGGATGGAATCAGGCTGTCAAGCTTTGCAGGAGGCATCTTGCAAGTCCCTAAGTATTTAGCTGACATTTGTCCACCTTGCTTTCTCTCAGGATCTCACTAGGAAGATAATTAATCATCAGTAATTCACTCTTCCTCATTTGATTTTATCAGTGTTAATGATTCCCAAACTCTCACACAATAATCCTCTTAGTGAATTCTTCTTCCTGAGTCTAAGTTGTAGTGATTTCCAGGTGCCTCTTTGTTCCTAATGCCGTGCAACTTCACTTCCAAATAGTTCATTGACTCCCTCAAACATGTCTGCGTATTAAAAGCAACCAGGCATAGATTTCCATTTAACATGACATAAACCCCATCCTAAACCTCATTCCCATCCATTAGGAAGGCAAGCTGGATCTAGCCACAAGGCCAGTCGTTAGAGCCCTTATAAGCCCAACACAGACCTTCAGCACGATGCCCTCTGCACTCATGCTGACAGGGCACTGCCCAGACAGGGAGAGCTGCACTGTACTGCATGTTAAGCCATGGGAGCAGCAACCTGCTCCTCTGGAGATGCCAGCAGCCCTTCCCAAAGAAGCAGAAGGAACTGACCTGTGATTAACCAACCACAGGAGAGAAGAGCTCTACGGGGTCTCCTGACTGTGTTTCCTTGTAAGATGTCCCCCAACAAAAGTCACTCAGACAGAAGTGAAGGCAGTGAAACCCAAGGTCAGAAATTAATGAGAGGAAAGCCAGGGACAACCGGGTCTGTCCCGTGAGCCTCACATGACCCGTGCAGCTTATCATACCATCTGGCTCAGGGGCCAGCTGCGCATGTGAACCCACAGTGTTAAGACAGAATACCCAAGACCTGTGCAAACTGTGCTTTGGGGATGGGAGGTAGCACGAAGACAAGGAGCTAGCACCTGCCGACCTGTGGGAAAGGTGGGAGTCAGGTTTTTTTTTAATATATATATTTTAAGAGTGTAACATTTGGTGAGTTGACCACGTTCCAGTGAAAAGCTAACAATCCAAGGGGAGCACAAATTGGACTGGATGGGTTTAGATGCTAAAGAGGACACAGAGTTTGGCAGGTAGGGAGAAAGTCAGAGCTCAGAGTAGCTGGAGATGGAAATGATTAAAACATGCTATGAAAAATTCTCAAAATACTAATAAAATATTCCTAGGCTTCATATAAAAACTTAAGTGCACACATTTAAAATAAAAATAATACAGATTATAAAACTATCCCTTTTGAGGGCTGGCAAAATGGCTGAGTAATGGAAGGCATTTAGTGCACATGCGTGCATGTACAATGGTGTAAGGACTACATTTCCCTTAAAAACACAATATACACGTAAACCTATGGCCAAGTTTATCCCTGACAGTGCAAACCTCAACACTCCATTCCTGGGGGTGACCATGGCAGGAGCATGTCCCCTGCATGTTGAGGGCTCATAATGCCCTCATATATACATACACATACACCTTGCAGGTCTTTCTTTATACATAGTGGTTTCTGGAGTTTTTGTGGGAACTCTGTTTGGGTGAATGTGTGTGCCTCTGCATCTATAAGTGTTTTGTGTGTTTTTCCTTTGGTTCTTTTTTTTTCTGATTGTTTGCTTTGCCCAATTCTGGTTTGTGTGTTTTTATCTTTTCTAGATGCCAATTTTCTAATGAGAGAGGATAAAAACGGGTGAGGATTTAAAGTGAGTGAGGAGGTGTGGAGGATCTGAGAGAAGTTGGGGGAGAGGACCCATAATCAGAATATATTGTATTAAAAAAAACATTTTCAAGAAAAACTAAGCTAAATCTACAACAAGATCCAGCTACCCTCACTCTGGGTTATACATGCAGAAAAAAAGAAACCAGCATTCTAAAGATCCCTGCACACCATGGTTGGGGAGATACTTCTCACAATAGCAAAATATGGAATCAGTAGAGATCATGTTTCAACTCATGAATAGAAAATTAAACTGTGATCATACACACAGAGTGGGGAATATTATTGACAAAGAAAATTAAATCTCATCGCTCTCAGTAAGATGAATGGAAGTGGGGAACTTTACTTCCATTATCATCAACAACAACAGTTCCCACAATAACAATAAGCCAAGCCCATTCAGACAAGTACCACATATTCTCTGTCATATGTGGAAGCCAGAAAGGTAAACCGAGTCTAGAGCAGTGGTGGATAGGAGCTGGGGAGGGCTAAAAAGAATGAACAAAGAGAAGCTGGATTTGTTCATTGCATCTGATATACACATGTTGAAATGCCACACTAGGTCCTGTCAATGCGTACAACTAATAAATGCTCATCAAGATTAATTGTAAAATGCAGACATCTAGCGCCTCCCACTCAGCCCTGATACTGTGGTGTGCAAAGTTGTGCCTGAATCCCTTCAGCAAAAGCGCATTGTTCCCAACAGAGAGCCTGCGGATGCATCCTCGTTCCCATGGACCGGCTCATTCTTCTGTGTAGATCTGTGCAGTCTGCTTTTAGACTCGCCTCTCGCCATTTTCCAACCGTCTTTCTGTGTGGTAATTCCCACAGTCCCCTCCACTGTTCAGAACCTATGAGACCACAGTCCCGACCTTTCGCTCTGCCTTGACCCTCAGCCTGCCTTTTCTTTTCCTTCTCAGACTTCTGATGTCTTCAGAGCTGGTTTAATTGTACTTTCAGATCTCCGAGTTCCTGTCTTCCAAGGCAGTCATTTTATTCCTAGTGCTTTCCTAGCAGTTCACGCAGGGGTTTGGATTTGGGCTCTGTCTAACCAACAGCACCGTTTCTTTCTCTTCCCAACCACAGCACCTTGTGCATATTTTTAAAATAATGAATCTAAGTTGCTCACACTAACCACAAACCTGCAATTCCAACACTTAAGAGTGGAGGCAGGAGGATGGCGATTTTGTCCCCAGCCTAAGTGCCTTCATGATACCTTGTCATTACCACCACAATTGCAAGGAAGGGACGTGTGAGAGACTGGAGGGGAAAGAGGGAAGGGGACAAGTGATATAATAATATTTTAATTATAAATAAATTTAAAATACAAAAACCAATGTCTAACAGTGAAATATCATGTTAATTCATACATGTATAGGAACATATATAGTCTACATATAACTATTTGGGCTGGTAAAATTTATGTATGCATAACTATTTCTAAATCTAAAACTATGGATATATGAGGGGGAAAACAGCACTACACATGCATACGCACACACACACACACACACACACACACACACACACAAAACCTACACAGCAGAAGTCTAAACTTACCTTTATTAAAGAAGAATGTGGTTGCAATGTTCCTAACTTGGTATGCGAATATGCCAGAAAACGTGGATGCAAAAATGACCTGTTTCAATCAAAATAATGACATTTCATTGTAATATATCATTAATAACAATCTATAGCATTAATAGCTCATTAACAACAAAAACTTCCAGAATAATTAAACAAAAGTGTAAATTTTACCAGCCCAGATATCTGAAAAGTAAACAGACTTGTCTTTTCACTATCTAGCTTGTGTTCTGATGGTGTATTAGGGACATAAAAACTCAAAGATGCCAATTAGGACAAAACCCAAGGACCAGTATGGGGTTCTTACAAATTACAAAAAACCACGAGTGCTCAGCCCCACATCTTCTCAGCTACAGTTTCCCTGAACCACAAATCAGTCTCACAGTACGATGACTGAAGCATTTGCTAATGAGTCGAATGGGTTGTTTGTAGAGCAGCACCAAGTGGTTCTGACAAAACTACGAACCTCCTCAAAACTCGTACACCTGTTTCTATGTCATCATCTTGGAACTCTGCTTAGTTCCTTGATATTCAGCTTCTCTCCTGTTTGTTTGTGTTAGCCCTTTCTATATCCTAGTTACTAACTGTCAGACACATAGCTGTTAAATATTTATTTCCCGCTCTGTAAGCTTCCTCTTCACTTCAGGGACAGTGTTCTTCATTGTACAGAAACTTTAGGCTCATGAAGTCCTACTCGTTAACTGTTGGTTTTAATGCTTCCAACTATTAGCATCCTGTTCAGAAAGCCCTTTCCTGTGCCAAGGAGTTCAGACATAGTCCCAACTATTCCCTCTATCAGACTCGGGGTGTCTGTCGTAGACTGAGGTCTGAAAGCCATTGGTAGTTGAATTCTCTGTGGGCTCAGAAATAAGACTCTAGCTTCCTTCCGGCTTGTACATGTAGCCATCCAATTTGACCAGCAACATGTGTTAAAGATGGTGGCTTTTCTCCAAAGTGTATTTTGGGCCTCTTTGTCATAGATCAGGTAGTTCTAGGAGTATGGACTTATGTCAGGGTCCTCACCAGATAAACGTAACAGCCATTGACAGAACATTCCACCCAGACACTAAAGAACATACGTTTCCTAAGCAGCCAACAGAACGTACTCCAGAACTAACCGTGTGGAAGAACACAAAGCCAGTTTTAACAAATAGGAAATGGAGATGGCTTCCTGCATTCTAGCTGATCCCAAGGGAGTAAAGGCAGGCATCAGCAACAGAAACTAGAGAGCGCACACAAACTCACGACGGACTATGGAATCATTGCATTGAGGAGGAAATCAAAAAAGAAATGTAAAATTCCTGAACAGAGTAAATGAAAATGAAAGCACAAGATGGAGGTAGTCATACAAGTAAGTCTAGAGTATTGAGGGTCTATGCCGAGAAATTTGAGAGATCCTTAATAATTGAATAATTACACCTCAAGGCCTTGGAAATAGAAGAGCAAGCAATACCCCCGACCCAGATAGGAAGAGATAATAAAATCATGGTTGAAATTAGTGACCTAGAAATGAAAAAGATAATATAAAAAAAAATAGTGAAATGAAGAAATTTTTTTGTAAAGATTGACAGGATTGACCAACATTTGGCCAATTTAACCTAAATAAAGAGAGAAGGTTTCCAAATAATAAAATTGGAGACGAAATGGAAGATTTTATGACTCTAAGGAAATTTAGAGTATCTTAAGAACACACTTTTGAAAATCTAAGCACCTTGCTAATCAATTATGCCACTGGACCTTCAGTACCAAACTGGAAACCTAGGAAGAAATATTTGTGTTTCTTAATATATATGGCCTGCAAAAGCCAATCAGAGATGTAGTCCTGTAACATCCAATGAGATAGAAACAGTGCTTAAAAATCTCCAAAGAAAAAAAAACTGAGACTAGATGGATTCGGTGCAGAATTCTTCCAGATCTTCACAGAAGTAACTTCAATACTCCTCAAATTACTCCATAAAACAGAAAATGAAGGGATATTTCTGAATTATTCTCATGAAATCAGTATTACCCTGATGCCAAAATGGACATGGAAAGATTCAGCACAAAAAGAAAATCATGGGGCTTACTTTGATGAATCTGGATGGAAAAAATCTCAGTAAAATACTTGAAAACCAATTCAATAATACATAAAAAGATTACCTGCTGTTATTATCACAGAAATTCAAGGATGATTCAACATACATCAACCAATAGACATAAAGCACCACATAAATAGATTTAAATCATCTCATTAGACATACGAATGCCTTGGATAAAACACAACCTCTATTCATGAAAACAGTTCTGGGGACTCTAGGGATACAGGGGACATACACACTAAAGACAATTTACAGCAAGACCACAGCCAACATTTTGCTAAATGGAGAAAAAGTCGAAACATTTCCACTAAAATCAGACATAAGACAAGGATGCCCACACTCTCCGTCAGTATTCAATATAATGCTTATATTCCTAGCTAGAGCAATAAGACTACTGAAGGAGATGAAGGGGTACAAATTATAGACAGAAAGAAGTCAAAACAGCTGGGCAGTGGTGGCGCACGCCTTTAATCCCAGCACTCGGGAGGCAGATCTCTGAGTTCGCAGCCAGCATGGTGTACAAGAGCTAGTTCCAAGACAGGTACCAAAGCTACAGAGAAACACTGTCTCAAAAAAAAAAAAAAAAGACAGCTTTCTTTTCAGATTCTGTGATTAGATAGACAAAAGACCTGAAGGATTCCACCAGAAAAACTCCACAACTGGTAAACAGAATCATCATTTAGCATTTACAAAATCAACACACACCAAAAACTACAAAAAGTAGATGCCTATAAACAAATGGCACCAAGAATAAATCAGGGAAATAAGACCATTAGCAATAGCCTCAAAAAAAACTTTAAATAAATATAACCAAAGAAATGAAAGACATGTACAGTGAAAATTTAAGACATTAATTAAAAAATTGAAAACAATACCAGAAAAGAGAAAGACCTTCCATGCTCATGGATTGGTAGGAATACTATGCTGAAAATGATCATCCTCCTGAAAAACTTTACAGATTCAACATAATCCCCCTCAACATTCCAACACAATTTTCGACAGAAATTGAAAAACACTACTTTAAATGTTATATGGAAAGACAAAAAAAACCAGGATAGTCTAAACAATCCTGAACAATTAAAAAATCAAACAAAACTATAGCAATAAAATCAATATGATACTGGGTCAGAAAGAGACACGAGAGCCTTCTAAAACCTCTACTGTGTCATCCGGCTTCTCTTTGGCCAAAGTCAGTATCACAGACACAAAAGAGCAATGTAATTTGTAGGTCCCAGGATGGAATGAAAACCATCTCAACTCACTCAAAAAGCTTTACGTGGTGCTCAGAGCATTAACCAGATTCTTTGGATCTGTGGTATTCCCCAGAGATCATGTGCCACTGCCAAGCCTTCAGTCCCGAGGGCTATTGGGGTATTGGAAGTGGGCCTTGTCCTAGTTTGGTTTCTGTTGTTGCTGCTCTTAATGACATACTATTTACATCTATTTAAATGTATACTAAATGTTTTGGATTTTTGAAACATGGAGATTAAATGTGGCATAGAGGAGCCTGACCATACTTTGATTACAAAGAAAGCAAAAATAGGATTCCACCTTCATCTCCTATGGGCCTTAGACAAAATGCCCGTTGGAGCATGGCAAGATTCTAATTGTTAATATTATTTTCAGAATTCATCGAGACAATCTCTGTTAAACAAATGACTCTTATTACCTATTACACTCTACACTACAAAATTTTATACTGAATAATGTTTATAAGATACATACCCACACTAGGAAAGTGGACCCTGTACATAGTCAAACAAGAACTGACTGTTTCAAAACGATGTACACATTTGTGGGGGGGGAGGGAACTTTTTATAAAGTTTCTGTAAGTTTTATATAAAGACAAAATATAGACAGTGAGGGAAGGTTGTATACAAGGTTAACGCCATTCAGAATAAAGGGAGAGAGGAGGGCAGTGAAAGCTATATCGAAACAACAGGAGAAACATAACTGTGGGTTGGCAAAACCTTTTGAGCAGAAGAGAAATGTATAGTGTAAGCAGGAAGCAGCTGTACTTGAGCAGGGAACATAAGACAGAAGGGAGAAGGGGGCTGGAGCTGATGCTGGGGCAGCGGGGGCAGCAGCTGGTGCTGGGGCAGTGAGGGATGGGCACATTGAGAATGCAGATCTTCAGTAGATACAGCTGTAGGGGAGCAAGCACTCTGCTTTGTCCCTGTGACGACACCACAGAATTGGTGTCAGCTCACTCAAAAGTCATTCTCTCTAAGCAATGGCTGAGGCCAGTTTGGTCTGTGTTTTCAAGTTAAGCCACACTTTAGCATTTAAACAGTCTACCTGATTTCCTAGGCTGGCATATGTTTCTGGACTGGGTTCCAGTTTTTTTAAGGCATCTGTAGTGTACTAAATAAGATACTTGAAATCCCGTAGCTGTGCAAAACAGTGTATACAGGTGCAAAGTTACACATGGGTAGGTAACAACTGTACCTTTCATGACTGCATGCGTGGATATGTTTTAAGGACTTTGGTCATTTTTATTTATCAGATGTGACTTAAGACATCATTAACTTAGGATGTAGAATATCAGATCTAAAATCTCAGTTCTGCATGAATATTAAAGACAGAGCATGCCAGAGGAATGGGGTCTTTATGCTCAGCTTAGGGAGAGGTTGAAGAAGGGCAACTGGAAAGAGCTGTGTGGTAGAGCGAGCACTTCCGGACTTACTGTTTCTCAAGATGGAACGTGTATGTTTTGCCCTCAATTCTGATCAAGTAAGTGACCTGCAGCAAAGTGCCAGACGGAGAGATAAAGACATTGTTAGAAATGTCACCTCCTTAAAAGTAACAAGCCGTGGTTTATGTATAGACACATTTTATAGGACCAGACATTAGAGCCTATATATCCCCAAACTGAAATGACTCCACAATATAGTATCTATTATTTCTCACGCTTCTAACACATACATACCTTTTCCAGTTCATGCTTTATTCCCTCATTCAAAATCCCCTAATCATTTTACTATTGAATTAGCAAAATAACACAGACACAAACCCCCAAACTATAAGCTACATTCTCCTCACCTACCGCTATCGCCTGTACTGTCACCTATTACCCTATTACTGAACCTAAAGGGGTAACAAATAAAATACAAATGTCTTCTACTACAGTGTAACACCAGGACCATAGACACTGAAAAGAAGCCATGAAATACATCCGCATTGTAAATGGTGGCAAGTAATTATTAGCGACCATATACAATGATGTATACAGGTATATTTTTCTTCCTATAAAAGGAAAGATAAACAACTGGAAACACATTTTATAATGTCAGTTTCCATAACCTGGAAGAATAAAATGTCCTGAAGAGACGTTCTAGTGTCATCCGCAGACAGGTACAAATGAGACACGTGCCTGGGACAGAGTGATGAAGGGAAAACATGCATAAATCTTTTCTGAAAATCAGTTTTCAAGCTTAAAGAAAGGACATTGAGGTGGAGGCTACAGGCAGCTGTGACGGGGTGGAGTTGGATATGACTAAGATATATCATAAAGACTTATGAAATTTTCAAAGCCTAAATAAAAATGTCACTTAAGATGTTAAGTTCATGGCTTGAAATGTGAAATATTGACATGTAGGTTGAAAACTATCTACTGTCAAATCGAGAGAGGCTGGTTATACAACTAGGCAAGATGACGTTCATGTTATATATTCAATTAAAATATCTGCTTAAGGAGAGCAAAAGGTAAACGATTATGAGAAGCTTCGAAGACAGTATGTCTAACTTTGTAGACAATGGTCACTCTGGAAAACACTAAAAACATCCTGATCTACTATGCTAAAAAATTTTAACTGCTTCCTTATTGGCCGGTGGAAATAACTCTGAAGGCTATCTGCTGGTCAGGAGGTTTACATGTATATGAGGTAACAGTGTAGACATTGGTAAACAATATTGCCACAGACAGCAATAAAAATGTGACTAAATATTCAGTTGGTTAAAATTAGTGCCTCAGACTTATGTAGATAGATACTCATTTTTACACTCCTCTCTGTATTGTTTACAGTAATTTTATAATTTTTATACTTCACTGGTTTTGCAAAAACAAAACAAAACAAAAACAAAAGACAGGTTCTCCTGAGTAAATTAGAAGCATAGAGGTTATGGGAGAAGGGAGGAGGGAGGAGGGAGGAGGGAGGGAAGGAGAGCAGAGCGGACAAAAAAATGTAGAGCTCAATAAAAAAACAATTTTAAACAAACTATAACAAAAAAAAGCAGACCAAAAAAAAATCACGTATTTGTTTACATACGTGTGCATTTATAGGCCTGGCGATTTTTATGTTGCCAGCTTAAAAAACCATGATACAAGGTAAAATTTAGTGCAGTTTTGTGTGTAAAAACATATAATTACTGTGCGTGTTTTCTCTGAGTTCAGTAAGCCGTGCACAGCAGCATGGGGACCGGAAGCTAGAGCAGTTGAGTCTCACATGAAACAGCAGTGCAGCGTTAAGGGAGAAAGCTAGGATATTTGCCATTCCTCGGACCACCCATCTTTAGATCATTAAATTGGGCATAAACAGAATTTCAAAGAGGCTCTGTAGGAATTCACTGATGTGGGCCAGAAGTGAAGTCCTAATTAATACCCGTCATTTCCCCAAAATCCAGTTTCTTAATTACGTGTGTTTCTGGCTCCTTGGCATCCTTGATGTTGCTCTCGATTTTCTGTGGCACTATGATCCGCAGAAGAGGCGTTTCAGAGTCTGCAGAGAGGGACACAGTGAGGACATCCCAGCGCAGCAGTAGACATCTTCTCTTGGCTAAGCTCTCCTTTAGCCAACGGGAGAACACACAGGACATGTGGGCCCCTCTGTCTATCTAGCTCCCTCTCCATCATCTCTCTCTCCTCCCACTTTGCGGACCACTTTGCGCATGTTCTCGTGAACATTGTATAAAGAACAAGGGTCAATGGGCTTTGGGCTGAGTCCTCCAACCACCAGACAGAGGTAGACCCCAAGACCCTGGAACTGGGTGGGCTCTGGGCACCTTGTTCTGAACTTCAGTGTGAAGCCAGCATGGCAGGAGGCCTGTCGACAGGTGGTCCTCTGCCCAGCAGCATCTTCACTTACCTTGGCCGGCAGTGATGAGTTGGCCCAGGCATGAGAGGACCAGGAAGAAAGGCAGCATGGTGTGGCCGCTGGCTTTGCCACAGTGATGGCAGTTGGTGCAACGGTGGTAGCAGCGGTAGCTCGCGGCCCCTGAGCCTGGGCTCTTGCGAAACAGGAGAGGCAGAGCCAAGCACTTAACCGGAAGTCTAGCAGCGTGGGCACTGCAGCAGCTCTGTGCCTCAGGGACCAACATTTTGCCTGCAGAGGCCACAGGATGCCTCGGAGCCTTCCCACTTGAGTGCAGGACTCGGCGGGAGTCCTCCTAATGCATGAGCAATGTCTCCAACCACCTAGTAGCAAGTTTTTTGTTTGGTTTTGTTTTGTTTGCTTCAGTTTGCATGCCTTTACATGCAGTATTTACATGTAAAATAAAATGAATGCCTTTCCCATTTTGTAAAAGGAAACAGAAAATAATAAAAATCCAAACACTTTTCTTCATTAATTCTTCCTACACATCTTAAGAAATAGCTGCAGGAGTTAACTATTAATAACAAGAAAAATTGTTTACGGAAGAATTTGCTCTGCTTTGTGTTATAGATCATATTTATCTTAATGCTTCAGTATTTCAAAAGGCCAGATGGTTTTCATATTCTGAAAAATAAATCACCTAACCATTGACAGCAAATAATATATAAGGACTTTTACATGGTTGCTCCTAAAATATATGACTTCCTGGCTGGTACCTTCATACAATTTTGAAATTCAAAATAGGCCATGAAAGTTATGATAGGTGGTAATTAGTTATTCATGATTTTATTATATTCTATGGATGCTAGCAAGGTAATCAAAATCAGAAACATGTTTATAACTCAACATTGTTGGTGCTTTCATCCGATTAACATAGATGCAATTCAAGGTGTTTAACTACAAACATTGAAATTCTTTAAATTTAGCTCAGTCTTGAACTTTTTGAAGGTCAACGAGCAATAGGCATGGAGCGTCAAATATGATAAATATTGTGTTTGTGTCTGAGTCAGGTACAAACAGGAAGGCGGATGTGTGCAAGAGCTGCCCTACCTAAAAATTATGTGAGTCAGTAGTAAGACGTATGACGTTTTGTGTGAATGCATGGAGATTGCTTTTTTTTTCCCTCCATCTCTCAACAGTGACTACAGGAAGTACGTCATATTCATGATGAGGCATAGCTGAACGAGTAAATGACTTTTTCCAAGGGTTTTACTAGTGCTACATTTCTATCTCAAAAAAAATCTATAATAATCTGGACATGAGTTCAGTCATAAAAAATGGAAGTGAGAACTGAGCATAGTCAGACCACAGATGCCAACCCATGAGGAGAAAAGAAAACGGTGAAGGATACTTACCTTTTAATCTTTGAAAATAAAAACTTTTGCAGAGCAAAATAAATCTCTCATTTAGCCTTCAAAGACCCCTTCTTAATAAAACTTGTGTTTTTTATATTTATTAAATGTATTCAAGAAGGTTATCGCAGACTAAAGACAAAGAGAAATCCCATTCCTTTATAGCTGTACAGATGCAACCAATTTCATAGGCAGTCACCATCTTTATTAAAGGGTGAATAAGATGTCGTGTTTCTTAGAGGTCACCACAAAGGTGTACTCGAGCCCAGAAACCAAGACCACCTCGCTGAGAAGACAGGGCTTAATGACCTGGCAATACTTTCCCAATGGGGCTCTCGCTGCCCCCAGACTTTAGCTCTTCTTCATGGCAAAGACGGTCATGGTCCTTTCGGAGTTTGGTGTGATTGGCAGGTTCGCAGGTGAGCTGAGGATGAGTTAGAACAAAGGAGTGTGAGATTTAAGCAATGAAGTTAAATTTAGTAAGGCTCTTTAGAAGCAGCTGGGCAAGAGTGGATGAGACGTTTAACAAATGCGTGGAAAAGGGAGTATATACAAACGTGGTGCAAGCAGGGTTATGCAAGAATAGAGCGGAATGTTAACTGTATATCACAAATTTATTATGACTCGATATGGTTGGATGTCATAATAACATTTTGCCATAGACTATACTATGCCTTCCATATTTTAAATCTTTTAACTATGTATTATAATTTACTAAATCCTATTAGTGCTCTTCCTATCCTCTTTCCTAGATTTTATTAAAATAACTACTTTTGGGACAGGTGTGGAGTACAGATAGAT
>JAQHUG010000471.1:1026509-1037153 GCA_028555095.1 Dicrostonyx torquatus | reverse complement strand
CCTGTCCATCCCCCTGTCGATCCTCCTGCCCATCCTCCTGCCCTTCCTCCTGTACATGATAAATACATAACATGATAAATATAAATATTATATAAATGTACACTTTACATAATATAAATAAAATATAAATTATATAAATCACTTATAAATTTGTAAATACATCTATAAATAAAATACACTACACTTATATGATATATGGAATATATTTTGTACATTATATATGACAGAATATAATGTAATAGATATAATATATAACATAATAAATATGGTAAATATAATAAATATGATCAATGACACCATACAGAATAAAAATAGCAAAACAAATCCAAGTCAGTTCTAATGTCTTGCTTATTAGATTACTAAAGCCATATTGCTGAAATAAATACTCACCCCATGGTTATTGCAGTCTCTAGTAGCATTGCAAGTGTTAAAATTTGCGACAAATCTCAATTCTCTGCACACGGCCTCCTTACAGTACTAAAGCAAAGCAATGAAAACATAAAAAATAAAGGCAGTCAAATCATGAAATTGAGAGCATAGACAAAGCACAAGACATATTTAGGAAAACCAAAATTTTTATTACCTATAGTTGGGATTCAAATCTCTCAGACTATAGCCAAGAAAAAGGTAATTCTTACATACTAAAACGAGTTTTGTGCCTACAGACCGCAAATTATGCAAGGACTTTTGAGTCTTACTTTCAAGCCATCTATCCTAAGTCCTATCAGAAAGATAAAGCACCAGAAGGAGATGATGTCAGTTTTGATCCCAAGTGGAAGGAGCCTGTGTGTCCTGCAGTGAGTGAAGGTTTACAGATGGATCCTGTTTGATGAGGAATTACAAAACACTAACTAGCACATAAACTTGCTATCAGAAGTGTGAGCATTGCTGATCTCAAGTTATCTGAAGGCCTTTGGAAGTGACTCGCAGGGAAGGCATAGAGTTTGAAGCTAGGAAATCCCTGGGAGTTTAAAGCTAGAAAAGCCCAAAAGACCATTGTGCTAGGAATTTGGAAGGTCAGCCTGCCGAGAGGAACACAGGCAGCAGGGACCTGACACATACACTTTAAAAGGCGGCAGGGACTATTGCTAGGGATCTGGCTACAGGCTGTTCCTGTGGTAGCCTGGCAAAGAGTGCAGCAGCATCCTGTCTGTCATCACTCAAAGGAAGCTAAATTGTAGAGTACCAACTAATTTGTTTGGTAGGGGCCATAAAAGGCAAGGGCATTCAGGCTGTTATAGTTACTGTCACTGTGCCCTGGTTAAAGTGAGCGAGAGCAACAAGCACAACTGGGAAACACGATGTTCGTCAGGGGATGAAGGGGAGTGGTCTTGGCCATTTCGGCTTATAGCCACGCTCCGCCATTAGCTAATTATTCCGCCCCCCTAATTAGCTAATGGCGGGGCGTGGCTATAAGCCGAAATGGCCAAGACCACTCCCCTTCAAGGGGAGGCGTGGATTTAATGTTGGAGACAAAGGCGGTGCTTAAGGCAACTACTGCCATTCTTCAAGATTAGCATCCTTAAGTGGACATGTGCTCTAAACTGGTACAACAAGAACGCTTTCCCGAAGGAAAGACCCAACCCTTCAAAATTTTGGATCTTGTGAAAACCCAAATGCATTCGAAAAGGAGAGACCCTAAACATAGGATGCAGAAGAGGGATCTTCTCAAAAACATGTTTTTGAGAAGCATTTCCTTAGGATCAGCACACAAGGGCCAATGTATCTGTGATCCAGGAAAGTCAGGCTGCATCTCAAGCTGGCAGCAAACCTTGACAGCAACATCCACACGGTACTGTTTCCACATGTGTACTGAATGCAAGACTGAGGGGCTCAGAGACCTGCTCCATGGACAAAGAGGGCAGCTTGTGCTTGGCGATACGAGGCATGATCTGTTTTATTACGAGGAGTCGTCGAGGGGCCACAGCACAAAGCCATAAAGGTCAAGGCTACGACCCCATTAGACCCTGGGATAGAAGAGACTCCCAGCAAGGGGAGCATCCAGTGATGAAAGCGACAGGCACAGGTTGGAGCTGGCCCAAGAGAAAGACTGGGGGGGAACGGACAACAGAGCTGGAGATCTAAGGATGCTAAAGCTCTTTAGATCCCATTTGTTTCCATCATGAGTACCAGATGCCCAGTGTGAAGCTGCAAAAATTTGTTTTTGATGAGTTTTTGTCTTTATTTGATTCATAATTTTCCTTGCTATACCCCTGTAACTCATTTCTGGAATGGAATCTTTATGCCATTCTAAGTTTGAAGTATATAACTTTTTTTTTTTTACTGTTATGATCAGTAAGAGACTGCCTGCCTCAGCAGAGACTTTCACTCTTGAACTGTGTCGGAACTGCAGAGTACAGAGACCTTTGCCATTGGACTGAATGCATTTTGCATTTTAAAAACGGTCATGAGCCAATGGGGAGAGAGGGAGAGACATTATGGCTTCAACGTGATATGCTGGATGTCGAGTTGATAAGGGGTGGACTTACAGTAGTTAATATTGATTGTCAACCTGAGAGGATCTAGGGTCACTGGGGAGCCGAGTCTCTGAGCCTGCCCATGAAGGGTTGAGGTAAGATGGTGCCCCCTTCTATGACAGTAGACTGAAAAGGGATGCACAGCTGAATTGATGATAAGCACCCAGCTAGCTCTCTCTGGCTGCAGATGTGATGTGACCAGCTGTCACCATGCCTCTGACCCTCTCTTAACCTGTCTTTGTCACAGCATCCAGAGAAGTGACTACCACAAAGATTAACAGCAGGAAGGCAAAGATGACTCCTGAGACAGCCATCTATAAGAGTGCTATACCACACAGCACAAGAAAGGGAAAAGGGAATGGGGAAAACAACACCAAAAAGGCAAAACCAAAATACAGAGCAATATCTACTTAAAAGAAAAAATATAAAAATACTAAAGCAAAGCCAGACAGTTCTTAGCAACATATTCAAATTAGGTAGCATTAAATATAAGTTATTTCTAGACTCCAAGATACTTTGGCAAAATGGAGAGAAAAAAAAAAGACATCCAAGACAGGTCAGATCCCCAAATGAGAAAAAAAAACCCATAAGATCAGCCTGTGCACAAGCCTATGGGGCGTTTTCTATATTAGTGATTGATGTGAGAAGGCCTTGCCCATTGTGGGTGGAGTCACCCCTACATTGGTGGTCCAGGAACGGGAAGCCAGCAGTAAACAGCACTCCTCCATTATCTCTGCATCAACTCCCGCCTCCAGGTTCCTCCCTGTCTGAGTAGCTTCCTTGACTTCCCTCAATGGACTGTGATGTCCAAGCCAAGCAAACCCTTTCACTCTAAACTGATGTGGTCATGGTGTTTCATCATAGCAACAGAAACCCCAACTAAAACATAAATTGAAGACTTTCAAATACTTACTGGTCATTTTATTTCTTCTTTTGAAAGCCATCTATATAATTCATTAGCCCATTTAATAATTTGGGGTTTTACTACTAAACTTTTGGAGTTATTGACAGATTCTAGCACTCCTATGTCTGTTTCTGAAAAATTCCAAGTCACCATAATGTTGAGACACTTGCCCATCTTTGCTTACAGCTTCAGTCTCCACAAGAGTTAAGGATGGTCTATGCATCACCTTCCTATTGCTGTGGTAAAACACCATAATCAAGGTAATTTACAAAAGAAAGTTTTATTGGTTTTTTTTTCTGGATTTACAATTCGAGGGAGATGAATGTCTATCACCTTCATGGTGAGGAAGCATGGCAGTAGGCAGGCATGATGACCAGACTAAGTTGAGAGCCTACATAATACACCACAAGCAGGAAACAGAGAGCACAAACCTGAAAATGCCATGTCTTTAAGCTCTCAAAGGTCAGTGCCATATTTCCTGCAGTAAGGCCATATCTCCTCAGCCTCCCCAGACATCATCAACAATTGGGGACCAAGCATTCGGATGCTTGAGACTATGGGAAGACATTACATTCAAACCACCACGTGAATCAAACCTATATGTCACCAACAGATGAATGGAAGAAAACATGGTACATGTACACAATGGAATATTTCATTTGGTTGTCAAGGAGAACCAGAGTGTGGCGTTTGCAGAAAAATAGATGGAACTAAAAGTATCATCGTGCTAAGGAAAATGAACCGGAAAGTGGCATCATACAATTCCTCTCATGTTCAGAATCTAATGTTTAATGTAGGGCATGGCTACCAAGTGTTTTGAGATGTAGGGATGTAATTACACTTGCTTGCTCTTTGTACCATGGGAGTCTTGTGCCTTTCCCTTTTGTTTGGGGTGTGTAAGGACTGTGAGTAATAAACTTGGGGCTTTTGTCACAGTATTCACTGGAAGTCCTCCTGACCCTACTGTCTCTGTCTATGTCTATTTCTTTCCTCAGTGCACACTCCCCTTCTCAGGAATGTACCTGGTGAGCCGGACCCAACAATACAGTCCATCAAGGTAGAGATAACCCAGCAACAGGAGGCAGTTGGTCACACTGCATTCATATTCAAGAAAGAGAGAAAGGCAGGGTAGAGAGACGAAGCAAGAGACAAAAAAAAAAAGGAATGAGAGCACTCAGTCTGGAACCCCAGCTTATGAAATGGTCTCACTTGTATTCAGGGTGTGTCTTCCCGTCTCAATCACCTAATAGGGACACTTTACAAATATATCAAAGGCTTGTTTTTGAGGTGATTCTAGATGCTGTCAAATTGAAACCAATATTAATTATTACACATACACTATTTAAAATGTTGGTAAGAATACAAAATGCTCTAACCATTATGGATAACAGTGTAGTAGTTATTCAAAATACTGAAAACAGAGTTACCTTACAAACCAGCAATTCTACTTCTAAGAATATACTCAAAATAACTAAAAGTAGGATTATGAACATTTTTGGTCCTATAACACTATTTACAGTAGCTAAAGTATGAAAATAGTCATGAGCTGAAGAATGAATTAAACAATACATGAGATATCCAAATAGTGAAATAGTACACAGCCTTGAAAAAGAACTTGTAATTTCTGCTACAGTGTGGATGGTCCCTGAGGATCTCAGCTAAGTAAAGTAAATCAACCACTTCTGTGTCATATCTATAGCGATCACAAAGCACAGAAAGGGGGTTCCAGAAACTACAGAGGGGAAAAAGAGCAATCCCATAGCTAGAGTTTCAGTTCTACAAGAGAAAAAGGCTACAGAGATGCACGGTGGTGTGGTAGCTACTCAACACTGGGAGTGAACTTAGTGCCACTAAATCACACACATCCTTTTAGAGGGGAACCTTTGTTATAAGCTATGAGCATTTTACCACAATGAAGAAATTGTAGAAAATACAGTGCTTGATAGTCAATACGAATATGACTACAAAATAATTGTAAATCAGTTTGAAGTATCTCAAATTACCATATCAGGGCCACAGATGGTGCCGTCTTCTACAAAGGTTACGTCTCTGTCTTCAATAGTGCTATATGTTGTTGGTGTGCTCTTAGGGATCCTCCCGCCTTTATAGAGAGATACACATACATCATTTTGTACGTGCGTATAAACTACAGATATGTTGACGAGCGTCACTATCTTCTTGAATGGCCATGTACAGACTAACTTCCCACACAGAACATCTCTGGAAGCATAATGGGAAAGGTCTCTTAGCATTTATTGGCATAAGTAGCTGATATCACAGGCTAGCAATTAAGGGTCCACACTAGGAAAACCAGCAATCACCTTCTCTGAACGTTTTCTTTCTGTCTTAGCTCCCTATACAATGTGAAACTGTAATTTACTCTTCTTTAACTTAGTATACATCTAAGTTAAAAATAATGTCTTACTAAATTAAATCCAAGTTGAATCATTTTTAGAATTAAAAAAATAATCATCATGACAGCTTTTTTATGCTTTGTTCTAGCTACTGGAGTTTGGATTAATGACCATTGACTGTAAGTTTTTTTTTTTTAGTTAGTAAAACAAGATAACTTTTATTAGATACATTTTATGAGGTATATCATGTTTATAATAAATATATTTGTGAACTACTTAACACAATGGATAGTTCATCAAAGCTATATACAGAAGCTATTTCCAAGGTCACTGGAGCTTTAACATTATTGACCCTGGACAAATGTACCATGGCAAGAGACAACAACCTTTCAGTTGAGATCACGGGCCAAAGAAAACCTGACAAAGTACCCCACTGTTGTTCACACAGAATAAATTCTAGTATTTGAGAATCTGCATTCTAGATAAAAGTATAATTTTCTAAACACATACTCAAATTTACAATGCTGAGAAATACAGTTGCCAAATCTATCACCTCTGGAATTCAACTCTTCATGACACCAGAAGGGAGCTCCTCTCACACCTAAAGATAAAGACAAAGAGAACTGAGATGGATTGAGAGTTCAGCTCACACTCCTGGACCCATAGAGGCAGACTGGAAACTGCAATGTGACCCCTTAGCATCATACATTGTTGGGATTGAAATACTTACAAAGAGATATCTGGGTTCTACTGCAACCTAGGAGACTGACCAAGATGAGGAAGGAAGGAGGGAGGGAGGGAGGGAGGGAGGGAGGGAGGGAGGGAGGGAGGAAGGAAGGGAGGAAGGAAGGTTGGTTAGCAGGTTTAGATATCTCGTATTTTAATAGAGAGGGGCAGATGTGGTTCCTCTCTATTCCCTTTTAATTGTTTTCTTTCTTAGCTATTTATTTACTGGGAAAAGACAGTTCATTCTTTAAAGTAGGGCCCAGTGTTCAGAGTGCACCCCAGGATGAGTTTATTTTCTGTGCTCCACACCAGATTCCTCATCCCCATACTCTATCCAGTAAACATAAAAGAAGCATTAAATTTTGAAAGTAGAAAGGATACTACCATTCATCTATATCAACCCACATACATATGGATGGACAGACAGACAGACACAGAGAGAGAAAGAGAGTCACAGTCTAGTCTTAAAAATTAGCAAAAATTCAGCTACTTGTACCAGATATCCCCATTGCTTTGACTCAGAAGTTTAAGGGTGGACTGCACTGTTCATGTCAGTCATTTGGTGAAGAACCAAGACCTTTGCTTTTGTTGCTTTTCATTGCCAAGAGGCCCCCTCTTCAACTGTTGCACATGTTCTCACATCCACAGTAACTGATCTACAGGTATTGCCTGCAGAAGGACATACTCCCTGTGTGTAGATGCACTTGTAAGGGGAATACACTACTGTCTGTAGTTCAGTTCTTGAGAAGAGTCTCCTTGTTAACAAAAGATACCAATAAGTTTCTGTCCAACCCATCCCAACTTAGCTGATACTCTAAATCTAATTTAGACCTCACCCATTAGAATCTGGGCCAGGATTAAATGATTAAAAGTTTAAAGGAATAGGCAAAAATTAAATAAACAAAATAAATAACATCTTCATGCAGATTTGTTTTCTTTCACACAGCTCCTCATGCCGTGGTGACCCCTCAACCATAAAATTATTTTCCTTGGTACTTCGTAACTGTACTTTTGCTACTGCAATGAGTCGTAATGTAAATATCTGTTTTCTGATGACCTTACGCAACCTCTGTGAAAGGGCCTTTTGACCACTTCTGGGGGCGTCGCCACCCACAGGCTGAGAACCACTGTTCTATGGCTCGTCCTGAATCCCCCACAACTCTTAGCCCCTCGGCCGTCTCTTCGATGTTCTTTGCCTTTCAGGTTTTTGAGGTAAAGGGAAATAAACCTGGCGTTGTTGTTTTCTTGATCCCTCAAACCCACAGCTCTGATTCACCTACCCCTAGTCCTCTGAGACCAATATTGTCATCTTTGCTCCTCACTCTCCCAGGAGATTGTCCTAGCTTCAGCCTTCTAATTTTCCTGGAATCCTTGGGGTTGGGATGTGGGCTCTGCTGACACAGCAGCTTTTGTATTTCTGCCTCAGTTTTGTGGACTTTGAACTGAGGGCTACCTCAAATCTAAAAGTATGACTCAAGAAAGGAGGTGACGGTCAGCTGTCATGGGGACATTTCTAGACAGACACTCATACCTCCCACCTGTGCTCTGAAATTCCTGGTTGCCCCGCACTGGCACACAACAGCAGTCACCTGCCCTAGGAATGCTCTTGCCAGAGATCCTGAGAGTGAAGCTAGACGGAATAACAGTTCTTAACTGGCTCTAGCAAGAACATCCAAAGGCAGCAGTGGTGTACCCCATTAATCCCAGCACTTGGCAGGCAGAGGAAAGTGGATCTCTGAGAGTTCAAGGACAGCCTGGTCTACAGGGCTTGCATTCCAGGACAACCAGGGCTACACAGAGAAACCCTGACTCACAAAACAAACAGACAAAACAAAACAAAGCACACTAGACAAGAGGCATGCAATCTGTGGCTTTTATATGTAAATCTCTGTTCACAGGCCAATGACAGAAGTTAGAAAATAATCCCACACTAGTTCAGAATTACGTATAATAAAGGGTTATGTATTTACAGGTAGACTCACAGATCACAGTCCTAGATCACAGCCCTCTGCACAAATGGGGAACAGGAACCAAATCTAGCAGCAAGAAGCAAGAGCCAGAAGTGAAAGAGGGAGTGTGCACACTTTATAGCTGTATTTATAATATAGGAGACCATGCCCAAGTGGGCTGGTATATTAAAGGCTATTGGCTGAAGGAGCTCCAGGTAGCACTTCCCTCTTTTGTTTAAATAAGACAGTTCCAAACCCAATACAAAATTATGTATACTAGAAACAGATATCAAGTATAAAGTTAGAATTACAACCAACATAAACAAAATTAAGCAAGGAATATATCCTAATGTTTTAATAAACATTCTATCCTAAGCAGTCTAAGTCTTGTATTGGAAATGGCTTGGCTAGATCATAAGAGGACAGTAACTATGACTATCTAATCTTTAACCCCATCGAAGGCCTGAGAAGGGAGATAATATTACTTGAGTAGGCAGGAAGTGCAATCAAGCAGATTCCAAAATGTGCAGCAGATGACAGAGACAACTGGCTGCCTGAGCAATCACCCAAAGTCTCATTTGCAATGGTGAAGCAACCAACTTTGGCTAAAGCCTAGAGTAACTGACAGACCATTTTCGGAGGTAAGAAAATTTTCAGAACTGTCTTACCCTGTCTTGGCAAAGTTTGGTAGTCTTTTTTCTTGTGTCCTTCTTGTCTAGTCTGGACATCATGCATTTTGTCAGTGGTCGAGGCATGGGTAGTTCCTTGCCCAAAGGCCAGTTGTGCCAAGAAGAAAACAAACTCCAAGTGGAGTGAGTGTCTTTGGTGCTCAACACTCAGGAATAGATTGGTGCTGCCAGGAGCAATCGTGTCTTACATCAACAGAATCCTAAGTTATTTAAATGCCATGTTCTACAGTTCTTTGAAGTGGTCAAAGGTTACCTATCTATGCAGTATACAATCTCTATGTATCTAAGAACCTAATTAGTCTGACTGAAAGTATAACAAACATGAATGACTACTGACCTCTAATACTTAATCCCTATGTCACTTAAAGATTAAGACTTCATATCAGAATATTAAACAATCTTTAAACAACTGTGCAGTAAAGGAGGACAATGACCTCAAAATGTAAACAATGTATAAATATCTTGATCAGAGGTAGAAATATATAATACAATATAATAAATATATCCTAAAATTGTATCAAAGTTGTGGATGGTGTGAGCCATGGGGCTCACAGTCAGTAGTGTGTTGGCCGGCGTGTAATGCACTGAGTGGAAGCAACGTGGGTCGCAAGCCAGGGAGTGCTGAGCAGCAACCTGCTGCATCTGAGTACCAGCTGTAGCCGCGGGTGGGAAAGTCAGTGCCCAATGTGCCATGTGGCTGGTGAACCCATCCCCAAAAGGGTGGACTGATCCCCACTTTTTGGCAACAGATGATGACAGAAGTTACAAAATAATTCCACACTAGTTTAGAACTATGTATAATAAAGGGTTATTTATTTAAGGGTAGACTCACAGATCCCAATCCTTTGCACAAACAGCAAACAGAAACCAGATCTAGCAGCCGGAAGTGAGAGAGTGAGCGTATGTTTTACAGTTGCATTTATAATATAAGAGACCACGCCAAAGTGGGCTGATAACTTAAAGGTTATTGGCTGAAGGAGCTCCCAAAGCAATAGGCAAAGCAACCCTGTAAGATCATAGGTAGATTTTCACATTCCAGGAGGGGACAGGTTAGTAACATGAAGTCCCCCTTTTAAATTTGGCCTTTCCAGGTGTCTCAGAACTGAGATGTAGAGGAAAGAAAGCATCAATATGGACACATGCTATGACGTCAGGTATCTGGTATAGGAAGCAGGAAGAGATGAGCCGAGATGGTGACCACTCCCAACACACACCCCCCCCAAAAACAATTGCTATTACTAAAATGTCTAATTCAGCTCAAAGTCTCAAAAGTCAATAAAGCAAGCTCTGGGTGAAGACAGTCGGCCTGCAGATACATTCTCCAACATGAAGTTGAAACACGTTGGAGCCTAGGCAGGTCCATGTGTGCATAGCCTGGGCTGAGGTTACAAGAACAAAAAACATAGTGAAGAGTTAGACACCGGTATGAATTCCATAATTAAAAATTAATTCATGGGCTAGGCAATGGTGGCATGTACTTTTAATCCCAATATTCAGGAGGCTGAGGCAGGCAGATCTCTGAGTTCGAGGCCAGCCTGGTCTACA